>CM035812.1:3933687-4415232 GCA_020458035.1 Magallana ariakensis | reverse complement strand
CAGTTTTTAATTTGTCCATTAACAACAAGGGCGAAAGGGGCGAAAATAAAACAGGGCGAATATTTTCATGCAAACAGTAGTGGATATATTCTATTATGTAATTAGAAAGGTAGATGCAACTGACACTTAGTTAATTTAGATATTTAGAAAATTGAGATTATAGAAAAATAGAGAGAGATAGAGAGATACTTGGAGAGATTCTAAAATTATATAGTCTCTAGAAAAATGTACATTTGTTTCATTAATAACAACATACAGAGTTGTTTCCCTTGACCTATGAGATACTACACCAGGGAAGATGCAGAGTATGCAATGAGGTATGTCAATGGGACACGGTTGGACGACCGCATCATTCGCACAGACTGGGACCATGGGTTCAAGGAGGGTCGGCAGTATGGCCGGGGGAAGAGCGGAGGACAGGTAATGAATAATAGTCAAGGGTGAAGTGGGTAAAGTCAGCGGTGAGATGAGAGATAGTCAAGGAAGGTGATGCATAGTCAGGAGTTGTTGAGGCATAGCCAGGGGTTGTTGAGGCAGAGTTAGGGTAGACAAGGCATAATCAGGGGGTGGAAAGACAGTCAGGGGTGAGGTGATGCATTATCTGTGGATAAATGATATAAATTCAGGAAGAGGTGAGGTGAGATTAAGGGACAAGTGAGTCATTTACCGTTTATCCGATAATTTTCGTGATGATCTAAATTGCGCTTTTTTCTTGATTTCTTTTATATCGCAAATTATTGAAAACGCAGAAATTATATCCTGAAATAATTTCTATTAGAAACTTTTTAAATCGCAAAAAATGATTGATGCAAATTAAAAATGCTACACATTTTTTCCATTTTCGCAAATTTTGTGACACATGAAAAAAAAATGGATACTGTAAACGTATTATATTTGGCGTGTACGATATTTGACGAAAATTAGTTTTTGAACAAGTTGGCGTGGATTTGAATTGGCGTATTCATATATGTGACTATTCTTATACACATATGCATGACATTTGGCGATGTACTTCATTTACCGGAAGCTGCATTCCGCCAAAAGCGCTAAAAAGCAGCCAAATGTAGTACGTTTACAGTATACAGTTTATTGATTTGGGGTAATTAGGGATGTGGTAAGCCATTATTAAGGGGAAGGTGAGCTCAAGGTATGCTGTAGATAGGGGTGAAATTATGTAAAATAAGAGAACAGGTGAATTAAGAGGTGAAGTTAGGGGTGATGTGATACTATATAAACAGTGCCTGTTTGGGAGGGTACCAGTTGAAATTGACACCCCGAGAAAACCATTGTCAACCGACGCGAAGCGGAGGTTGACAATGGTTTTCGAGGGGTGTCAATTTCAACTGGTACCCTCCCAAACAGGTACTATTTATTTTATTATACTGAATGTCTTAATTTTTATAGCAAATTTTACTGCTTTTATATAGAAAAGACGTGAATTCTACGGCGAACCGTACGCGCATAATTAACGCGCATGTAACAATTCGTTCTATCGGCCCGTTGCTAAGCCTGCGAGGGAGAGAGAACGGATTGTCAACTGCGTCTAAACCAATCAGATTGCAGTATTTAACATGAAGGTATAATAAATTATAATGGGACAGGTGAGCTTCAGGTAAAAAAGGGAATATGTAAATATTGCTTAATATATTTGTAGACTGTAATTAGGTATGTAATATTCAAATGTTTCTGTAGGATGTAAACTGATCAACATAGTTATTCAATACTCATCAAAATGAATTTATGTACAGGATTCCTCTGATGTTGGAAATATTGCTTTCAGGTTCGAGACGAATACAGAACAGACTATGATGAGGGGCGGGGAGGGTACGGGAAAATCATCGCTACTAAGATTACCCAGTCCCGCGACCCCATGTGACCTCCAAACTCCATGTTGTCAAGGAGACCAGTTGATTGGATCTGATATGTCTTCTCCTCAGAACTGTTGTTTGTTTAAAAAAAATATCCGACTGTGGGTGTGGAAGTTCAAAGGGCAACTTAAGCTTTTTAAGGTTGTTGACAATAGAGATGTCAGATTTTCAGAAACCTATTTGTATAGAACATGATTTGTTTCTGTTAGGTAATAATTTTACGATATGCGACAATGGACTGTACTTTCATTCATATCATTAATAAGATTTTGTATGACACTTATGCAAACATAGATGTTCATCTATAATCAAATCTTGTGTTTTATTTTTATAGAGAACAACATTCTGTTAATTTTAATTGTCAAATCAGTAGATCTTGAAGATTGTCAATGAGACATTTCTTCTAAAATCCATCATAAATTATCATTAGATCGTTGATTGTATAGTATGTTTATTTTATGATAATTGTAATTATTTTACAGTTGATGACTTTCCATTGTACATGTTTGTTGACCATTGATCATACCTTGTAATGTTCTGTTTCACTGTGAATTAAATCCATTTTTATTACACACTGTGCAGATAAGTTTGATTTCAAAGACTAAAAAGGATTTATTTTTATGAAATGATTTTCAACTGAATTATGAGATAATTTTACTACTCTGTGCATTTCACCCGTAGTGTTTAAGGAGGTTTATCTCAAACTTATAACAATACCTTGTCATTCTGGTCGTCGCTCTGCAAGTCTTAAGGAGGCTGGATGGCCAACAATATAACCATCAGATATGCCTTAAATTTTAGATATTACTTTTTTACATGTAGCCATAGACTATTATGTAGTAATTGAATATTTCCTAATATGTTAGTTTTAACATTTGAATATTTTCCTATATTTTCATACAAATCTCTCCTTCTAAAGGAGATAAATAAAGCATTGAAATGACCACGACCATCGATATCTCTTAAGCTTCAAGCAGGTGTTTCTTTAATATTTAATTATGAATGTAACACCTTATTTGATTGATTAAACAAAGAGGTATAGCGCACTTAATATACGATTTGGCCTCAAATATAGCACTTTTGCAAACATTAGACATTTTCAATATTATACAATATTTAGTTTAAATATTTTTAATATTCAAAGAAACGCAAATTACACAATCACCATGCTCTAAGTGTCTAAATTTTCTTACACGACATCATTAAAATATTCAGGTTTTGTTAGGGATATATAGGAAAGTAGTTATTATACGATAAAAAAATGGATATTCGACTATTTGAACCACTCTAAACCAAAGACATCCGATTAAAATTATGTTATACAGGTATTGTAGTACACGTTAACATTGAATTAGTTTTGGTTTAACGTGGTCTTTGTACTGAAAATTAGACAAATATTCCAATTAGTGCCTTTTCTAATACAATCATGTATATAACCATACATATTGAAAATGCATCTTCTGAAAATGGTAGATGTGTGGCATAGTGGTAACGCGGAGATCTTTTTGATTGTGTGGTCGCTGGATCGAATCCACAAAGCAGTCATTTTTTTTTCACTTAAATTGAAACATGAAAGAGAAGAGAGGTTAAGTTATATGTATCTATTCTTCTCTCGGTTTTTTTCAAGTATCTTGTTTAATTCAGTCTGAGTATGAGCACACCCAATATATATAGATGTCTTCATTAACACTATACATGTACCCTTGTGGCAACGCACTTTGAAAAAATTACGCACTTTGAAAAATTTTTTCAAAGTGCGTTAAATTTGGGAGAAAATTAACGCACTTTGAAAAAATTTTTCAAAGTGCGTTATATTTTGGTCCAAATCAACGCACTTTGAAATATTTTTTCAAAGTGCGTTATGATTGTAGACCAACATTTTTTCACATCAAGACACTTAACGCACTTTGAAAAAATAAATTCTTAATTTTGTTTTTTACAATTTAAATATATAGTTGTGTTTATATAAGAAATATTAATTGATATTTCGTTTTCGGCAAGGGAGATAATAGCGTCAGATCGTATTGACAATTAAGTACGTTTCTCATGCGCTGATCCATACAGGATTAACCTACATAGAACATTAATCCTACTGTCCTTTACAAAAATTTAGAATATTGGAAATCAAAATTTGTACATGACATTCATATCTCTTTCCCTTCCCAACTTCGCGGGTTATAAAAGCGATGATTGTTCAAATCAATTTAACACCACATAAAAGAATAAACAATGAATTTTATATTCATTAAACAAACTAGTATTATTATTAATAAACATTAAAAACGTTGTTCTAACCCAGTTCATGATGTTTAAGTATAACGTCGCTAGCTTTTGAATTTAATTCAGTCGTTATTTAAATTTCGGTTCTTATATGGAGTTAAGAAGATTTTTTCGCATCAAATTATGAAAACAAAATTATAAAATGGTTCATTAAAAGAATTTATTCATTTTTGAAGTCCTATTTTAACTTTCTTTATACTGAATGTACATTTCAGCAAATTGCGTTATAAAAAATATAGTTTTAAATTTAACACTATGTAATTTGACGGCTACTTCTGTTGAAATAATTCTTCAATTCGAAAAGAAAAATATGAACTCGTACTAAGAATCGCGTAGACAGGGATTTTGAAATATTTTAAAATATAGATCTATAATATATGTAATATGTAATATGAGCAAGGGCTATTTGTTTATTAAAAAATGCATTCTTTACAGTAGGACAATGGCAAATATCCATTCCTTGAGCCAGAAAGGATTAACTCGTAAATAAAAAAAATAAACTCTCGTCAGAACTTTCAGTACTTTAATTTTAAAATGTAGTCCCAATAATGTAATATTTAGGCGAGACAATTAATTACATGTACTAGCACACAGTTTAAGTAATGATACAACACTTTTCAAATTATATAGACAAATATTAATATATTTTTCATGAATTTTTTTTATATCAAGATGGAATAACATTAATTAATTTTACTACCAATTTTATCTGAAAGTTCAAGAAATCGACATTTATTTTTTTTTCAAAGTGCGTTGATATCGTCGATATTAACGCACTTTGAAAAAAATAATAATTTTTTCAAAGTGCGTTAAGATGGTCCCAAATTTAACGCACTTTGAAAAATTTTTCAAAGTGCGTAATTTTTCAAAGTGCGTTGTAACATACCCTATTTACACTTAGACCCATTGTATTTTGCTTAAACTTATCACGGTTCAGAATATCAGCTACTATCATACAGAGTTTCCCGAATTTATGACAGATCATGCAGTTGTTACAGACACCATAATTATAAAATCAGTACAGTGTATCTAGGTTTCGAAAATCATATTGCGACAGCTAGGTACCTGAAGCTATTTTTAGTAATAGGTACTTTCCGTCCAAACACAGGTGTAGGCGAAATAATGGGAAAAGGCGCTATACCTCTTTAATATATAACATATCTTGCCTACATCACAGTATGATGTACCTGCAATATTTATTGTGAGAATATTAAATTTAAGTATCTTAGAAACCCCTTTTCCTGATCATCTATAGGGGTCATAAAAGAAAAAGAGTTAATTGCAGCTTTATGATCACTGATGGCAAAATTTTGCCATTATAAAGCTGCATCTCTTTTCTTATGTGGAAATGAATGCCTTAATAGCTGCATAAGACTTCTTACCCCAGCAAACAATTTTTGAATGCAGAGAACTACATATTAAACCAAAGAAAAGTTATATCTACCTCATGCAATTTTAAAAGGGTGGATAATTCTACCGAGGAGATGACAATTGTAGACAAGTAGAAGACAATATAGAAACATTTCACAAGAATAACAAATGTATTCCATAAACACAGAAGCCATGAGAACTGCTGTTGATTTGATCCTGGAGTGGGATACTTCAGCTCAAGTCCTGGAGAACCATTGCAGTACATGCGCGGATCTAGAGGGGTGCGAGGGAGGGGTCTGGACCCCCTCGTAAATTCAAATTTCTTATATCCATACAGTACTAGTTAAGTAACCAAAACAGGCCTATGATCCCTTTAACTAACACAATTAGTTCTCGGACCCCTCCCCCCTTCTCCCTCCCCCACCCGGTGAAAATTTTCTAGATCCGCGCATGCAGTGTAGTAGCAGTCTGTTCTGCCGTCTTTAGGCCCATGTTAAATACACCAGCCTGATGAGTGACTACTCAAATAACCACGCCCATACACACACACACACACACACCATGTAATGTAGAGCAGGGACGGGGTACTTGAGAATGCCCCAAAGTTCTAAGTATCAACCAAACAATTTTGTTCCTCTCCTCTTACAAAACTCATCGATCAAAGACTGTTCTAAAAAGAAACAGTTGTCGGTCTTATCAGCTTTTGAGCCAAAACAAAAACGAAAAGGAAAAGATCAGTCGAAAAATGAAACTGGATTTGGAGATGGTCCCCTTTGGAGATAACCGTTTAATCGGCACATCTATAGGGTAGGTTGGAGTGATCAATTTATTGAAGGGGATTCTCGTACAACAATTAGGGGACACCCTCAAAAGTCCAATCCACCAGAAACGAATCCGGATCAGATTTCTGGCCAGTGTGCACTGATATTTCCATAAGCGAGAGCCAGGCACCTCCTTTACTGTCGATCCAAAATGAATTATTGTACGATGTCCTATCCATGCAAACCAATCACAGACGATTTTCCTGTAACAACAAAAAGGAAGAGGCCATTTGGGTTGACAACGATTTTGAACCTCATGAAACTTTTGTTGGAATGTACCATATTGATAACATTAAACATGCGCGGATCTAGAGGGGGGGGGGTCGGGGGGGGGGTCCGGACCCCCCCTTGAAAATGAGAAGTTATTAAATTTACATAGTAAAATTATCGCAAAGATGACTCGGACCCCCCCCCCTGGACAACACATATATGTTTTTGAAATGCGTCGGAATCGGAAATATTAAGAGTGATATAGGTAAAAAAAAATGCAGTTGCCCCCCCCCCCCCCGATAAGGAATTTCATGAATATGGGAAATAAAAAAATTTTGAGATGGGCATATTTTCTTTCGATGCATAGATATCCAACGTAACCCCCCCCCCCCCCCCCACGGATTAGGAATTTCATGATTTTAGGAAATTATAGGTTTTTTTGTTTTGTTTTTTTTTTTTGCTTGTCAACATTTCTGATGAATAGTGTAGCCCCCCTACTTTCAATTCAATTCAATTCGGACCCCCCCCCCCTGGAAAATTTTTCTGGATCCGCGCATGTTAAAGCATCGTGGAACAATCTTAATTGCAATCAAAGATGTCGTATTTCAAATATTTAATTAATCTATTGATGTAATATACGAGGTCAGTGTTATGACATGACAGTGCATCTATGGCTGCATCAAAATCTGAAGTATTTCATATATATGTCAAGGAGCGGATAGTGAAATGAGAATTTGATATCGGAGTGTTTCTCTGTACTACGTACTGAATGTAGTATACATGTACATGTTATAATATGCAGAATTTTGACTTTCTTTTCAGATCTCTTGTTGGTGAAACGATTCTTAGATACTATGACAACTTTTATTCAGGAAACCTTTGCAGAAAGTGCTCCTGTAGCAGAAGGAAATAGAATTTAATGGCAACACTGACAGTACAAAAAACGAGGAACGAGGATCGAACGATCTTTTTTGGATGAGAGTTAAGAAGAGACAGGAAATTAAACTTGAACATTGATGGAATGAAACACATTCTCCAAGGAAAAAGAGAATTAATAATTGCATGGATGATGGTTCTGAACCATACCATTCATTATCAGTAGATGAAATCTATGGAAAGCATAATATCAGTTTGAGGCATATTAGACGTTGCAGTTAATTGCATTAAAGATTGAAAAGTATGAGGCGCCGTTTTAATATTTTAAAGGTATTTTCTGATATCAGAAAATGATTTTTTGATATCAAGAATTCGAATTCTTGATATCAGAAAATACGATCCATTTGATATCAAAAAATCATTTTCTGATATCAGAAATTCGACTTTTTGATATCAGAAAATGATTTTTTTGATATCAGAAATTCGAAGTCTCAGTTGCATATTAGAATTATATAAAACCATTTTAAAAAATTCAAGCTTTCATTTTAAGAAACAAAATCTTAATCAATTTAAATTAAATTGAAGTGGTTTGATTTTAATATGATATTTTTTTTTTGGAAAAGGGGTGGGGGTTGGGGAAGTGCCGATTATTAAGGTCTTTAAGATATCGGGTTCGAGATACCAATAATTCTTGGAAGAAAACATGGACGAAGGTAAATTCTCAAAAATGTTTTTTCTAGCAAATCCTATCATAAATAGTGTAGATAATTCAATTCTAATAGTGATTTAATCCTCATAACTAACAATATAACGATCTTTATCTGATCTTATTCTACGATCGAGAAATTACTAGGGATTGGTGAAGTTGTTATGGACGCCAAACGTGCAAACAGGTCCATAGAACATGCATGCATCTTTGCTAGCCAAGGGTTCGTCTATTCTTATGGACGATAAGACGAGGGGTATAAGAATAAATCAGACCATTGTGTAGCGAAGATGACATACAATCGCTACATTTATATACATAACTTCATCTGTCCCCACAGCTTCAGGTCCGGTACATGTACAATCACTAGATTTAGCTACGTAGCTTGATTTACTTACATAGCTTACATGGCTTTATTTACCTACCTGAAGTAGGTTTATCTAGCTACCTTTATGCAATTTTGCTTTTTATGTAAAACAGACAAAAAGTCGCAAGGAACTATATTTGTACTGTGTAGTTTTATAAATTTAACACAGAGCAATAATAGTTAAAACATCGCTGCTTTTGAGCAGTTTTAAGGAAAACATGCATTTCTATTGTTTGAGTAACTGTATGAATATGGGACTGTTTGCCCCGAAAGACGGTTCGCGCTGAGACGTTTCGCTCTTTAGGAGCGAAACGTCTCAGTGCGAAACATCCATAGGAACGAAACGTCCCGTTACCAACTGTATGGCACCTTGTGTGCGATGAGGCATGGATAATTGTGATTACTTCACATTGTGCTGAATTATTACCAATCAATCATTATGTTAAACAGAACAGTTCTTTTTTGTTATGCCATTTATGAAGTAGCTGTTTGGTAACACATAAACAGTTATACATAGCGTCCAAACTTTTAGAACTTTTACTGCATTTGCACTAAAAGAGCAAAATTTTAAAGACTAGTGATTTTTTTATGAATTGTTTTTAGATCAGTTCAAATTTGAAAATTATTGCTGCACCTGAGTGTGACTTTTAGTACGAATGCCCATTTAAGACAAAAGTATGATTGAGAAGCTAAATAAACCTACTTCAGGTAGGTAAATAAAGCTATGTAGGTAAATCAAGCTACGTAGCTAAATCTAGTGATTGTACTGGACCTGAGCTTTTTTTTAGCTATATTTACCGATTTTAATGCAAGTGTTCACAAGTTTGTTTTTTATTCAAAATTGAGAAAAATCGAAAATAGTTTACAATATTAACTATTAGACTATGGAGTTTTATAAACAGGTTGGTACTGTAGTAAAGTGCTATTTTCTTTTTACGTTCTTAAAAGGAATTTAAGAAATAATTATTGGTTTGAACATATTTTATTGTATATATAATATATAAAGAAAAAATTATGATTTAGTAGATCTAAATACAGCTATACATAGGTTTAATCCAAGCTACGTATTTAAATGTTTGAATTGTATCTAATCTTTCATTAAGGTACTGTTGATTTTATCAGTAAATCTTAGAGTTTTACCACAGGGGCTTGTGTAGAAAAAAAAACATCGTTAAAAAAGTGGGTACCTCCGGGGAAAAATAACAAGGGAGGATGCCACCTTGGATACCGCTCGCTTCATCAGCTAATTTCTCATTTAAATTGTTAAACTAGATATATGCACCGATTAGCATTCCTTCATAAATGTTTCTTCTTGAAGATCTCGCCTCCAGTTTAATTAATTCCATTTACGCCTACATCAACAAATTTTATCATTTTCTCCTGTAAACATCCGAAATCGACAACTCCCTTGCTTTTCCCATAGCCAATTGTATGACAAAGATCTCACATGCGGTATTTTCGCCTTATGCAGAAGCCAGGGAGTTGTCGATTTTAAATGTTTACCTGAGATATCAACAAGTTTGATAATATTGGTATAAAAAAGAACTAAATCGAAGGTGATAACTCAAAGAAGAATCATTTATAAAGGAATACAAATCGCCCCATATGTCTAGTTTAACAATTTAAATGAGAAATTAGCTGATGAAGCGAGGTGGTATCCAAGGTGGCGTTCTCATTATTTTTCCTTCGAGGTACCCACTTTTTTAACGATGTTTTTTTTTCTACGCAAGCCCCAGTGATTTTATTCGATCATTCTAACTTCTTTTATCTATATATAGTAGCTTACTTGAGACTCCAAGGCATCTAAAACATGAGTACCTAACTTTTAATGTGAATAGCTGTAAACCAACTTTTATTCGCGTGCAAGAAACTTTCGCGAGGTTCGCGAGATCCTAGTCTTCGAATATTTCTTGCCGCGAACCAGTCTGTCATATTGTTGTTATATCAATATACGAGTCTCGATAAGGTTTGGTCGCGACCATTTGTCGTCGTGAACCAGTTTATCGGAAGAAAATCGCGAAATAAAGTCGCCGCGAATAAAAGTTGGTTTACAGTTATTAATATTACATAATACAAATTTGTTGATTGTTCTCTACAGATTTTCTGTGTAGCCTGCTTGCTGGATTGTTTACATATTAATGTTCTAGCAATCACAATACATAATTCAATTCATATTTTTTCTCCACAGACGATATTCCTCCCCTGGAGGATATGTCCGATATTCTAAAACAAGCGGAGGCGATTAAGTCAGAGGTGAAGAGTTCAAAGGTTACAACAGCAACAGACACTGCTCAAAGAAATGCCGTACCCCGGACTGTCCCACACAATGAGGTAATGGTCACTATAAGGCTGGTCAACTTTTATATTGAAGGCAGCTTGTCAGTGCAAATTAATATGCAGGAAGAAGAGGGAGAAACTGCAATATATTCTTCCCCAAACTTTTTTGACTGCATCCTAGAATTTTTTGTTCCCTAACATATATAGCCATTCATCAAAAATTACTGCATGTTTTTGATCATTCAATTAAGTGAAGAACAAGCTTTGTTGTAAAGTATCTGGAAGTCTTTCTAAGGAAGAACTAGCAGCAGCTATTGAAGATTGGCCCCTAGTATTTTCCACATAAAGAAAGTTAAATCTTGCAATAGCTATACACATTTTTACAAATGATAAAATGTTTTAAGAATTAAAATTATCTGTAAATTTAAAATCTTTAGAAACCTGCACAGAATCCAACCGGGACTGGTGACACAGAAAAACCGACAGCAGCCGAGTCAGTCGGTAAAACACCCAGCAAAGCCAGCTCCCAAACCTTTGGAGGGTTCAAGAAAGGCTTTTTATTTGGAGGGAACAGCTCACATAAATCAAAGGTCAAGAGTTCGTCCTCTTCAGGGTCAAATGTCAAGAGTTTACCAGACGTGCCATACATCACCAAGAAGTCCCCTGATGTGGGCCACCAAATCCCAGAAGTGCAGCAGACCTTAACGGCTGAGGCTCAGAAAATTGCACAGAATAAAGGTTAGTGGAGGGTGGAGATAGGGGTTGGGGTAGGGTATGGTAGGGTGGGGGTAGGGGCAAATTATTTAAGGGGCATGAATTGACATTTTGTTTCATTTATAATGTTACTCTGAGATATTTCAAATAGGGTAGTCATCCAAAAAGTCAGTTGTTGAGTTACAAGAGTCTTTGTTCTCTCTACAAGGCTAGTGGTTGTAGTTTTTGAAAAGGCATTGGCATGAATTTAGGTGTTTTTTAAAATTTAATTTTGGATGTCTACATGAGTAGTCATCCAAAAAATTATTATTGGCATGTAAGTTACATGACACAGGTGTTACAATTTTTTGTAATCTGTAAAATTCTTGCGTTATGCTTTTGTTTACATAAAGATTGCTGAATGAGAAACAATTGTTTACTGTTTTTTAAAATTGCAGATGAATGGCTGACTGATGATTTGATGAAGGAAATTGAGGCTAACGACACACTTTTCAAAAAGTTAGGGGACAAGAAATATGTGGATGCGGTGAACCAATTCCAGTCAGATCCGGTCAAAGCCATGGAACGATACAAAGACGATAAAGAAATCCAGGAATTCCTCACAGCATTCTGCAAAATCATGGGTACATCTTTTTGATGCTGGATTATGATCTCCTTGTGATTCTGGATTATCTCTTTATATTCTCTGATTATATAAAGCTGACTATTTTCCAATCATTGTCCCCCTCATTTTCAATAGCTATACCTCATTCACTTTCTCTCTCTTTCTTTTTCTCTCTCATGATGAGTACCGGTACTGTAATTTTGTAAACATATTTGTGATTTCATGGTATTTTTATAAAGCTACTGCCAATATATCTTATTGTCAATAAATGTAATTGTTTGTTTGATTTCATTTAAAAATAATAAAAAGGGGTTATCACTGTACAGACTCAATGTCTTCTTGTTATTCCAAAGTTTTACTATTTAGGTGAACATTTTTCTGGTCTGGCTGATAAACAAGACAAGGCAACTACTCCCAGCAAACCTGCTCCCCATAGTAAAATTGTTGAGCTGAATTCTGAGTCAGAGGTCAAGCAGGCCAAAAGTACCCCGCCCCAAACAATGAACCCCATGATGTCAGAGACCCTGTATACAAGGTCACCAACAGGGGGCGCTGACATGTCAGTCCGGAGCTCAACCAATCCTAACCAGCCTACTGCGGAGGATGAGAGGAGAATGCAGGAGATTGTAGCCAATCCTGAGATCCGTAACATCTTGTTGGATCCTAAAGTAATGAAACTGATCGAGTCTCTGAAGTTTAATCCGGATGAAGGAACAAGGTATGAGAAAAAAGGCATGTTCAGCAGATTGCATTCGCTTGCCATATCCTATATATTCAGTAATAATACATCATTTTTGTTATTGCATGTACAAAATATGATTCATTACTGTATATACCCGCTTATAAGTACAGTTCGTCTATAAATCTGTTGCATTTTTCCAGCTTTAATTTGTTGCTGTTGACTCCCTTATAAGTCTGGTCACTTTTTCAGGACAATTGATGTACAGATAGTCTCAATAAAATAACCACATTTTATCATACATGTTTCGAGTTTTAAAAAAAATTGCCCTTGTTTCATCCCTTTTGAAAATTTGATGATAGTGATTATTTCCTTACTGACTGATTAGAACGTTGGTAATTAGCCCCTTACACTGGGGTGTTGGCTTGTGTTGTTGGTAGTTAGCCCCTTACACTGGGGTGTTGGCTTGTGTTGTTGAGGTTTTATAGCTATTATCACCTCAGGTGTAAAAAATTGACTGCTTGAATTTTCTTTTTATAATACAGATTCAATGCATTTATCTGACAGTGTTTATTATTTTAAAAAAATATTACTTACTTCTCTCTTGTGTAAAATTTTCTTACTATGTCTCACCTATAAGTCGGACCCCACTTTTCACTCTTTCTACTCTCAAAAATCTTACTTATAGGCGAGTATATACGGTAACTCTTAGCTTTCTGATTGGCTGATATCCAACAATCCAGAAAAAAAACTTATACACTCATGTATTTACCTTCAAGTGACCGAAAAGGTTAATATAACATTTAGTTTTTTCTTCTGTGGACTTTAAATAGATCGAGAATTTCCAAAACGCTACAATTGCATATCATTATTCATGTCGTCCAATGAAATACTGTGTTTTTCAATTTGTTCAGCTATGGCTTCAAACTTAAAAGTGATGAAGTTTTCTTTGCTTTATAACATTCAATTCATATGTATCAATTTACTGAATCATATGATGAAACAATTATTGCTGGTTTTCAATCAGTACGATGATTTAGTTGCCCTTGAAGTACAATAGTCACCTTGCCTTTCAGCTCAATGAATAATGTACTTTTTGGATAGCTTAATCATCTTATTGACCTAAAAACAGCATTAATTGTATAAGAGCACTAAAAGAAAATATTGTCTACCCTTTGTGGTACTGTATAGATGTGGAAAATATTACAGTTTTCTTAATTTCACAGTGACTAACATGTTTACGCTCAGACAATTTTCTGTGTCCATTAAGCAACCGTGAATATTTGAGTTGTATATTCACCATCGCCATTTAAGATATTGTAAATAGATGTGTGCATGATTTGGGCCTAAGTTTCCAATTGTTTATCGTAATCATACTACTTTCAAAATTAGTTAAAATAATTAGCATGAATATTATAAATGATTTTATACAATTGATGTAATAGTTCTCCTCAAAATCATGAAAATTAATCCTTATCCGATGGGGGTAAGGGGGGTGGGAGGAGTATCTTGTAACTTCAATGTCACTGTTGATTTTTGATTTTCACTTTTTTTCACTTACTCCCATGGAAGGGGGGGGGGCAGCTCCATGATGCTTCAATTTTTTATATGTAAATTAAGAAAAATGTTGCGAAAAAAGTGCTACGTGTTTAAATTAAACAACTAAGTATAACTGAACCCGTCTTACCTTTATGTATTGACACCTTCTGCGGCCCTATCGAAGCCATTGTTGTGAACACGTGCGCTAATTGTCACTTTTTATCTTTGACATCTCCTGAGGGCAAAGACTTGATATTAAACATACTTTATACCAATGTTATCTGCCAGTGGTACATGTATTCCTATTGAGTGGTACATGTATTCCTATTGAGTGGTACATGTATTCCTATTGAGCAATTTACTTTTAAAATTGATAATTAGAGTACGTCGTTCTCTCTTTATTTTCAGGCCCAAAATGCGCATTGTAGACCAATGTGTATTACATTTTAACTTTATTCGAAAAATACTTTAATGATTTTTCTCATACCATTAATTCAGATTAATTTAGTAACTTTACTTAATTTCAAAGAAAAATAATGTAAATGCATGGTTGCATTTACATATAATCATGATTATTTACTTTAATGAAGAAATCGTTTATCCGTGAAATTGTAAACACCATGAAATGTAACCGTGAAATTTTAGACACATAAATTAAAAGTGTTTACAATAACAACTAATTCTAATTAGATTGCAGTAACTAGTACACTGTATTGTCCTATTATTGATACTTAGTTTGGTGTGTTTTATGTTTTCAGATTGTTACAACAAGCGGACTCTGGTCTTCGTGAAAAAATACACAAACTGGTGCAGTGTGGATTACTTCAGTTCCAACAATGAGAGAGAGAGAGAGAGAGAGAGAGAGAGAGAGAATCAACCATGTCATTTATATGGTATTAATCTTGATAACGAGAAAAGTTAAATGAGTTGGTCCACATTCAGTAGACACACGTGAGACTGCATGACCATGGGTTTTTGAAAAAAGGGAGAAATGTCCAATGTCAGGATTAAATGGAGAAAAATTCAGAGAGAAGTAAACTTCCAGTAAGAATATGTAGGGATTACTGTATTCTATTTAAAAATTTATTGAGGTGGACATTTAATATGGTCTTTTCCTTTGTTAATTTAATGATTCTCTTTTTGAAAAGAAAAAAAACTTTCAATAAAACAGTAAGTTAAGTTCATTTGTTTTATATATAAAATGAAAATATGTATGTCAATATATTTTATATAATTACATGTACCATGTGCATGCATGTAACAGAAAATTCAAATTTAATGTACATGTACTTGTATAAATAAACATCAAAACCATTTAAACAAAAAACTTTATGCAGATAAGTAACAACATTGTGTTCTGTGGTTCCGTCAATGTTTGATGGAATACCAATTTTCCTGAATTTACATATAATGCATACATACAGTTTGTTTACGTATATATAATACATGCAACACAGTCTGTTAAAATTACAAATGATACATACAAAATTTGTCTACATACATGATTGTATAATACAAAGTACACTTTTATTTACATACAATACATACACATAGTTTAATATACCCACATTTTCTAAATTATATATTGTAGTTACCCCGGTCCGTCTGTCCATCTATCACCTTTTACTTTCTCAAATTGCACTTACTTCTTCTAAGCCAGCAAACTGAACTCTTAGAGTTTGATTTGGGGTATCATGTTGTTGTCTTTAGGGTCAAATAATTGGTAAAAAATGACGTTTTTTAACAAAAAATGTGGTTCCTCGAACTCCTTTTATTTTCAACAGTTGACAAATCATCTCTTGAAATATGTTGCAAAAATGTTGACGTTCTTAAAACCAAACATTTTTTAAAAAACATCATTTTTCAGTCACTAAATGACCCCCAGGACAAACTTGAAAATTCCGAAACTTATTGTGCATTTATAGGATACCCCAAAACGTATTTCAAAAGATGATTTGTCTACTGTTGAAAATTTAAGAGGAGGTTTTATTTTTGTGAAAAACGTCATTTTTTTAACCAATTATTTGACCCCCAGGACTACCAGAGATTTTTTGAATCCTTTTTACAAAACTACAAGACACCCCAAATCAAACCCTAAGAGTTCGGTTTGCTGGTTTATAAGATGCAAAAGCAGATTGAGAAAGTAAAACGTGACAGACGGACGGACGGACGGACCGGGATAACAACAATATACCCGAACTTTCTTTGGAAAGTGCGGGTATAACGATATAAGGCTTATAAGTCATTGTTTAACTTCTTGTTTTGTCTGCATACTTTACACTAAGGGTAAGTACATATTCTTGGAAGAGCCACTGTAACAGCCACAGGCTTTAACTTTGATTTTCGCTTGTGACATTGCAATTAAACAGCGTTCAGCATTTGTGACGTCATTATAAAGCTCATCATTTAAGAAATAAACAGCAAATTAAAAATTTCACCGGGATATGAACTTGGTTGGTCACGTGATCAAATCCTGTGAAGCCCAAGGGGCTTTTCAGAAGATTTGATCACGTACCAACCAAGTTCATATCCCGGTGAATTTTTTTTAAACATTGCTGTTTATATCTTAATTATATTTACATTTGACCTTGATGTAGGGAGAAAGCTAAAATAGGCTGTGCCTGCTGCCTAATCCCATTCAATATATATATATATATACTATATTGAATAAAATATTGTTTAATTAATGAGCGGTAATTTAAGAATTACTAACATTGTTTTTATTTTATCAAATGATAAAAAATGCTGATATTTATTAGTTTTTAATCCTAAAACATCTATATATTTTTTTGTTTCCTTATTTCATCGTTAATGATAAAACACAGGTAAAATCCAGGGAAAATCTTAAATTGAAAGCAGACTATAATTGCTATCATAACACAAAGCACACCAATTGCTACACCCAATTATAAAATGTATGCAAAACGGGAACATACCGCACTGACTGAATGATGGGCGGTCAAATACCTTGTACCCCACAACCTGTTACCTGGGTATGATATAACACGTATGTTTACATGTTCACACATACGCACAAACGTCGTTTTCATACATACCTAAAAATGTGTGCTTACACACATGCTTGCTTCATACACAGTTTGTTTACACATTTTACATAAACTATATTTTAATACACAGTAATAATTTAATTCTGGTTGTAACGACTTATTTGATTGGCTAAACAAATTCATATATATGTCGTATAACATAACTTGCCTACCTCACAATACGACGCGTGTGCCAATATAAAACACATTGTTACTGTCTTGATATATAAGCTATATGTAGGCAAGGATAATAAAACGTGACAGAGGGCGAGGCTTGCCGAGCCCTCTTCACGTTTACGACCTGATTGGTTACCTTTATTCGGTCAATGCAGGGGGTAATTGCCTTTATTCGGTCAATGCAGGGGGTAATTGCCTTTATTCGGTCAATGCAGGGGGTAATTGCAGGATAAAATGTATTAATCAGCTTCACGTTGCGTGTAAAATGTGTACAAATTAACATCATTTTACTAAATAATCGGCCTTCTTTTCTTGTTTCAGTTTATTAAAAAAATTAGATTATAAGGAATAAATTTAATTTCTACCTGTGTTATAGGAGAGTGACAAAACTTGAGATAATTTTCGCTTTCTTATAAAGCGCTTCGCGGTTTAAGAAGCTTTAATTGCTCCAAGCTATGTTATATGGTATAACATAGGAAGAAGTTAAAAATTATTTCTCAACTTATTCAATTACAAAAAAATTGAAGTGTTTGAAAAACACAATATATCATTACATAAATCTCATATATAAATCGCTTTTTATTACATTAAAACCACAGTGTGCTTGAATACATATAATATATACAAACAATTTTATTACAGGTTCATAAAATGCAAACCTTTTTGTAGTTTATTTTAATGTTCAGAGTTTGTTGACACATAATATGTATACAGCATTTGTTTATTTGTAAAATTGGATTCTCTTCACTTTACCTGTGTTGTTCTCTGCAACATAGAGGTTGTCTCTGGTGTCCACGCATAAATCAACTGGATTCTGTAAATGACAGTTGTCAATGTAGCGGAGGAACTGTCCGTCCTGATCGAGGATGTGGATACGGTGGTTGTCGCAATCTGCAGTAAGGATGCGACCCTGGCTGTCTGTTGTGATGCCACGTGGAGTAAATGACCCCTTGGTAGTAAAAGGAGGACCAGTGTAGGTAAACCGGAGTTTTCCAGCCTGATTTACTACCACTACCGCATGGGCTTTATGGTCGGACACACAGATATCTAGGTTTTTATTCTCACTGATGTATTTATACTCACCAGATGAATAGAGAGGTTGCCCTTTGTCATCAAACTGAATATTCTGTTTTTCTTTGAAGCCAGAGAAACGCACAACTTTTGTTTCTCTACCATCATCACTGTCCATGCCAATTAAAAGTTCATCAGAGGAGGTTCTACAAACACAACGAGGTGTCCACCCCTGTAGTCTGGTCAATGTCTGTACCCGTGTACTCTTAACTGTGTTCCACGTTCTATTATGTCTATCAGTATAAACCAGGTCCCCACTCCTTGTCACTGCTATGTCTTCTGGCGAGTTATCTGACTTTGTTTGGATTGACTTCACTAGTTCCCCCTGGAGGTTGTAGAGACTCATGACCTTAAAATCGTAACCACACGTCCAGATTTCTTCATCACTGTGACAAGTAACACCGCATAGCCATTTATGGTTTCCTCTGTACTGTGTCTGTATGGTGGAGTTGATCCGTGGCTCGTCAATCAGTGGTTTGAGAGGAAATGATCCAGTTTCTGAGGTTTCCATGGTGTAGCCATGATCCTCTGTTGTAATGGAGAATGCTGACAGGGAACCAAATAGTTGATAAAGTTGTTCTGGGTTAATTTTCTGAGGGGTGAAACTTGGTAGCGAAACTGTGAGTTTAGGAGGCAATCTTCTGAATTCGGCGTTCCTGGATTTGTAGGCAGAGACAAGGCTGATATCATTGGAGTCCAGTAACTTTTTCAGATCAGCAATGCTCTGTGTGATTTCAGAAATGGTGTGTGTGATTTCATCTTCCTGCTTGTTTAAGAAAGCCAGGTGTTTGGCGTCCATTTCATCAAGATCAGATTTTAGTTTCTGTATAATTATGTCTATTTCTCTGTGCAATTCTTCTCCTTGTTTGTTTATAGCTGTTTTTAATTCCTGAGTGTTCTTATTTAGCTCTGTTTTCTGAACTTGAACGTTAGATGCAAAATGTTTATATTTCGAATAGAGGATTTTTTCTAATTCGTTAAAGTCTTTTTGTATATCGTCTTTTTTTCTTTCAATAAAGCTAAGAATGTCTAAAAAGATATGACTTTGATGATTTGGAGAGCAAATGCATTGGGCGCAAACTGCAATATCGCATTGTTCACACCAATGTTTGCACTGGTCTTTAGTATGTTCACAGCAGTAAGGGTATCTTGGAGATGAACGTCGTTCTTCATATAGAACCACCTGATGTTTTTTACTCGAATCTATTAAATGTTCCCCAACACAAATTTTGCAAAGATTGATCTCACAAAAAGTACAGTGTAGTGGAGGGTCAGGATCATCACACATAACACATCGCACCATATCTTGGGCGCTGTGTCGAGGGTCCATGCTCAAGTTCTTTATGTTTAGGACAAGAAGAATTCTAAAAAAAAATCAAAGATTTGTATCATTATTTTCAAACATATTTGAGGTTTCAAAATTCTTATACCATCGTTAATTAATTACTGTACAGGTAAAGAAAATATATTTAACTTTAAACTTTTTAATTTTATCAACCGTTTTATTTTTGGTCTTAACATAATGTTTTTATGACAATTCTATCACTGAAAACCCATGGTCAGAATCATTATTAAATAATTTTGTTTCATTAAGAAAAGTTAAAAATCATGGCAATTGTGTATAAATGTTTTAAGACTTATTTCTTTTTATACGTTTTAAAAACAATTTTTGCAGTCAATTATGAATTAATTAGTGCTAAAAGAATACTTTTTAACAGTAAAACAACGAAGTCTATGGTCGAAGAAAGAAATAGAAAATAGTGAATGTTCTGTATTTAGACCTGTTTGCAAAGGTTTTAAAGAAACATGAGAGCAAAATCATGACCTATTCTGCATCCAATATTTACAAAACAACTTGTGTTTTGTAATGCGTATGGGATATCAATGAGTAAAACGTAAACAATTTTATCTGCAAGGGTGAAGCAATGGATTGTTTGTTTTGTTGGCCAATCGCTATAAATGTTTTATTAATTTATATACAGTTATCTCAATGGTGATTCTCATATCTGGACTGATGCATAGCTTTGATATAGAGATCGACAGTCAATATTTTATGGATGTGTTGGTTTCAGTTGATATACGGGTTAGACTAATACTATCATTTATTGAATTACACATTTTGTACACACAATATTAGGTTTTTCTATGTATTTACAATTTCGATATCAATACTCATTAGCTGCTAATGTGTTAATTAATTTACGGAGAGATATAGCTTGCGTTTAAACCATTTGTTTATCATCATACAATGTGCGCACACAATACAGGCTATGCGTAATGCCAGTAGTATATTAAGGTCATTTGTTACTTTTCATCAGCTGTTCCATTGCTTTGGTTTTTTTCTATATTATTATTATTATTATTATTATTATTATAACATTTATATAGCGCTAAATATAATAAAATTACTCTAAAGCGTTTTACATTATAAGTTAAAACTACACAATGAGCATACACACATAAAATTGATTGAGTTATTATAGGCATATAAATCTATAAAAAGAGGTTTACATATAGAAAATAGGCTAAACAGTTTTTAAAATATTCATAAAACATTTAAAATATATCATAACTGGTTAAAGAATTTAAGAATTCAACTCAAACTCATGTACTAACATGATTTTTATTACAAGTGGCCAAAATGTAAGTAAATAGTAATGTCCAAAAAGAGCAGGTTGTTAAGAGGACGCTCCTGCTAGATAGTACCAGTAAGTAGCTTAACCCTTTTGGTCAGTCGGTAAAGCGTTCGTTTTTAGCCTGAAGGGTTCAGAGTTAGAGCATAGTTGTTTTCTTTCCTCCTATTCTCTGAACAAGCTGAGCACTAGTCCCCGTTAGGTGGTTTTATTCCCATTTAGTGGTTAAATGCCTGAATGGTATACCGATTCCTACCAAACGGTACTCATTTTTCGTTCATCGCGGATTACGTTTTTCTGCAGGAAAAGCGCATCATGTTAACCACTAAAGCAAGTACTCTGACATGTTTATTTCATAATGAAACATTTGTTTAAACACTTCTATGTGTCGATTTTTGTGTCCAGGTCCTTAAAACAAGGATGAAATGAAATGCATCCCGGAAGTCGCTGATAAACAATGTGTTTCTGTCTTCAAATAGATCGTTTTTAATCAAAATACAACATGATTTTATTCCTCGAACTCTTTACTTCTTTCTATCATTCTTGTAAGTAGAAAACAATTGCAGCCAATGAAAACAGTGATCTTCACTGACGTACGTCAAAAGTTCAATTAGTATGTAGCTCGAGGTTTATTCGTGCAATTTGTTTTCAGTAAAATACCGCGACAAAAGTAAGAGAAAAAAATACTTAAGTTTTTAAGTACTTTTTCAGGAGAAATATAATATCGCGCAAACGGGCCTCCATACAATTCTGTAAATTAAGCTTCTAGAGATCATTGTTTTCAATGGCTGCTATTGTTTTTTACTTGCCCAGATGAAATGGAAAAAATGATAGTAAAGAGTTCGAGGAACGGGGCCATGTAGTATTGTGAATAAAACCAATCTTTTTGAAGACAGAAACACATTGTTTGTACGCGACTTCCGGGTTGCATTTCATTTCAACATTTTTCAAACACCCGGGCGGAAATATTGACATATAGTATTTTTCAAACGTCGGAATGTTATATTATGAAGTAAACATGTCAAAGTACTTGCCCCGATGATAGATGTCGACATGATGCGCTTTTTCGAAGATTTTTCTTAGATTTATATACAAAAAATTGAATGAACATGGAGTTGCCCCCCCCCCCCCCACTTTTATGGGAGCATGTTAATCATTGAATTGAAAATAAGGAAATAAACAGGGAAATAGAAGTTAAAGGTACACTTGCCCCCCCCCCCCTCCCCCACGGATTAGGATTTTAAGGATTTTTTTTCCCTTTTTTTTTTTTTTTTTTTTTTACTTGTCAAGATGTTTTGGATGAGTCTGCCCCCCCCCATCCCACTTTCAAAAACGATGCTACGTGCCTGTCAGGTACCACCAATTGGAAGTCAAACCACCAAACTGGGGGTGGGGGTGTTTTGAAGAGGGAGGGGTTGCCTAACCTGAACAAAACACAATTACATAAGGAAGAAATTTTAGACCTTTTATCTTTATATCAATTAAACTGTTCTCAGTGATATTCAGTATATATAGAAATCGACGGAAAGAGAAAAAAGTAAAAAAAAAAATACACACGAACCGGTATGGGGTAACTGTTAGAGAAGCTTAACAATCCACCACCGTGACCACGTTAAAACAACAGTAGGGCGTTTTGACCCATGTGATCCAGTTAACTCCGGCCTCTTGTCAAATCAGCATTGGGAAGTTTTGGCCCGATTTTGTTCCGCGCTGTATATATATATATTGGGTTTTTTTGTTGGTTTTGTTTTGTTGTGTTTGTTTTTTAGTGTTTTTTTCTTTTACAATGAATAGTACTTTAATCTGTAGATAACAATTACACAAAGTAATGCTGTCTTAAAAACAATCATTGCTAAATTACTGATTATGCTTTAACTGTCATTAATTAACCATATCTGAGAAATCTCCGTATCCAGATGATTACACAATTTTAAACCTACACACAAATTGTTAAAGGCATTATTCACCTTAAATCTCTTCCCTCCCCCTAAATCTGAGACCTAGAGTCCTCTAACTTTTTCAACGTTCAAGTGTTATGCTGTACAGACCTCGCCTGTGTTGACAAACATCGTACTTTGTCTATGTAACGTGGTGTTGATACGATTATCTATTGCACTGCTGTACCACGTGTTACAGTTCCAAGAAACAGAAACATCATTGTCAATGAATTTTCCAGAGAGTAAGCGGATCCGGACCCCCCCCTCCGATCTGCGCATGAATGTGCATTACAAACAAACAGAAAACATACGTGAAATACTAAATAAAATCGCTGATACTCCTGTAACAGCTACGTAAGAAACGAGACATGCCGGAAGGTATTTCATGGAGTGCAACCTTGCCCGGATATTTAAAAGAAAGTAGATATATATATATATATATATATATATATATATATATATATATATATATATATATATATATATATATATATATAAAAGGTGAAATTCAGAGAATAAGTATGTATTTTGAATACAGAGTACGAGTTTGAGCATAGAGGTTATACTAACCTCCAGGCCAGAGTGTTACAAATACGAAGGGTTCATATATACTAGCGGAAAAAAGAAACTGTGCATTATAAAATTTAGTATAATTTTTCTATATCTATTGTTTGTATTTATAAAATTTAAACAATCGATAATGGTATTGTTTTTGACAATATCGAATGGTAACCGTCCGGGTGCACGGACTTTTTCAAGGTTAGTGAGCACCTGTTGTTTATTGAAGAATTTGTACGCACGAATTTTACGGGCCAATACTGTTTAGACTAAGAACTGTAAAGGATTTGTTTAAACTTTTTTTGTTAAGGAAATCACTTAAGTTTCAACAAAATTTACCCCTATGTCATGCCACGACTAAACGAAAACCAACGTAATAGTGCTGTCGGGATGCTGCAAGCTGGAATGGCCCAAAATACTGTAGCAAGACACAGTTCATCGGAACACCATCCAGTCATTATGGAGACGTTTTCAACAATCTGGCAACACCCAGGATCGACCGCGCTCTGGGCGACCTCGTGTGACGTCACCAGGACAACCACATTAGACTTGTGCATCTGAGAAATCGTTTCCAGACATCAAGTTTGACTGCCCGTAGCATTCCAGGGCTTCGACCAATTAGTCCAAGAACTGTGCGTAATCGTCTGCGCGAGCAAAACATCAGACCAAGACGTCCAGCGGTGCGCCCAGTACTGCTTCAACGTCATCGTATCGCCAGACGAGCGTGGTGCACACGACATCTGCGATTCAGAATACAGGACTGAGCCAATATTCTGTTCACTGATGAATCCAAATTTCATTTGGATAGCAGTGACGGCCGTTGTAGGGTGTATCGTCGCGTTGGGGAGCGTTACCAGGACGCTTGTGTTGTGCAACGTCGACAATTTGGTTGAGGTAGCGTTATGGTGTGGGGTGGAATATCAGCTCGTGGAAGGATCACTCTACAAATTGTCAATGGAAATCTCACCGGCGTACGCTATCGAGATGAAATTATTCAGCGTCATGTGATACCCTTCATACAGAGACATCAAAATCACATCACTCTGCAGCAAGACAACGCAAGGCCACACGTTGCACGTGTAGTCAGGGACTTGTTTGTTCAACAGAATGTCGATGTCTTGCCTTGGCCAGCTGTTTTCCCCCGATTTGTCGCCGATCGAGCACGTCTGGGATGAGATGGAAAGACGTTTACGCCGTTTACCAAATCAGCCAGTGACTTTGGCTGATTTAGGCCAGGCTTTAACCAACATCTGGAACAACATCCCTCAAGCATTTCTGAACACTTTAGTGGCATCAATGAGGCGTCGCTGTCAAGCATGCGTGAACGCAAATGGTGGTCACACGCGTTATTAATTATGTTTATTCAATTTCAAATTACAGTAACTTTCGAGTGTGCTGAAATTGACGTTATTCGACGTTGACATTAATGTGTTATGAGATGTTATTATACTTTCATGTTAAATACTGAAATCTGATTGGTTTAGACGCAGTTGACAATCCGTTCCCTTACCCCCAGCGTTAGCAACACGCTTGGCAACGGGCCGATAGAACGAATTGTTACATGCGCATAAATTATGCGCGTACGGTTCGTCGTTAAATTCACGTCGTTTCTATATAAAAGCAGTAAAATTTTCTCTAAAATTAAGACATTCAGTATAATAAAATAAATAGTGCCTGTTTGGGAGGGTAACCGTTGAAATTGACACCCCTCGAAAACCATTGTCAACCTCCGCTTCGCGTCGGTTGACAATGGTTTTCTCGGGGTGTCAATTTCAACGGCTACCCTCCCAAACAGGCACTATTTATATATTGTTACGAATACATGTGTTAACAGTATTACTAAAAATAAAATTTGTTCATTGTAATTTTTAAATGTTTTTTCATATATTAAATAATGCACAGTTTCTTTTTCCCCTAGTATACTAATGAGCTGATATAAAAAAAAGAATAACTTGTATGGATTGTGCCTGTTAATGAATCGTCTATGTGATTCTAATTTTTAAAGGTAAATATCTCACCTGTCAGAGGAGATGCACAGTAAACAAAAGTGGTGGTGATATATTTTTTAGTCAACGGTCTATGTACATGGCATATATGGTTTTGTTGGAAACTGCACGTTAGGTGGGTGCAAAAATACCCCTGTTTTGATTAAATATTGTAATAAATTCATTAAGGGTTTCATTTACTTTTAATTTGTTTATTTATATATGTTATGTTTCATTATCATGTCGTATTTCGAAATTAATGGTTCTTGCTAAATAATCGATGAAGCACGATTTTGAGACAGGTTGGATTAAGATTACTTAAATGTTATGGTTAGATTATTGATAGTGACAAGATATTGATAAAATCTAACGAAAAAGGAGCTTAACGTAAGCCCCAACCAGCACCACAGCCGTTACACTTCGTATACGTGCGCTAACAGACTCGACTTTGATGAACTCACCTTTATATTCGCATGCACATTAACATGCATTAGTTTTCTATCTTATGATAATATTTTTGATTCATGGAACTTGTAGATACTGCCCTAGGATGGGGAAATCCTAAGACGTACATGTAGTTAAAACGCATGCATATAGATCAACGCACAAAGTTAACACTATAAATATGGTGCTATATTATCATTTTTCATTGATTAATTGAATTGTGTGAGCGAAATTTCAGCGTTCTTCAATTGTCTCGTATATGTTCGCTAAACAATGAAACAATCCCTTGAAAATAGTTATACTTATAGCATTTAATAAATTATGTTACATTTACAAAATAAGAAAAAAGATGATATTGCATTTCAACGACTTGAAAACATTTTTCTCAATGATCTATAGAGAGAGAGACAAACAGACAGACAGACACCGAGAGAGAGACAGACAGACAGAAGGACAGACATACAGAGAGAGAGAGAGAGAGAGAGAGAGAGAGAGAGAGAGAGAGAGAGAGAGAGAGAGAGAGAGACTTACCACAATAAAAAAAAAGGATAGATTATATCCATTAAACTTGGATTCTTAATCAATAGGTTTTAAATAACTGGACAGATATACACACATCGGATCAAATGGATAAACATGTTTAATTACACAAATTTCTATATCTATGATATTACTAAGTACTTAATTCACGAGGCAATTCTAATTGTTTAATGAGTTTTAATGAGTCATATGAATAATGTACAAATGATTGATTCATATTCAATAAGTGCACGTTTTATCGTTTATTGAACTGATTGGCAGTGATGCCCTCGCTTTAACTCGTCCGTCAAGTAGCCCGGATTTGACCGGTACTAGGGAGTGGGAGAACTGATGACCATGGAACGTGCTAATGTCGCCGCTCGGGTAAGTTATGTTCGATATTTTAGGAGAGTTCATTTTGTTTGTATTGATAACAAAATTAATGCAAATGTTTACGAGAAACAATAAATATTCAATATTAATGAGCGGGGTTTTTTTTGTCTTACAGTGTTTTGCACCTTTTTTCTTTTAATTATCAATCACTTGTTAGACTTTTAAAGCGCTCTATAATCTGTTATGAAAATAAAGTATACGAGAATTATATATAAATTACAACAATAATAGCTATTGTATATTCATTAAATATATTGTATTAAAGCATGTAACATCTCATTTATTTACAAAGCAAATCGTTCATATTTGCGATCTACAGTAATTTATTTATTTTGCGGGAACGTTGTCACTATATAACATATACATGTACATGTATTCATGATTTTCTTCATGAGCAAATGCTGGTAGTAGAAAACCAGTAATATAGACGGCTGAATTTCCCTGGCCGTAACAGCGATTTATAAAGAATGGGATGGTAATGTAACCACATGTGAAGCTAGATGGGGGGGGGGGGGGGGGGAGGGGTCGGTGCGTGGGGGAGGGGGGACATGATCATCGTCTCTTTCCTAAAATCAGAACTTAAAAAGGCAAAAAATCCCATGCGGGGTTTGGGCTGGCAGGGGATGATATGTCACTACGCATGCGTTCTTGACGTTTATGTTGTCAGGTAATGAGCTTTAAAAAAAATAAATATAATATATCATAAGTTTTAATTTGCTTTAGCTCCGAGTGACATTTTTGAAGTGTTGATTTCTCTATATCATGATTATTTTTTTTTTAATTTTGTGCACAATTAATAAGTAAACGCAATTTTTAATTTGGTTTTGTGAAGTAAAAAAAACGGGTTTGAACAAAAATTGATACGAAACGCACGCGCAGTCTTGGCGTAAAGCAGTTCTGTTTACATAATGCTAGAGTACAATGGTGAAATATGCATAATATTAATTAAATATTCATGATTTGACGCGATTAATGAGCAGGAAGAAAATTAATGTCAATTAAAGACATGAACCCTTCACGGCCTTAGATCTGGTTAACCTTGTACAAGACACACAGAACATGACCCCCGGAGCTCTCTCTGTGTCGACTGTGACCCTCGCTGAATTCCTCTTATCGGAGACGCTCCGCGACAGTACATTTATACACTAACAAAGCGACCCTCGGTAAATTGAAAATCAACCAATAAAAAAACTTTGCTCAAGACTTTAGAAAACCATACATACTTCCACTTCAGACAAGATTTATATTATCGGATTCGTGTAAGAAACAAAATCTTTAAATGATAAAGTTAGAGCCTTTTTGTCCAAATTAACTGCAGCGCAGTTCTTGAAAGTTTGGAACAAGTTCATTTCCACACACTTTTGATTGGTGACAATCTTGAGGTGCACTTGTTCGTTGATGTCGTTAAAGATACCAAATGCCAAAATATTATTGCTTTTTATACAAAAACAAAACACGTGCATTAATCAGCTGCTATTTTGGATCTTTCCTTTTGTTAGAACCTACCAGCATTTACTACTTCCTGTCCAATGATAGTCTGACTTAAATCATAAAGGAACAAAGAAGCTTGATAAGATGAAGGCAGTCCATGCGTATATAATAGTCTCTGCTACATGGACCTTAACTGCAATGGTCCTTACTGAAACAAAGCATAGAATGATAACAGTCTTTGGACAGTTTTTCAGAAACAATAAACTCTAGGCAGACAAATTACCCACCATTGTCTGTTGTAACGTTACATGAACAATGTGTATATATTTATACAGGGAAATATTCGCCCCCGTTTTGTTTTCGCCCCTTTCGCTCTTATTGTCAGCAGGTGAATTTAAAACTGGACGAATTCAGAACAATTTTTAGATTACTTCATGAATTAGAAAGTGCATCTTGCACACGACTGTGTCAGGGTGGATTCAAGACGAGGCGAAACGTACTGTAGAGAGGCGAATAACATCGGGGCGAAAATAACTCTGTATACAGTATAGATTTTGTAATTTATATTGGGTTACTGGAATCTAATCAGACATACTAACCACTTATTCCGTGTGAAGGGCTACATAACACTGTATAAAGTTTCGAAAAGAAATGTGTTATAATTCTAAAGGCAGTTATAGTTTTATTAGATTTTAAAAGCAATACTGTATGAAGTTTTAAAGCAATGCTGTTTAACGTTGAATTTGAAAAAAAAATAATAATAAGTGAATTGGTGTGACAGAGTTATTGTATACATTTTAAATAAGCTATACAGTTTACATTTCTAAAAAAAAAACAACAAATACAGTAAAACTCGTTTAGTAAGAACACGAATATATTGAAATTTCGGATATAGCGAAGTTTTTTTTAAGTCCCCAGTAAAATTCTTAACAAATATTTGCAAAATTTAACGGTTATAACAAATTCGGATATAACGAATTTATGGATAAAGCGAACTGATTTTGAGTCCCGCAGAGGTGAATAATTATGAAATTTCACACTTTTATAACGAATTTCTTTACAGTTTAAAAAGTTTGCACTACAATTTAACACCATAGGCTGAATGAATTTATTTTCACATAAATTTTCTTCAATTCACAATCCGATTATTAAAGGTATCAAAAGAATGTATTTTTATTCTAAGCCTCAATTAGCAAAAAACTGTAGTCTGGTGAAAGAAAACATTTATATAGTGAATACGCTATAACTATTAGTACGAATTCGTTATACGGATATAACAAATTACTGATATAACGAAGTAAATCCATTGGCCCCAAAGACTTCGCTATAACTGAGATTTACTGTATAGTGTAATGTAACATCAACATAGTATAAAGTTTGGAAACGAATCAACTGAGTTGGCACGTCCCTAGTTGAACCTGATAACTGTGTCAAGAGATTTCCTCAAGTTTAATTTATTCATAAACGTGTCCTTCGTCAAGCGCTCCAGATAATGACAAAATCGACGGAACGTTTGTTTATTACCCATATTATAATGTAAATATGCAGTTTGGAATTGATTATTGTAATTAATTTAATCATCTGATCATGAGATGACAACTGGAGGAATGCCTCCGTCCAATCATATGAATAATTCATCCCTCTATACTACCATATATATATGAGGAATGGTATCATAGGGTGACATAGAACCAACCCTCAGCTGGAGTTTAACAGTTGCTAACATAGGTCCTGTCAAACCGAAAGTCATGGTAGGTTTCTTTCTTTTTTTGTTTCATTATTTTTCCTTATTTCAAAGTCTACCACAATTGTAAAATTTTTCAAAAAGCAAAATATACTGTTATATTTCACACTACAAAATTACATTTTTTTCACATTTTACTTTAAGCGTATGTATGCGTATGTAGTATGGTCAAATATTTAAGTAACGCTTGACTTTTCTCTTTTTCAGGATTGTGTTAAGTATCTTGCTCTTCTGTTTGCCCTGTTGTCTGTTTCCATGGTAACCATGGCTGACGATAGCAGTGAGGAAAATGATGCAGATGAAAACGAGGTTGAGGAGGTCGAGGACGTAGAAGTCACTGCAACGGAGGCCACCGTACCTGTCCTTAGGGCACCCCCCACATTTTCCACCACGATAAGACAGAGTGGTTCTGGATCCGTCGCAGCCACTGTTTCGCAAAATGGAGGTTCCAATGTGGTGGTGACCTCATACAGAGAGTCAAAGCCGTCCAAAGTCGCCGCTAAGGCCAAGGCTGCCGCCTCCAAGATTGCAAAGAAAGTAAACCGGATTGTGTCGTTCCATCGTCAGCGTTTTACATTTTACAGATGCCAGACTTCCTGTCTTGTTAGCGCCATATCCTGTCTTAGGACTTGCCGTACGGAAGGATCCTACACTTTCTACAGGAATCAATACATGGTTTGTGGTCGGAAATGTCGTATTAACCAGTATAAATGCAACAAGACCTGTTCTGAGGATCTGAGAAGGGTCAGAACAGCAGAACTAAGAAATCTGAGATCATAGAATGCCCATCTACAAACGTTACCTCATCGTAAACAACAAACCGCGGGGACAATCACTCAACATCGCCAAAACCACCATAACATCAGACAAGGACTCCGGGCTGAGTTTACCCTGACAATCTATGGACTATTTATCAGTATTTGAGCCTAGTATGTACAGACCTACTCAGCTGTACAGACCTACTCAGCACTGTTTCTGCTGAGGATTGTAACGATGCGGGGGTACAGCGTTTCCTGTGTATTTTACTGTTGGGAATTCGCTTGTATCACCATGCACCAATGTGTGTATTGTGTGAAATCCATGTAATTCGTTGTTATGTTGTAAATATATTCATTATTTATTTAACTATTAAACTGGTTTTTAAATCAACCCAATGTAGTCTTAATTTACGATAACAACGAATATTTTTTTTTCTTTCATTTTCGTTTTATTTCATTTTTTTTTTGTTGGGGGAGGGGCGAATTTACAAGTCACATCAAATGAAAAAAAATGCATGTTAAATCAAGACAATTTAAGGGAATAAAGAAAATACTATTCAATAATAAAAATGAGTTAATTAGAAGAAAAGTGAATATAACAAATCATGCAATTTCTCTTCAGGAGAAATCAATTATCTTTTGCATTGAACGTAATGCAATATTTGATTGACACTATAAACTTATAATGTACATGTCATTAACATTACCTTGTTAAACCCTAACCTTTTAATCAGTATGTTAGGATTGATAGACCCGGGGACTCTCCCTATCAGAACAAGCAGATGCTCGATCACGCCTAGTCACAGGGGACATCTGTGTCACACCGCGTTACACCGTGTCACACCGTGTTAAATTATTAGCCACAAGAAAAGACAACCAGTTGACATTCACTTGTTATAGATGATCGAATCAGTTGACATTCACTTGTTATAGATGATCGAATCAGTTGACAGCAGATCTGCACGTAGAATAATAGTTTATGTTAATTGTATTGATCCTTTCAAAACTCTGCATAAATCAGACCTTAAAGTACCCGTATGTGAATTTTATAAAAATACGTTTATTTGGTGATTCAAAAGTATATATTTTTTGTTCTTTTTAAAGGGACATGGTCACGATTTTGGTCAAAAATTATTTTTACGATTTTAATGTTTATAATGCTTCAGTGAGACATTTTTAATAGGTAACAAAAATTTGAGTGTCATTCGTTGAGTTATAAGCGACTTACAGAGCTTACAATTCTTTGCTATGTAAACAAAGCCTTTGTTTACATTTTGAATGTTGAAGTGAAAATTCCAGTTTTAGACCTAAAATAAATGTGCAAAACGTTAGGAACTGTTTATTTATGCTTAAAATGAATAAGAAGATAGACAAATCAGCTTGACAAAGATTTTTTACTGGTATATTGAACCTATGTAAACAAAAACAGGGCACGAGCCTTGTTTACATGACAAAGAATTGTGAGCCATGTATCTTGCTTATAACTCCACGAATGACTCTCAAATTTTATTTAATCATTAGAAATGCATTCCTAAAGCATTATAAACAAAAAAAAAAAAACCAAAAAATAGAGTTTGACCAAAATCGTGAACATGCCCCTTTAAAGCTAGAAAAGTCTGTCAGACATATAAATATTGTTCATGTATTTCGACAAAATATGGTTTTATTCTTTTATCTTTTTAACGAAAAAATAACCTTGAATTGAGAGGAAAAGCAAAGACATTTGAAATGCCGTGTGATTCGTAAACATTCATGGTAGTTTTTTTCCGTGGATTTTGTGTGTACCTCTTACACGACATAAAAAAACAAAACGAACATAAACGAACATAAAACACGGTCTTTATTCGATGTACACATAAGTAAATTCACGAAACAGCATCGGTACGGGCGTTGAAGCAATGAACACTCCTAAACAGTTGTCCTATACATGTACGACTTAAATCGATTTCATAGTGAAGTTACTTGTTATACTGTGGCTTCAACAGTCTTCGTTAAAAACCAATTATCACGGATTTCGTTGACGATTTGATTCTTGATTTTAAAAATTTCATGTTTAATGGAACTTCTAATTAGACTATAATATATAGGATCAATTGAAAGAATCAATGGTCGCGAAATTAGGAACCTTTGAAACAGTTATTTTTACTAAATCCACGAAAATCGATCTCCTCAAATATTGATGAAACCACAGTTTATAGGAAATACAAAGTAAAGATTGATGATGCGTACTTGTTCTGCGAAGTATTTTGCTTTATATCAAACCAAAATAAATGTGTTATAATATTACTATTCAGAAGATGGTGGTTCAAAACTGAAAGAAATGGACTCTGTGTTATTTTATATAGATATACATGTATATACCTTTTTTATGGGTTTTTTATCTATATTTTTTGTTGCTTTTATTTATTTATTTATTTATTTATTTATTCATTCATTCATTCATTCATTCATTCATTCATTCGTTCATCCATTCATCCATTTGTTATTTTTTCTGCGTTATTTCTATATATATATATTTAATGACTATTGCTTGAATATTAACAAAAATGAAAGCAAAATTTGCACTACTATATAAGGTTCGAGTAAATGTATGTTTAAAGCAATATGAGCTGCAATTTTCATGCACTATTTTTTTTTAAGAAAATGTTATTTTCTACTAAAATGACAAAGAATATCATGGTTTTTAAATTTCTGTTAGCCATATTTTTGTGGCCGTTAAGAAGGCTTAATTGAAGCAAATTTGAATTATTGTCGTCCTGTACAAAAATTGATCTGCTATATATTCCTTAGAAGAGAAATCTTTTGTCTAACAAAACTTAATGATTTTTTTTCAAATCTTATTTATCATAAAAGTTTAAGTTACATGCAGATTTATCATACTAGGAGGTTTTTTTTTAGCAAAATAAAATTCTAAAAAACACCGATCATAATGCTTTAAATAATATGAAACAATTTGAGTACAACGTTAAGTTTTAATGTTATTTTGTATGGTTAGTACAAATCATATTTGCCTATTTTCCTCCAAATTGCTTTTAAAAAAAATATTTCTTTTGTTGTTTTTGTTCGTTTCGATTATTCTGAATTAGGTATTTAATTTGCTAAATATTTATTAGATCAGTGATCTATAAGTCATAGATCTGTTGTTATTAATTAATCGTATTATATCAAAGATTCTATGGAAATTTTGGCATTAACCATCATTTGTAATTTATTCTTTGTTTAAAGATCGAAGTTGAGATGGTTATGTGCATTCTATAAATTTGTTTAGCATTTTAATTAATTAATTTGATAAACCAACTGCACACATTTTCTGAAACATGCACGTAGTATTGTCATTTGAATGATAAACACTGTCACAAACTTAACCTATCTGACGTATCCTAATTTCTGCCAAATTTTACCCATTGATTATAGAACTTTACCTTTCTTACCCATTGATTATATAACTTTACCTTTCTTACCTATTGATTATATAACTTTGCCTTTCTTACCTGTTCAGCTTTACCCTTTCTCATAATTCCTGACTTGAGAGCGCCGCGGTAACTTTTAGGCCGCGATAGAATAAAAATTAAGCTGCAATGGGATAACAGTTATGCCGCGGTTGGATAACGGTTATGCCGCGGTGAGATTACGGTTATGCCGCGGTGAGATAACGGTTATGCCGCGGTAGGATTACGGTTATGCCGCGGTTAGATAGCGGTTTTGCCGCGGTGGGATAAGAGTTGAGTGCTTGTTGTTAAGTAAGGTCGTTGCTTTGATCGGCGACAGCAACAAACAAACCTAATTTGTATAAGACAGATGTAGTAGCTTGGTTTGAAGTTAAATCCAAAGGTGTGTGTAACGGTCCATTATAACAGAATTCCTTTGTCAAGATCCAATAAAAATATCTTGTGCTGAAAGACAATGCATATGAATACCGAACATACAGGATGTTGAATTTGGAATTCTAAAACGGTATCAGTTAACATCTACAAGGTTTATAGTTGTTACATGAATCAACTTATACAATTGATACTTGTTTATCTATAATTTATTAGAAAAATATCATTAGCTTGTATGCTTGGTTTTCAATATTTGATGCTAATGATATCTTTCTAATTATTTTTGTTTAGCCTTACTCAGTACCTAATCCTAAGCCTTACTGTGAAAAGAATTGCACAAAAATCATTTTATTGTTGTTTTTAATTTTCAATTTGACTACTTATTTAAAAAAACCACTTTTTCGTAGTTATTTTATTTACAAAATTTAATATAGAGTTATTCTCATAAAAGAATCTTTAACATTGCCAACAACTTTTTAACTCGTTCACGGATAAATAAGGACCATCCCCACACCCCCCCCCACACACACACTAAAAAATAAAATACAAAAATAAAATGATCATTCCATGATCCGTAAAACGAATACGTATCGGTGATTGGTAACTAAACATCATAAAATAAATAATTACTTTTTAAGAGCCACTGAACCATAACGAATGCGTAAACTTAAACAAATCAGCCTGGATCTTTCTTAGTTTTGTTTTTCAAATTTTTCAAGAGTTCGTTTTATCAAAGAATTCTTATCATTCAGACTAAAATAATTGAATTTTATGATAAAATGTTCCTTTTTTCTTTACATCTCATTAAAAATGTTCCATAAAAGGTTGCCATTTCTTTTTAAGATATATTAGCAACACAATGAAAACCAATGAGAGATGCATACTTACTGATATATAGCAAAACACTAATATTAACGCATCTAGGAATCCAAGTGCACGTGCAACTCTTTTATCTACATTAATGCAGATGCACCGGTCACTCAAGTCACGTGATGTCTGGCTTCGATTAATGACGAGTCAATGACATTCTAATAATTTAGTCCGCGAGGAATTCTAAAAATTTCGTGTAATATATTATCTACAATGTCAGTTTATCGTTATAAATTGTGATTATTCCTAGCCGTCTCTCTCTCTCTCTCTCTCTCTCTCTCTCTCTCTCTCTCTCTCTCTCTCTCTCTCTCTCTCCGCACAAATCACCAACTAACCCATTATATACGTCCTATCAGCAAGAAAACTTATACTGACCAGAAAGTCAAAACGCATCATGGTATATTATCATTAGTTGGTTTAGAATATTGTTATACGATATATTTGTTTCTTGAGTTCCATCACCAATTTGTTAAAAAAAAACCCGCATGTGCAAATCAGTGTTTGCGGGGGCGGGAGTAAGGAATAACTTACAACCAATATTATTTATATTATTTCTTCTTTATTGTGTATAGTTTTTGTTTTTACATTTAGCTAAAACAAAAAATAGTTTTGGTTAATTTGTAGACGCAACATTTTTCAGTAACCAACTCTATAATACTTTTTTGAATTATAATTTTGCCAAGAAAGCGTTGTTCTGTCGGAAAACAAATAATAACTTTAACTAAAATATAGTCACGAAGAAAACTAAGTAAGTGCATTCGTAATATAGATGTGGAAAAAAAACATAAGTCAATTACACAACCATTTATCTTTGATTTAATTTAACCATTGAAATATTAACCCCCATAATTAAACCTTTAATTAATGTTATGATGTGCATTCATTAATCTTCATTAGATTTGTTATCGCCAGTAACTTGTACCGACTGACAGCCGGAGATATAAATCACACAGCGACGTGTGGTTGTCAACAACAGGAAGTGACACGCTCGATGATTGCCGTAAAATATTCAACTATACATGTATCTGCATATGTGGAGTTCATTTCATGAGAAAAATTGCCTCAGTTTTTTAATCATAATATTATAGATTTCGTTAATTGAAATAAATAAAACAGTAAAAAAAAAAGCCTTTTAATGAATTTTATATAAATAATTATATTCCATGTTCAAATGATAGATATGTAATTGATTGTATTCCATTGTGAACACGATTTTCATTAAGTATGTTTTGATGGATCACTGAAGTTAACTAGTGTACACGTACTCATACACACCCATACACACACACACACACCCATACACACACCTCTATTACCTTAATTAACTTTGATTTTTAATGATGAATACAAAAATATTTTGATTGAAAAAAAATATCAAAGACAAGGCATTTTGCACAATATGAAACCATTTCTATTCAAATATCAGATTTGTGCAAAACGAAATTGTTATAAAAATAGATAAATGAACTAAAAAAGAAAAACAAATAGTGAGAGGCCCTTTTTTGCTCGTCAAGAAAAGAATATAGTTTTTGTTTAAAAAAAAATGCATGGTCTTTGTGAACAAAATATATATGACAAAGTGAACTGAAGGGGTTTTTTTCTCTAAGGAAAAAATAAGTTTGACATTACGGATTGCAAAATTCCCTGTTCTTACAATTAACTGCGTAGTAGCAAATGCTAAAATTCTCGACTTATATTTTAATGCATCCCAAGGCTTATTGATTTTAAGGGGAAAAAAATAAAACTGGAAATTAATAATTTTTTTTACTTAGACTATACGAATTATTGAATAAGAAAAATAGCCGACATAAAAATTAACTATTTATTTGAAGCTTCTGTTTTGAGATCATACCGTGATATTTTTTAAGTAACGTATGGAAAGCATTTTTAGATTTTCAAGCAGAAGAAAGCTTAACTGCGGGACATTCATGCAAATATTTCGAATTTTATATATTGATATTTTCGAGTCGTGGTCTTAAAAGAAATATTCGACGAAACAAAACTCGATTTTTTTAGCACAAACGAAATCAAGGTCGTTGTGAGAAGCATTGACAAGACAAAGTTCTCTGCACAACTGTGTCTTACGGGAAATTAGACCGTATAGTACATCCAAGAGACACAGGTTTGAAGGAGGGGGGAGAGGTCAAAATTGTAGATGTTTAAGTACATGAATCAGCAAAAAGGAATTTAAAAAATGATGGATATTTTTAAAGCTTTGAAAAAGGTTTCAATATTATATACTAATTTGAAAAATAACAACAAAAAACTAAAACAATTGTAAGTCTTCCCATGATTTCCAAAACCGAAGGTATCACATACAAATGGACAAATGTGGTTATTACACTGACACACTTTTCTTTTACAGACGGAGTGTAGACTAAATTTTTCGGTATTTAACAAGATAGGATCGGAATATAAATCTATCAACTTCAAATAGTCTTAAATACCAAAAATCAATTAAGTCTAAAAATCGTGAATAAATCACCCATCGAAACATTTGCAAATTACAGGAATTTATTAATTAAGTGATTACATACAGTGACTTCGCTCGCGAAGCGACAATCTTCATTACACATGGAGATGTATTCATGAATTCAGACCATAATCATTTGCCAAATAATCAAGAGTGCAACAAAGAGTGTTGAACAAATTTCCTGATATTGAAAAATTGACATAAATTATTAATTTCTTTTAATACGAATGTCAAATAAATAAATTCCTAGCGAGGTGCACCTTGCTGCCCCTGTGAGGTACTGGGAAGGTATAACCAAGGGCTACCTCGTGATTACTGTAATTACGAGGTGAATCTTAGAATTCTAATGACGGTATTAAAACACTTGATCTTCTAAACTCACAGACAAACGTACTGGTTCTTAAGACGAAGTGGATAGGTCTTCATTCATACAATGGTAAGTCCACATATACTGTATCGTTCTGAATCCATAGTAACTGTTGTTAATATCCCATAAACGTTTTATACAGTTTTCAATCTTTTTAAGCATTGTGGATTTAAAATCAAATGTGTATTGGGGCATTTGTTTTTCGAAATTTGAATGAACTGCTATTGGCACCGGGTTTTTTTTCCTCGCCTAAACAAATTGGTTATTGTCGACATTCTGCATTCTGGTTTATTTATAAATGGCGGATATAAACAGTAACTAAAGAGAAAAAGACTAGAACAGAACATGAAACGGACATTTCTTCATAGTAAAGTTACGATTGAAAAATTATCTTGCAAGTTTTAGCTAGTTACGAACATTTTAACTCGCAATTTGAAAATTTTAACTCGCATTTTGTGACCCCTGACATATAATTCATGAAGGTCAAGTAACCATGTACGAGGGGTGGATATTTTAAAATCATTAAATTTTGCAACTATTGCAGCCATTATCTGTCTACATTTTGCCATTATTTATATAACATATCGATAATCTTAGGTAGCTTAGGAAGATTAATAAGTTAAATTTACAAATCAAAAGCAAAAAAAAAGAAAAAAAAATATGGGTTAATTATTCAAAATTAATTGAAGGTTTAAAGATTCTTATCCGGCTGTATTTACTTTGTGATCAACGAGTTGCCAATTGTAAATTTTTGTCCGTTATTTATTCCCATTTTTTAATAAGGTGTTTTTCTGCTGCTTATTGCTATTTTGTCGGGTCCTGTTTCAGCAAACAATGAAGCTTCTAGTCGTCTCTGCAGTGTTGTTGTTTTTCATCTCTGTCCCTACTTACGCTGACGATGACAGCGAAGAGTCGGACTCGGGAACCACTCCAAATCCGGAAGGATTGACTCCTGATCCGGAGGATTCCGATTCCGATTCATCAACTGACGCTCCAAATGAGAACGTCGAACCCGAGTCACAATCTGATTCTACTCCTGCGCCAGAGAATATAGAGCCCGAATCCTACAAAGATTCTACTCTGGCGACTGAGCAACTCGAACCTGAGACATCTGCTGATCCTACACAATTCCCTGTGAATATCGAACCCGAAACTTCAGTGGATACAACTGTTGCGCCGAAAGAGGTCGAGCAAGAGTCCGAAGCCTATCTTCATACTATCGGCCAACCATCTGTAGATGTAACTTCCGCTCTAAACAATCCAAAACAAGCTGATATGTCACAAAGCGGCAGTTATCCTGACCAAACTTCATCTTTGTTTGGTTCTACAAATGAAGTAGTGTCCGGCGCGGATCAAGCATCCCAATACCTGGAACAATCCGCCCCATCCACTGTCCTGGAATCCGTGGCCGATTCCTCATTTTCTGCAGGCATCCCTATTTCGAAAGACACAATGACAGTAGACATGTCTCAACAAAACATGGCGAATTCATTCCTTGCATCGTCATCGGGACTCGAACCGTCAGCCCAAATCGTTGAACCCTCTGTTTCAGCAAACTCCATGTCCTCTGCCGTTGAGATCACACCCAATGCTGTTTCCCCAGTAGCCGAGCCCATTGTACAGATTGAGGTGTCGGCGTCGGACGTACTTTCAAGTGGAATCCCTGTCGGACCCGTCCTTGAAACAGCCCCTGCTGCACAGTCGTTTACGGGGTCATTGAACTACGAGACACAATTCAACTCAAATCCTGACCCCGCTATAAACGTTGTATCCCAGCCCCCTGAGGCCAGTCCGTCCTATAGCGCCGTCTCCTCTCCCCCTCCTTCTGACTCCGTCATTGAGTCCGCGCCAAACGCAGCCTCGTCTACAGCGGAGGTGACCTCTACCCTTGTTGTGTCAGAACCATCGGGGACAAGTTATTCTTCGATGGCAGAATTTTTAACGGGCCAGAAATCAGCGGCATCCGTTTCCGGTTCCGCTAAATCGGTGACAAAGATTCCAGTAACTACCGAGATCCCAACTATCCAGGAGCCACCTATGGTCACCACACCAAGGAAACCCCCACCGCCACCAGCAGTTCACACTGTGTCTAGAATTACTAAGAAAGTAAGCCGTATAATCAATTTCCACCGTCAGAAGTTTTCCTTTTATCGTTGCCAGACAACATGCCTCGTAGAGTCCATCCGGTGCATGCGCAGTTGTCGAACAAACACGACGTTCGTATTGTACAAAGATGACTATATGAAGTGTGGACAGAAATGTAGGGTCCGGCAATACCACTGTAAGAAACTGTGTAAAACAGAACTGACAAGGGAGAGAACTGAACAGATGCTACAGCTTCGGGGACGGCGCAGGCATTAGAGTCAGTACAATCGTTTACTAACGCTAAAGGTGTGAGAGAAAATCGGGTCATTTGAAAAATCTTGTGTTGCTTCCGTGATTGAACAAGTTGCGTTGCGTTCGTCAGACACGCATCTTGTTGCCGCTTCCTGTTGCGTTGGTTGTTACAGAGTATAACAAAAGTCAGTATTAATTGTGTATGCAGTGTATGCAAAGTGAACAAAAAATATGTACCGAATTTTGTTGTCATGTTTATATTTGAATATTGTTGTTATTTATTGATTAAAATAAAATGAATTGATAACCAATTGTGTGCTTTTAAGTGTAAAAACAAAAGAAGCATACAATTTGAATTTGAAAGCGAAACGACAAAGCTCTGAGTCCAAAACATTGTGATCGAAATGTATGCACCGAGAATCACCGACACACCTGGGTACTTGTTTATCTTACTTACGTAAATTGAAACGGAAGCCTGTAATATTAGATAGAGTAGCCGACTAATTGCTAGCGCTCTCGAGCACTAGCAACTACGTTAGTCTTTTTCACTTGAATACGCATGCTCGACTCCATAGTAGGGGATTCTGGGAATACTGTACCACTGTAGATAAACTGTACCATGTGAATTTCGTTTTATCATCTCCACACGAAGTTTTGTGTTATATTGTAAATGTCAAAATAGTAACAGTCGCTTAGGTCTTATTATGCAAAGTTATTTTAAATATTATAATAAATAGCTAGCTTTATTTTAACCACCTTCAAGCTCGGAAAACAACCTCGGATATGTTTTTCGAGCTTGACGGAAAGGCCCGAGAAGATACGATTGCTACAAAACGGTACCAATGGTTCTTGAAAATTTTCACCTGGAAGTTGAAATTACAGTATACATAATGATTAAGGCACAGTCAATGAGCTATGCCATTGCCGATGCTTCTGTGTTTTATGATGGCTACAGCGCTAGCTCACCAATCTTTTTAAAAGATAAGCTTGTTAGATATAATTTCAAAACCACGGCACAGTTTTCATGGAGAGAATGGGACCATACAATCATGTATTTGTACATGTATTTGATGACGTTTATCACCAACTGCTCAAAAATAATTTTTTTATCAAATTATAAAGTACGTTACATGTACAACGTTTTTATAAGGACTTGTTATCAATGTAATGAAAAACAGCGTTGAAAATCATATGTAAATATATAATGTGGTTGATGACATTTTTTCAACAACTGACCTTAGTAAATTGTACAATAAACTTTCTTAGAGATTGTGACTTTTTGGGATTTTAGAGAATTTGTACACGTATAATTCATATGTTAATCTTTATTGATTTCATATTGTCAATATAACCCCCCCCCCCCCCCTCACAATTTTTATGTATCTAAGTTGTATCGAGTGATCTAACAAACTGAAGATTTACTAGTATTTGTTAGTATTTAGTATACTAGTTAGTATTTGACAAATTTAAGCAGTACCGTGAATCTTTTTGAACTGAATTTATGCTTAGAAAAAATGAAAAATCGCATGTAGTCAATAATTACATTTTTATGCACGCGCAATTTGTGAAAACATAACGATTCTATATTTTAAAAATTAACTTCAATCGATGGTTGGTGTTTTATTGTATTGCAGGTTGAATGTGTGAAACGTTTAAAGGTTTTAATCAAAATGAAGCACATATTGAAGATTCCCACGATATTGGGGTTTACTTTCCCAGTGGAGTTGAAAAAGAGTCCAGTCTGAAAAGAAAAAAACATCACCTATCTACTAAGTAATTTTCTTTTTTTCCTTTAACTCTCTGTGAAAATTTCTTTCGTAACTAATCTTTGACAAATTGAGAGAAAGACCAGAGAGAATAAGAGAGAGATAGAGAGAAGAGAAAGAGAAGAGAGAGAAATAGAAAGAGATAGAAAGAGAGAGGCATACAGACAGGCAAACCGACAGACAGACAGAATATATAAATTACGGTTTTTCGCAGATGTATCCTGGCATGTGTGTATTGTGCCCGTGGTGAGTGTGGGGGGAGCAGACGTCATCCGCCCACCCAATGATGGTGTGGTTGAAGAACCGGTACGTCATACAGTTGGCCGAATTGTTCCCATCCGGCTGACCGGGGCCCCACCCATTGTAGGAGCTGACGGATCCCCCCGCCAACCACTGCCAGACCCCCTCCTTAGCGAAATCTGACCCCCCGATCCACCAAATATTCAGATGCTCACCTGAAAAAGGACACCGTCATACTTAAGGCTTAATGATTCCAACATTTATATTCTGATTTTTTACTATTAGAAGCATCTCTTTATTTGCCTTTGAACTTCTTTTAAACACCCTCATCATCACCTTAAAGTGAAGTACGTAGCGTGTTAAAATGGCCATTTTCAATCTGCACGTGAATTTAAAACCCTTCACTTTACGGAGATGCTGAGGGTGTGTAGACAGAAGCAAGGTCAATAACGATATCAATAGTAAGATGTTCGAGAAATTTTTTGTATCAAACTTTTGAACAAATCGTTTAAGGGAAATAGGTCCTGAAGTCCAAAACTAGCGCATATTTTCGTGCGCTATTAAAATTGTATGAGAGAACTACTAGTATAGCTCTACGGTCTATTAACCCAATTTTTCTCCGGAGAGCTACAACTTTTTATCGACTACGAATGTCCTTATACAGGACCAATGCAGGAACTCTCTTTTACATTATTGAGGGATTCGAAATTTAATATCAATAGCTACCTTAATTATAAAGAAAACAATACGGAAACACGACTCACTGGCAAACACGTTGAGAAACTGTTTAATAAAGTTGTCTTTGGCCTCGGAGTCCACCGTGATCAGGTGCGCGCCCATGTTCCGACAATGGCCCTGCAAGAACAAGGAAACAATACCTTTATATTGTACCAGGTGCCCTACAGTATCCTTACAACGGACACTGTACTGTGCCAAGGTGGTAGCTTACACACCCCCTTAAGATGCAATTTCGTAAAAATCCAAATACTAGTATACCAAATGAAAGACCATTGTCTAGAAAGTGCATGTATATAACCACTTTTGTTTTAAGATTGTCTCACATGACAGGAGAGACCAGATATCCTACCACCGCCGATCCGAACACCCCCCACCCCCCGCCTCCGTTCTTCCACCACGCACATAGACATATAAACACATAGGAGAGGAAGGGAAACATCAAAACAAGTATACATTTTAAGAATCATATTGAAACAGTCCATAGAATGGCAAGCAACTTTGTACATAAGCTAAATAGACTTCAAGAAAGCATTTGACAGCAAGGTAAGGGAAAGTTTTGGGATTCCTGATATATATGTCAACATCTATAGGAAACTATAGGAAAATATATGATGGAAGCACTAGCTGATTAAACCAATGAACAGACTGGTTCGATATTCAGACCGGAGTGAAGCAGGGATGCGTAATGTCTGAGTTTCCTTTTCATCATCGTGGTCGATTGGATAATGAGAAACACCAACACTTGACTAGCTAGCACTGATACCTATCAAATATTGCGACATGTTAGAGAACACCACCATGCTGAACGCGAGATATACAGGATTAAATATGAATGTTTATAAAACAAAAACTCATGAGGATAAATGCAAAACAAGAACAATGACATCAAAGAAAATGGAAGTAGAGGAGGTCCAAACATTCGGAACCACAATGAACAATTGCGATACCGGAGGTACAGAAGCAGATAAAAAGAAAAGACTAGGATTAGACAGGATTGCCTTTTTATCCCTAAACAACCTATGAAAATCAGCTCGATACAGCACTAAGACTTAGCTGACAATGTCATCTCTGTGTTAATGTGTTGCTCTGAACTCTGGAGAACCCCCGAGAAAGATAATGGGACGCTTGATACGTTCCATCGGATATGCCTCAGAAGAATCTTGAAGATACACCGGCCAGACAAGATATCGATCAGCCATTACATGATAGTACAGCAACGATGCCAAGAAGACCAATCCAAGGGAGACGTTAGAAATGGATAGGCCATTTTCTTTGAAGTTACAATAGTTCAAACTACAGAACTACTCTGACTTTGGCTCCAGAGTGAAAATAAGGCAAGAAGAACAAAGAGCACATTGAGGCGCTCAGTGAAGAAAGACGAAAGAAGTTGGAGAGAGGAGCAGGTTGTAGCCAGTGGCCGTCGTAGTTGCCGTCTTTTGTTTTACGGCCTAAGGCCTCCTCCAGGGAACGCAGAGAATAAGAAAGAAAGTAAAAGGGGGAAATCATATACATGTAGATATTCCAAGCGTTTTTAACCAATAACAGCCAAGCCGTGTAGACCCTTGTATGGGTAGAAAAGTTAGACTTACCCCGGCGTCCATCCACGTGTGTTGGTCCTTGTTGAACTGGATACAGTTGTTGTCATATTCTACCCAGTCCAGTGGACACTTAGAATCAACTACCACTAGAACCACTGACAAACAAAGACAATCCATAATAGTACTTGGGTACAGTTTTTTGTTTTTAGAGAAAGTTTACATAGGCTTTTGCCTGTTACCCAATCCATTCGATTTCTCAATAAAACTTGTTTAAAATTTACAGTTGTTGTCAAATTCTACCAACTACAGTGGTCACTTAGAATCCACTGTCACTAAAACCACTAACAAACAAATGAGATCGCCTTAAAGGGGCCAAGACACGATTTGAGATGAAAATTTGATTTTTAATTTTTAGGACACCTGAGCTGAAAGCTAAAGTGAGCTTTTCTGATCACATTTTCTCTGTCGTCCGTCTGTCTGTCTGTCCGTCTGTTTGTCTGTCCGTAAACTTTTCACATTCTCAACATCTTCTCAAGAACTACTGGGCCAATTTTAACCAAACTTGGCACAAATCACCCTTAGGCAAAGGGGATTCGAAGTTGTGAAAATTTAGGGCCACGCCTTTTCTCAAGGGGAGATAATTAGAAATTATTGAATTTATTTTTTGAAATTTTCATAAATCTTCTTCTCAAGAACCATTAGGCAAGGAAAGCTGAAATTTATGTGGAAGAATCCTCAGGAAGTGTACATTCAAAGTTGTGAAAATCATGACCCCCGGGGGAAGGGTGGGGCCACAATGGTGGGTCGAAGTTTTACATAGGAATATATAGAGTAAATCTTTAAAAATCTTCTTCTCATTAACGTATCAGTCAGGAAAGATGAAACTTGTGTGAAAGCATCCTGAGGTAGTGTAGATTCAAAGTTGTGAAAATCATGACCCGTGGGGGTAGGGTGGGGCCACGATGGGGGGTCGAAGTTTTACATTGGAATATATAGAGTAAATCATTTAAAATCTTCTTCTCATTAACTAATCAGCCAGGAAAGATGAAACTTGTGTGGAAGCATTCTCAGGTAGTGTAGATTCAAAGTTGTGAAAATAATGACAACCCCGGGGGTAGGGTTGGGCAACAATGGGGGGGGGGGGGTGGGGGTCAAAGTTTTACATAGGAATATGTAGAGTAAATCTTTAAAAATCTTCTTCTCAGAAACTAATCAGCCAGGTGATTATTTGGTGATTATTCATAATTGTTAAGACTTTGGCCCCGGACAATTCTTTGTCCTCACAAGAGGTTCATAGTTTGATGTAGGTTTATATCCCATATAGTAACAATTGTTAAGGATCTTTTTGAGAACTACAATACTCAACATGTGATATGACTATAAAATCATCCTGTTAGAAAAGGGACTAATGATTATAAACAGAAGAATATCCGGGGGGAGGATTTTATTTATACAGGTTCTACATGTATCATTGTACATTGTCCAGATAGTTTGTATGATGACTCCATTAAGCTGATTTTATTATGCCTATTGTTCATCAGGTGAGCGTTGTGGCCCATGGGCCTCTTGTTTTGTATAAAATGGTTAACTTGTGGATTTTAAATGATTCACCAAATTTGAATGGTAGAAGTCAAGTTACAAGCGAAATACAGAGGAAAGAAGTCTTTGTAAACAAAGCCAGAGTCTTATATTTACTCACAAATAATGTATAGATATTGTCATTTCTTTGGCAAAATAACTGGTGGCAAACAAGATAAACTGATTCAATGTATTCATTTATAATATTACCGGTATCAACGACAAAAAGCAATATCAGAGATTGAAACTTATACCAATAAAACACATATGTAAACAATAACAGGACTGGAGCTTTGTTTACAAATCAACGACTTCTTTCCTGTGCAACTCGCTTGTAACTCAATAGTTGAATTTCTAATTTTGACAAAGCATTTAAAACATTTATATTGACAATTCTAGACATTTGAAATGAAAAAAATAAATTTTGAAAAATTTGAGTTCAAATCATGTCTAAGTCCCTTTAAAATTAAGATACATGGATACAGTTGTTGTAACTATGGTGAATACTTAGAACCCACTGCCAATAACACAATGGCAAACAGAAAAAGTAGCTTTGTTACACAACATGAAAACTGTTGTAAGCCATATGATATTAATACTGCAGATATTGAACTTATTTCTTCCCTTTACATTTTCATATCAGTGAGTACCGAAAACAATAAACATTAAAATCTATAAAATCTAAATGTTCATGTAAAATGTTTTAAAAAAAAGACATTATGATAATTAAAAATACTTTTTGAAAATCAAATAAATAGCTACATATATCGTGATGTGAAACAAAATCATGAACATTCTTAACTGAACACTTCGTTTAAGAGTAAACACATAAAATTGTATATTTAAACATTCTTCGTAATATGTGAAGAAATATGATGACGCATTATCAGTATATCAAAGATTTCGAGCCAAAATTATTTCAAAATAAGCTTTTGTATATATGTATATTTGTTAATAGCTCACAGATACTCTAGAACAATAAACATTTCCGCCAATGAATGTCAAATGTTTTATCAATAAATGAAAATTAGTAAGTAATAAGTAAAAATGAATTTATATTATCTTTACCCAGGATAGCCAAGAGAGTGGTTGGGACGGCCGCCATGTTTTCTGTGAGTGCTCTGCAGACAGTTGTTCAGCGCCCTACTAAACGACCCTTTACTTATCTGTAAAAATGTGACAGGCTCACATAATACTCGAATGATCTAGTTCTACCGAACCAATCTTGTGTAAATCTTTGATGTACATCACGATTTGTCCCAAAGTACAGCATTGCTTAATCCTGAATTGTAAAATTCACAGCAGCGTGGGAGGGGGTATAATATGTCTACAAACTAACTATTATTCTTAAAAATGTTTTAATTAAGCCTGTTTTGAATATCTAGAACAGAATAAATAAATCAAGGGCAAGAGAAATCCTGTAATGAAACAAGGGTAATAGGAATCACGTAATAAATCAAAGGTAAGAGGAATCCTGAAATAAACCAAGGGTAGGAGGAATCCTGTAATAAATCAAGGGTAAGAGGAATCCTGTAATAAACCAATTGTAAGAGAATTCCTGTAATGAAACAAGGGTAATAGGAATCACGTAATAAATCAAAGGTAAGAGGAATCCTGAAATAAACCAAGGCTAGGAGGAATCCTGTAATAATCAAGGATAAGAGGAATCCTGTAATAATCAAGGATAAGAGGAATTCTGAAATAAATCAAGGGTAGAGGAACCCTGTAATGAATCTAGGGTAAGTGGAATCCTGTAATTAATCAAGGATAATTGGAATCCTGCAATATATCAAGGATCCTGTAATGAAACATGGGTTAGAGGAATTCTATAATAAATCAAGGGTAAGAGAATTCCTATAATAAATCAAGGATCCTATAATAAATCAAGGATAAGAGGAATTCTGTAATAAATCAAAGATAAGAGGAATCCTGTAATAAATCAAGGGTAAGAGGTACCCTGTAATAAATCAAGGGTAAGAGGAATACTTTTAATATGTAGTATTTGGCTCAAACTTCGTATAAAACAATCGGTTTTATATAAACAGGGTGTTTCTTTCTGTATAACAATATCGTATTTGTTGTCACAGACAACTGTGGTTCAAGTGAATCTGACATTCAACAGCCTTCCCTTGATTCACTTGAAATAGCCATGTTAAATCCAATACACATAAAAATTTTCACACTTAAATTGTACTGTGAAAGTTTTGTTTGCTCTGAAAAAATACATATAATTTCATATTCATAAAACAAGATAACATCAAAACCATGTACGTTGGTTTCATGCGCAATTTTTGCACCGGAAATACATGTATGCTATTTTCCACCTGAAATTCACGACGCTTTGATAATGTATAAAGATAATGTAAATCAACCTTTATGTTCGTGTTAGAAATATTCGCAATGTTCGCAAACAATTTTTGATCGAGAATATCTGTTGCTAAGAACCACATCCTAAACCTGAATTTCTTGACTTTTGAAACTTTTAGAATTCTGTGCTTTTTTACATGTTTCACAGTTCTGCTTTACAATTATTATTTTGGTATGTAGTTGTAATTGTTTGTTTGTTTGTGAAATTTCATATGAAATAATACAAATAAAAAATGAAAGTGACGGTATTTCGTCAGCATTTATAATTACATGTACTCATTTATAATACTTTTAATGTAGACTTAGAATGTTTCTGATGCTGAAACGTGTCCAATATAAAACGCCATGACAACTGTTAAAAAAGATGTATCAATTAATATATGATTGAAGTAAAAATGCACCATTTCATTAAAATGTACCCAAAACGAAAACAATTCCGTAGAGATTTCAACTTTTACCGTATTGTTCTCTCTACGGGAATAATACACGTTTAACCTATTTTACACCATGCCATATCTCAGTTAATTCGATACGCAAGGCCATGCTCTTCGTATAAACAGTTTCTAACGCGAGGCAAGCTACTGACAAACAAGTTGATAAAACAGGACTATATACAGTCTCGTTTAAAGTCGTCTTTTCGTAAGTTCTATGGTCGATACAACGACCTTGTCAGCAAATACAATCTTCCACTTGGTCGCATGCAGACTGACGTTTTTCATACTAATTGTTAGACCATAATTAAGCACCTAATTGTCTACGGACTTTTCCGGGTTTTTTCCCAATTACGACAAAGAGCACACGGCGGGTGTGACCGGTCAGCAGAGGATGCTCACTCCTCCATGGCACCTGATCCTACTTCTATCTTTTTGGAGGTCCGTGTTGCTCTGCTTTGAATTTGTGTTTCGTTTTATGGATTTTTGAGATGGTTGACAGTTTGTTATTGTCATTTTTTCATTCATTGTTTGCTTGTCTTTTTTAAAATAACATTTTTTTTTAAGGCAAACCTGAAAACTCTGCACTGCACTCCATAAATCATTGAAATTCAACGTATATACAAGTACCACACCAATCTCAAAGCTTGTTCCATTATTTATTTTGACATCAGTAACTCTGAGATTTGTTAACAGGGAGTGCGTCGTGGTATTTTAGCAAAATCAAGAGGTGGGACACCATTGACAGCACGAGTTGTCTAAGCGTCTTTAGGTAGTTTCGAACATAAATTGAACTATGCTTCGTACTTTATCTTTTAAGACATATTTTACAAACTATTTTCTGTCGGTCTCAACAAGAGAGCTTTCTTACTACTTTGCACTCGATGCATAATTTAAAAGAATAACACTAGATTAAATCTCAATTAGATAAAAACCAAACAGAGATATTTTAAAACAACAAGAATGGATCTTTATAAGTGTTTCATTTATTTCCAATTAGAACAGCACCACTAGATCAGCCTCCACTCTGCCATTAGCCGATCACGGTGCTGACGGTCGGCGCTCTACAATCAGAAGATCAAAAAATGAAGTAAGCATTATAAAAAGATCAAAGAAAACGATTGATCAACACTTAAAAACTCTACTTCAGTAAGCAACATTAACTATGCAGTGTCATCTGTTTAGTTCAATAATTTGTCGCACTACGACAAAATTATTACTCGTATTATTCTAAAATGGCCCAAATAAACAAACATTTTTGTCCTTTAGTTTTTAAAGACTTATAAATTGTCTGTTTATCAATGTTGAGCATGTCTATACAATATGAGATATTTATTTATTATTAAATAGTTCATACCGATGATAAATTCCCCAACTATATTTTTGATGAATATAACGAACGAACAACTTACAGGTGTTCAAATATAATGTAATAACCTGTGGATGTTCTCATATGAAGTAATGACTTACCGCTGTATCCTAGAGGTGTAACTAAGAGGGTTCAATCTTACTGGTGTTCAAAGCAAAAAATTATACCTTACTGATGTTCACACATTTGTTACTACTTACTGGTGTTCACATATTTAGTTACTACTTACTGGTGTTAAAATAATAATAACACCTTACGGATGTTCACATATTTAGTTACTTCTTACTGGTGTTCACTTATTCAGTAACTTATTACTGATGTTTACATATTTAGTTACTACTTACTTGTGTTCACATATTAAGTTACTACTTACTGGTGTTCACATATCGAGTAACTACTTACTGGTGTTCACATATTTAGTTACTACTTACTTTTGTGTTCACATATCTAGTTACTTCTTACTGGTGTTCACTTATTCAGTAACTTATTACTGATGTTTACATATTTAGTTACTACTTACTTGTGTTCACATATTAAGTTACTACTTACTGGTGTTCACATATCGAGTAACTACTTACTGGTGTTCACATATTTAGTTACTACTTACTTTTGTGTTCACATATCTAGTTACTTCTTACTGGTGTTCACTTATTCAGTAACTTATTACTGATGTTTACATATTTAGTTACTACTTACTTGTGTTCACATATTAAGTTACTACTTACTGGTGTTCACATATCGAGTAACTACTTACTGGTGTTCACATATTTAGTTACTACTTACTTTTGTGTTCACATATCTAGTTACTTCTTACTGGTGTTCACTTATTCAGTAACTTATTACCGATGTTTACATATTTAGTTACTACTTACTGGTGTTCACGTATCGAGTTACTTCTTACTAGTGTTCACATATTTAGTTACTACTTACTGGTGTTCAAATATTTAGTAACTCATTACTGGTGTTCACATATCGAATTACTTCTTACTAGTGTTCACATATTTAGTTACTACTTACTGGTGTTCACATATTTAGTTACTACTTACTGGTGTTCACAAATTTAGATACTACTTACTGGTGTTCACATATTTAGTAACTCATTACTGGTGTTCACATATCGAGTTACTTCTTACTAGTGTTCACATATTTAGTTACTACTTACTGGTGTTCACAAATTTAGATACTACTTACTGGTGTTCACATATTTAGTTTCTACTTACATCTGTTGACATATTTAGTTACTACTTACTGGTGTTCACATATTTAGTTACTACCTACTGGTGTTCACATATATAGTTAATACTTACTGGTGTTCACATATATAGTAGTGTGCGTGAGCACAATTGGAGTCGATCCACATAGAAGTTTCCCCGTTGAAAACCTGAAGCATGCAGTCGTGCGTCCTGTTGCCGTCCGGATATCCGGGTCCCCACTGAGTGAAGTCTCCTAGTCCAGTTCCGGTCTCACTCCAGCGCCACTGACCCTCTATGACGTAATCGTTTCCTCCCAGCCAGTAACCGATTTGCCGGAAGTCTATTTCATCATAGATTAGAAAAAGTGAACTTAATTTTTTAACTATCAGTCCTCTGACCATAAACTGAGTACATGTATAAACTTAAGAAACGATTATAATTACAAAACAATAAAGTGATCAGTTTATGGTTTTTTTGGAACATATTTCTGATAAAAATATTAAAAACTATACTTAAGTATCAATATATAGAAAAAATGATGATCATAAACCATTTTTAAGCAATTTTAAAATAATGTAGTTCTTATTTATAAAATTGTATGTAATGAAGTTTTACGGCCACTTTGCCAAAATGTTATAATGCAATTATGCTACATTTCCGGAAACGTACGGTGGAGGGCGCTGAGGAACTTGTTGATGTAGTCCGCCTTAGGCTGGCTGTCGACAGTCACAAGATAACTTCTGTTCATGTTGTGACATTTTGTCTACAGTAAAAAAAAGTGTTAACTTAACCAAGAAGTCATGCATTCATTTACATAAATCTGGCTGTAAGTCAGTGTATACATGCTGTACATTAATGTGTTCATATACAGGAAGGTGCTGATTTACTGTCTATCGCTGTATTCATTTACAGGAATCTGGTCTGTAAGTCAGTGCTAATTAACTGTCTATCGCTGTATTCATTTACAGGAATCTGGTCTGTAAGTCAGTGCTAATTTACTGTCTATCGCTGTATTCATTTACAGGAATCTGGTCTGTAAGTCAGTGCTAATTTACTGTCTATCGCTGTATTCATTTACAGGAATCTGGTCTGTAAGTCAGTGCTAATTTACTGTCTATCGCTGTATTCATTTACAGGAATCTGGTCTGTAAGTCAGTGCTACTTTACTGTCGTCTATCGCTGTATTCAATTACAGGAATCTGGTCTGTAAGTCAGTGCTAGTTTACTGTCTATCGCTGTATTCATTTACATGAATCTGGCTGTAAGTCAGTGTATACATGCCGTACATTAATGTGTTCATATACAGGAAGGTGCTAATTTACTGTCTATCGCTGTATTCATTTACAGGAATCTGGTCTGTAAGTCAGTGCTAATTTACTGTCTATCGCTGTATTCATTTACAGGAATCTGGTCTGTAAGTCAGTGCTAATTTACTGTCTATCGCTGTATTCAATTACAGGAATCTGGTCTGTAAGTCAGTGCTAATTTACTGTCTATCGCTGTATTCATTAACAGGAATCTGGTCTGTGAGTCAGTGCTAATTTACTGTTTATCACTGTATTCAATTATAGGAATCTGGTCTGTAAGTCAGTGCTAATTTACTGTTTATCGCTGTATTCAATTACAGGAATCTGGTCTGTAAGTTAGTACTAATTTACTGTTTATCACTGTATTCAATTATAGGAATCTGGTCTGTAAGTCAGTGCTAATTTACTGTCTATCACTGTATTCAATTATAGGAATCTGGTCTGTAAGTCAGTGCTAATTTACTGTTTATCACTGTATTCATTTACAGGAATCTGGTCTGTAAGTCAGTGCTAATTTACTGTCTATCGCTGTATTCAATTATCGGAATCTAGTCTGTAAATCAGTGCTAATTTACTGTCTATCACTGTATTCAATTACAGGAATCTGGTCTGTAAGTCAGTGCTAATTTACTGTCTATCGCTGTATTCAATTACAGGAATCTGGTCTGTAAGTCAGTGCTAATTTACTGTCTATCACTGTATTCAATTACAGGAATCTGGTCTGTAAGTCAGTGCTAATTTACTGTCTATCACTGTATTCATTTATAGGAATCTGGTCTGTAAGTCAGTGCTAATATACTGTCTATCACTGTATTTATATTCAGAAATCTGGTCTGTAAGTCAGAGCTAATTTACTGTTTATCACTGTATTCATTTACAGGAATCTGGTCTGTAAGTCAGTTCTAATTTACTGTCTATCGCTGTATTCAATTATCGGAATCTGGTCTGTAAGTCAGTGCTAATTTACTGTCTATCGCTGTATTCAATTATCGGAATCTGGTCTGTAAGTCAGTGCTAATTTACTGTCTATCGCTGTATTTATATACATGAATCTGGTGTAAGTCAGTGCTAATTTACTGTCTATCTACAGTAATCTGGCTTGCGAGTCTGTGTAAACCTGCTGTTTATTATTGAATTAATAAATCAGTTTTAATATGCTGTTTATTGAATTCTCATAATAAACAATTATCGTTTGTTTACAGTTTATATGTAAATATGTAAGATAAAGAGATTTGTTTAAACCACAGATAAGTATGTGGATAAAAGAATGACGTAACCCTACAGAGTACATGTATATTATGACGTAACCCTACAGAGTACATGTATATTATGACGTAACCCTACAGAGTACATGTATATTTGTGTAGAGAAAAATAGTTGGTTTGAACATATTTTATTGTATATTTACACAATGGGATTGGGCACAAGTTCCATAACTTATTTAGCCCTTTCCCTACTAAATTTTTAACAAACATGTTATAAAGCATAGTAAAAGGTCACATATTTAAAACAGATGCAATATATATCACATACATTACTAAAGTTTCTTATGGCACTATAAAATAGATATAAATATATTAAGTGTAGTACATTACGAAAAACGTTCAGATTTTTTTATGAAAAGGTGAAACATAGAGAACAAAGTTTCATTAACACTATCACTAATTGTTAAAAATAGTTAATGTCGACACCTAAGATGGACATGCAAAACCTACATAACTAGGTTGCAAAGTTTTTGAAAGAATAAATATCGTTTAGGTTTGCCACTGAGTCACAACTTACTCTTGCGTCGGACCATGTGTGTCTGTCGTGGCTGAAGTAGATACACTCTCCGTTAAACTCCGCCCACCCGACTCCACAGTCGCACAGACAGACGGACAGTACTACAACAGAAAGACAGATAATGTTACAGCAGTCAGACAATGCCACGAAAGTCAGACAATGTTACAACAGGTAGCCAGTCTTACAGCAGTCAGCTGACAACAGAATTCAAAGACAGACAAATTGACGACAGTCAGACAATACTACGCCGATCAGCCAATGCTACGACGGTCAGACAGTTACGACAGCCAGACAATGCTACCACAGTCAGACAATAGTACGACAGTCAGACAATACTACGACAGTCAGGCAATGCTTCGACAGCGAGGCAATACGGCGACGGTATGACAACGCTACGACAGTCAGACAACGTTACGACAGTCAGACAAAGCTACGACAGCCAGACAAAGCTACTACATCAGACAACGCTTCTACAGTCAGACAATGCTACGACATCAGACAACGCTACGACAGTCAGGTAATACTACGACAGCGAGACGATGGTTGAAAATGCTACGACAGTCAGGCAACGCTACGACAGTCATGCAATACTACGACGGTATGACAACGCTACGACAGTCAGACAACGCTACGACAGTCAGGCAATACTACGACGGTATGACAACGCTACGACAGTCAGACAACGCTACGACAGCCAGACAAAGCTACGACAGCCAGACAACGCTTCTACAGCCAGACAATGCTTCTACAGTCAAACAACGCTACGTCAGTCAGACAATGCTACGACAGTTAGACAACGCTACGACAGTCAGGCAACTCTATGGCAGTTAGACAACGCTACGACAGATATACAACGCTACGACAGTCAGACAACGCTTCTTCAGTCAGACAACGTTACGACAATCAGACAACGCTACGACAATTAGACAACGCTTTTACAGTTAGACAACAGAGAGACGTACAATGTTACAACAGTCATACAATGTAACGACAAATACAGGACTGCTAGACAGGGCTGGAAGACACAGATAAATACTGATAGACAGAGACACAAATATCTTTAAAAATAAAACATGTGGGAAAATTATTGGAAGGGTGCTTTTTGAAGACATTTTTAGCTCAATAGTTTTTTTTTCAATTCTATGTCCGGCATTTGAAAACAACATTACGTTTTAAAAGAATACAGAAATTATAAGGTTTGTACTGATCGACAATGGTTTTCTGTAAATACTTGTAATATTATTTAAATATGTTTAAAATATAAATAAATTTAGTAGTTTAACTATAAATCTTAGTTAATTTAAAGATAACATTTTTTCAAGGCAAAATTTGACTAAAGGTGTCATAAATTCAAATGACATGCGAGTGTATATACCTGATACTAAGGTAAGCAGAGGAAGGACCGACATTTCTGTGAGTCGTCTCGTTCTTGGTGAAGTCCTTGATAGTGACTGTATGACGTCACACACAGGTCTTATCTCTCGGCGGTAGAGTACATTGTAACGTGAAAAGGTTTAAGGTGATTATCATGGAAATACACCAGAAACTACAGATCCAGAAATGCATGACGCGAGAACAAAAAGCAAAAAAGAAAGTAATATTATATACTGGTATGCTTGACCCGTGGCTATCCATGTTTAAAATCGCCTACAGAGAACACAACAGGTTTTGATGCCCGCAGTAACTTTTAACTTTCGCATATATGATTGATTTTGTTTACTTAACCCCATATCATGCATCGATTGTAAACAAAACAAACTTCAGAAAGATTTGTGAAATGATGTGCACAGTGTCAGGTTTATTTTCTATCTGCAAAAATATTTAAAAAAAAATAATTTTCTTTCATCAGATTGAATATCAAAAACGTAAAGTATTCATATCGACGTCAAGGGCGAATTTAAATAAGGGGCTCCTTTTATGTAAAGTATGTTTTGTGATCAAATTTTGTATAACAATTTCTTATTGATATATGACTTAATTGACTGGGAGAGATTACCACAATATCTGTTATTTTACACGTACTCAGCATAACCATCGTTTAAAAGCATGTAAAAAAAACCCTGATAAAATCTGACGAAGCAGCTTCAAATATTCACACAGGAATCGCAAGCCTGAGATTTCGTTACGGAAGACACTAACATCTAGATTACACTGGCTATTTAAAGTTAAAGGTAGATCATCGTGAGACGTTGTGAGAAACTGGAAGTCGAATACAATATTATGAAAGTACTAAAAGTACTGACAGTACTTATGCATTTTCCCGCTAAGCGACCTCATTTGACATCTAGGTACCGATACATAATATTATTTGATTATGTTTTAAATTTTAAAATTTTCAAGAATTTAAACTGAACATCTATTTTTTATCACGCATGGATCAATTGTTAACTTTAAATTCTAACTGGAAATATAATGCTTTGATGATTTAACAACCCAGTATCATTCCCTCGTTTATGTGAGCCTAATGGGTTTTTCTTAAATATCCAATATGCCCTGTTTTATTTACATTACAATTAGTTCTATTTACATCACAAAATTAGAAAAAAAAATTACAAACATCTCAAAATAACCGATGACCATTTTTCAAAACTCAATTAGCAAAAACATTATCTATTGAATACAATTCCCTTCTGGTAATTATATTAAATCCCTGTTTAAAATCACTGTGAAAGGGGTTGTTTACGCTGGTGGTATAGTATGTCTTTCCGGAGTAAAACATTACGCGGATGCGTGGTTTACCACACGCGCGGGGGTCTTTTCGCGATTTCAAGCTTTCCATGTAACAAGTGTAAATTTCCCCCACTCGTAAATAACCACTTTTGCAGTATGTGAATCAAATGTTTAGTCCGATTTTTGTTGACATGTACATTTGTGTATATCGTCGGCGTAGTGTGGGAAAACAGGAAGTTACAGACTATATTTGACATTATTTATTTTCTCATGATAAAAAATCATTATATCATATATAATATAGCGTCAGGTGAATATGATAGATATTTCACAACTCAAATCTAATTTTCTAACTATAACGTATAAACACTCGTAAAAAGTGTTTGCTATGACATTTGCTTGTAAGAATTTTATATTTACAAGAACAAGCACGCCAAGTATATGCATTGTCGGTATCATAGATAAAAAAAATCCGAGAACTCCAGTTCGTATCACCGATTTTAGGGAGTTTTGTACTCCAAACATACAAACATACTAAGTTTTACTCCCTCGAAAGGGGGGGGGGGGCTAAAACTCATTAGGTGCAAGAGCAAGTGCAACTTTCGCTACGATTTTGGTTTAAATTATTAAAAGATAAATAAAAGTTACATGTGCATTGCTAACCTGGCCTTAGGATCATGAAGCAATGTTAGACTCAATTCAAAATTTTAGTCAGTCATAAAATGATTGATTATTATAATTCGGCGATTGAAAGTCTTAATTAACAACTTTATATCAAATCACTTTAAATAGCAGTTCAATTTTGTCACTGTTTTCAATCAGCATACATTAGGTCAGTGTTCAATATTTGACTTAAGTCTAAGGCTCCTTTATGATCTGGACTTAAACATTGAAGTTGAGAAAAACATGGAGTTATTAAAAAAAACAAAACAACCATAGTCCATATACCTGTATCGGTTATTTTCGTGAATCTCTAAACACGACTTGGATTTTCCCGCCATGTTTACTGACCTTGATTGGTTCTCTTTTGAAACAGCCAATGATAATGTTTAACAGAATGTAGGAATCCCCTATCGTAAACATGAATAACGCCATAACTGAGGAATAAGACGACTGGTATAGATATATATATATGCTGGTGTATTTTATCTGATTTTGGTTGATACAGGGTTAGTTTCCCATCATGAATTCAAACAAATTATTTTGTTTAAAGGAAGTCCTCTCCACGAAACGCCAGATCAGTAGGTACATTACTGTACCTGGAGAGGGCTACATTACTGTGGCTATGAAAGTATTATGTTTTTAGTAGTTGATTTTACCAAATCTTTATTTTAACAAAATCAATAATACCCTATCAAACAAAAAATTAAATATAATAGTAATTAAACAACCCGCACATGCGAGTGCATGTACATTGACGAAATATCATACCTTCGTAGATCAATGATCATAAATAAAGAGTAAGCTTAACTAGCCTTCCGTTTATTATAGAAACTTGTTTACAATATCTACAAAACACGTGTCAAGTCATTTCCTTCCGATCACCAATGATCCGCCGGTGTTCAGGCTAAAAATATAGAATAAACAGCGCAGTTAGCGAGCCTTTCATACTGGTCGTTACCTCTGTACAAAGATGAATCAACCCCTAAAATGTACGTAATTGTTGACATTTTAGACGAAATTTTCAAAAGCTCCGAATTTTGAAGGACTCAAAATATCTTTACGACTTGCAAAACTAAAGGTAGTAATTCAACGAGATTTAAACAATTAGACATACCCGTACATATAGTAATGCGTCCCTACTACTGATTCTACCTGCATCAGCTTCTATATTGATGATATACATGTACATGTCAAAAACTAAGACCCTCTTTATGCGAAGATGAAGAAATTTTTCAAAGGGGGATTTCGAGGAATAATTTTGTTTAGCAGGGAATCCAAGTGTTGTTTTGGGTAACTTTACTATGCATATTTTACAACTTTCATTTTGTCAATAGTTGGGAACGGACCTCCACCCCACACCCTTTAGTAGATCCACGCGTATCTTTTATTGCAAAATAGCTCCATATACCTAAATTGACAGATGTAGTTATGGTGACCAGTACACGGCGCGTCCTTCCAGAACGTGTCCGTGCTGTTGGGGACGAATCCTACCGTCATGCAGTTCTCCGCCGACTTCCCGTCCGGACTTCCGGGAGCCCAGTTGGTGAAGCCGCTGATCTGTTCATTGGTCTCCTCCCAGCGCCACACCCCCTCAATTCCGAAGTCGTTACCCCCAGTCCAAAACCCGATCATACCGATAGCTAGACGACGAGTTAAATGGAATAAATGATGCACAATTATAAAATGTGACGAGAGACAGAAATTATTTACATAAAGCTTCACTTATAACAAAGCTTAATCATATATTACATATAAATGTAAACCTATGTATTATCGTGGAAAAAAAATGTATGAATAAAAAATTAAACACAATTTGATCGATGGAGCTTGTAACACTGTGCCAAATAATTATGCCAGTGCATAGGCGGCATTTTTGCACCCGCTTAAGATGCAATTTCATAAAAATCCATGTATACCACATGATAAACCAATTATTCAGAGAGTATATAACCACTTTTGTTTTTAGTGTGTCTCACCTGACAGGTGAGATATTTACCTTTTAAAATTATAGGAAAATAAATAGTTCCAATAGGAGAAATAATTTTCCCACAGAAAACATTAAAAATCCTATAGGAATTATATTTTTTATAGGAGAAAAGTATTTCCTGCAGAAATTTGATTCAGACAGGTAGTTTTCCTATAGGCAATTAAGATTTCCTATCGGAATTTGAAATCCTATTGGAGTTTTGTTCAAATCCTATCGGACTTTAAATTTCTGTAGGTAGTTCATTAATATCGATAGAAAATTTTAAATATTCTATAGGAAAACTGTTTTTCTAATGGAAACAATTATATCCCTGTAGGTATTATTTTTTAAAGGTAAATATTTTACCTGACAGGTGAGATACATTAATAGCAAAGGTGGTTATAAACTCTTTAAGCAATGGTCTATCATATGGCTTATTTGAATTTTTCGATACATGCAGGTTAGACGGGTGCAAAGATGCCACATTGACACTGGCATAATTATCCGGAACAGTGTTCTGTACATGTAGATCCTATAATGTGCGTCATGTTCATCATATAACACAACATATAACACTTAGCTATTGGGTTTATCTGCTAACTTGGACTGGCCAGGACCTTAGCTATTGGGTTAATCTGCTAACTTGGACTGGTCAGGACCTTAGCTATTGGGTTTATCTGCTAACTTGGACTTATTAGAACCTTAGCTATTAGATTTAACTGCAAACTTGGACTGGCCAGGACCTTATCTATTGAGTTTTTATCTGCTTAATTGGACTGGCCAGGACCTTAGCTGGGGAGTTTTTATCTGTTTACTTGGACTGGCCAGGACCTTAGCTATGGAGTTTTTATCTGCTTAATTGGACTGGCTAGGACCTTAGCTATAGAGTTTATCTGCTTACTTGGACTGGCCAGGACCTTAGCTATGGAGTTTATCTGCTTACTTGGACTGGCCAGGACCTTTGATATTGTGTTGATCTGCGCCATCTTGTCGTAGCTATCGATCGTCACCAGGACGGACTCGTTGTAGTGCTTGCAGCTTTTCTGTGAAGTTAAATGAATAGTTGAAATAGAGAGAGAGAGAGAGAGAGAGAGAGAGAGAGAGAGAGAGAGAGAGAGAGAGAGAGAGAGAGAGAGAGAGAGAGAGAGAGAGAGAGAGAGAGAGAGAGAGAGAGAGAGAGAGAGAGAGAGAGAGAGATCGTACTGCAGCATCTATCCAGGAAAGGCGACCTTTCGCAAACATCAGACAGTCGTCCGAGACGGCCAGCCAGCCCCGGGGACAGGCGGAGTACACCCCCACAACCAAAACTGTCAACAGATTATTTTATATGTAATATAACAATATTATAGATTACACCCGTGTGTGATGAAAAAACGAGTTACACTGAATGTAATGTAACAACAAATTACACCGTGTGTATTTTTACAAATTTCATCGTGCATGATGTTACAACAGGATACACTGTTTGTAATATAACATTGTAATGTCATACCAGATTACATCGTGTTATGTAACCACTGATTACACAGTGTGTAATGTAACAATAAATGACACTGTGTGTAATATAACAATAAATTACGCCGTGTGTAATATGTAAGAACAAATTAAATCGTGTGTAATGCCAAAAAAAGTTACATTGTGTGTAATGAACAACAAATCACACCATGGGTAAAATAACATAGCAATGAGCATGATTGATCATGTTGAATGTTATATAATTTGCCTTCAACATAATACAGGACATATAATGTAGCAAAATCACTGTCAATGAATAACAATATGTACAATGTAAATATGTATCATGTAACATTATCATTGTAAACAATTACATTTAATGTGTATTAATGTGTAAAATAAGACGTTATAACATTGAATTCTAAACAAATGGGAAAATGTAATATGTAACAAGCTAAATGTATTATTTATTTTTAGAATATAAATATAAATACATGTATACCGATATAAATACATGTACACCGATATAAATACATGTATACCGATATATATACCGATATAAATACATGTACACCGATATAAACACATGTACACCGATATAAATACATGTACACTGATATAAATAGATGTATACCGATATATATATACCGATATAAATACATGTACACCGATATAAACACATGTATACCGATATATAAACATGTATACCGATATAAATACATGTACACCGATATAAACACATGTATACCGATATAAATACATGTATACCGATATATATACCGATATAAATACATGTACACCGATATAAACACATGTATACCGATATATAAACATGTATACCGATATAAATACATGTACACCGATATAAATAGATGCACACCGATATAAATACATGTACACCGATATAAATACATGTACACCGATATAAATACATGTACACCGATATAAATACATGTATACCGATATAAATACATGTATACCGATATAAATACATGTATACCGATATAAACACATGTACACCGATATAAACACATGTATACCGATATAAATACATGTACACCGATATAAATACATGTATACCGATATAAATACATGTACACCGATATAAATAGATATACACCGATATAAATACATGTATACCGATATACATACATGTACACCGATATAAATACATGTATACCGATATAAATAGATGTACACCGATATAAATAGATGTACACCGATATAAATACATGTACATCGATATAAATACATGTATACCGATATAAATAGATGTACACCGATATAAATACATGTACACCGATATAAATACATGTACACCGATATAAATAGATGTACACCGATATAAATACATGTACACCGATATAAATACATGTATACCGATATAAATACATGTACACCGATATAAATACATGTATACCGATATAAATACATGAACACCGATATAAATAGATGTATACCGATATAAATACATGTACACCGATATAAATACACGTACACCGATATAAATACATGTACACCGATATAAATAGATGTACACCGATATAAATAGATGTACACCGATATAAACACATGTATACCGATATATAAACATGTATACCGATATAAATACATGTACACCGATATAAATAGATGTACACCGATATAAATACATGTATACCGATATAAATACATGTATACCGATATAAATACATGTACACCGATATAAATACATGTACACCGATATAAATACACGTATACCGATATAAATACATGTACACTGATATAAATAGATGTACACCAATATAAATAGATGTATACCGATATAAATACATGTACACCGATATAAATACATGTACACCGATATAAATACATGTATACCGATATAAATACACGTATACCGATATAAATACATGTACACTGATATAAATAGATGTACACCAATATAAATAGATGTATACCGATATAAATACATGTACACCGATATAAATACATGTATACCGATATAAATACATGTATACCGATATAAATACATGTACACCGATATAAATACATGTATACCGATATAAACACATGTATACCGATATAAATACATGTACACCGATATAAATACATGTATACCGATATAAATACATGTACACCGATATAAATACATGTATACCGATATAAATACATGTACACCGATATATATACATGTACACCGATATAAACACATGTATACCGATATAAATACATGTACACCGATATAAATACATGTATACCGATATAAATACATGTATACCGATAAGAACATCCATACGTCTTCGTATGCATAATTATGGTGACGGTGATATCACACAATGATCGATATCCATTGTGACATTCTCGTTAAGACATCTAATTGTCCGCGGTACCTGTCTCGATGAACTATCCTGTCGGGTTTATTTATCATTCGCATAATAATGTTTGCTGAAACAAAAGCGACACAAAGCAAAAAAAAAAGATCCTATTTCTAATCTGTTTATCCTTTCTAAGTGAGAACATGTATTTCAATGCTCCGTCAAACTTTTGAGATATAAGTATACATAATTGGCATTACCTAACGTTATACAAGAGGCATTTATTACTTCTATCTGGGATATATATATCTGAAATACACTCACCACATGACAGTATAGTACACACGATCAGTAGTCTCTCCATTGTTAGGTCTGACATCGAGATAAAGTAGGTCAGACATTCCTTCTTGATTGTCCAAGCACTGGATATAATCTTAGAGTCGACCGTTAGAAGCACTCTCACAAATAAAACAACCTTAAGCTTTATGTAGGTCCCTTGGAAAGTGAAGTACTTTACTTATTTTTCTCGATTTTTAGGGTTTTGTTATAGAATTATAGAAGCGTTGAATCAAGGGCTTTCCGTCTTCTGTTTGTATTTCGGAAGGTATCTGGATTAATAATGTGGTTTAATCAATATTCCTTAAATATCATTTTTAGAGGATTTCGTTGTAAAGTTGATCTATGGAATTTAATCTTTATTGAAAGACAATTTCTAGATAAGAACATATTGCATTGATAAGATCATGAACGACCGTTTACATTTCTTTAAGGTTGTGATTTTCACACAATTTTTGGAAATAAATGTCCATGAATAAAAAAAAATACTGCTTGTCTAAAAAAAATATAGATGCAGACGACCCACTGTTGTTTCACGTTTTACTCCTATACCTTCTAAAGCCGGTAAAGAGGTCAATGTTCTAACCCACACATTAAACCCCACAGGGCACGCCCACTACATTTTCTCCAATATCCAAATGTTAAACCCAAACATTAAACCCCACAGGACACGCCCGCTACATTGTCTCCAATATCCAAATGTTTTCTTTTCTTTGCAATCAAGAAAACATAAATACATGTGCAAGTACAGAAAATCGTAATATTTCTTTTTATGAATACAAATATTACTAAACAGACTTTAAAATGTCACTCAATGTTAGAAAATAATATACCCCCCTTTCTTCCTTCTTAGAAGTACATCCTATCCGAGCTATTGTTGTATCCCAGTTCTGTAAGTTTATTTTCCTTTTCTTTCGCACAAACATATTTTGCTGAGATTCACAGTAAGACTATTTATTACTTATAGAACACCACAATAAAAGGTAACAAGAAAGGAATAACAATACATCAACAATGGTTTTATGGACAAATCTCCTCTCAGTGATATCATGTAAAGACATCTCAAAAGCATCCTCTTCTTTGCAGCTTTGAACACAGAATGGAGTACTCCTGCGCAAAATTGGCGTGTCTTTGCTTATATTGCGCATGCTCGGCAAACCCGGGGCAAAAAGGTAATCCATTATGAACCCATCATCGGCTCTCTATATCACTCCAGTTTCTATGGTTTCGGAATGGTTCTTTTCGTCAGTCGTTGTCCGATGCTCTGTGGTTATTTCCATCACACCCTGGACTGTGGACACGTGTTGTCCGTTGAGGTTGTCTCTGTCATTGTCGTAATCAAGTACTCCTGGGATATCCTCTATCTGCACATAGATCAAAAACAGATAACATCACGCTATAACTTACACCATGTTTTTAAAGAGTTACCCAAATAAAGCACAATCAATTAAATACACTTTTTGGGATTTTGGAAAGAAAGCTTCTCTGGTGAGTTTGGAAAAAGAAATATTATTAATTAAAATATTAAAAAAACATTTTGCCCAGATAGCTGCTCCTTTGAATGATTTGTTGAAAGGACGTGGAACCAACAAGCAGGTGAAGAGATACACAAACAAGGTAAAACCTGTTCCCTGGAAATGGTCTGATCGTGAGGATGATGCATTTAAGGCTATTAAACAGAAACTAATCCAACCTCCAATTCTTGGTTTTGCAAATTACAAACTCCCATTTACTTTGCATACAGATGCAAGTAGTGTTGGTTTAGGGGTAGTTCTGTATCAAATGCGAGATGGTAAGAAAAAGGTAATAGCATATCCCAGTAGGGGATTAAGACCAAGTGAGAGGAATTATCCGGCCCATAAGTTGGAATTTCTGGCTGTCAAATGGGCGGTCAGTGACAAATTTCATGATTACCTATATGGAACATCTTTCCAGGTAGTCACTGATAACAATCCTCTTACCTATGTGCTTCATAAAGCTAAGTTAGATGCAACAAGCCAAAGGTGGGTGGCTGCATTAGCAAGTTATAACTTGACTTTAACATACAGACCCGGTCAGCAGAATGCTGATGCGGATGGATTGTCCAGACAGCCAGAGCTGTTCTCCGATGCTGTCAAGGCCATATGCCAGTCTGCGTTATGTGCTGTACCATACTGTCATAGTATAGGAGCTGACTCTGTAGCTAATTCTTCTCCTTATGGGGAGTCTGGAGAGGTGCAACACATAAGTGATATAGATTGGAGAATAGAACAGAGGAAGGACAAGGTGATAGCAAGAGTGATAGGACTTATTGAACAAGGATTTTATCCCAACAGATTTACCGATAATGTGAAGAGAGGAGTTTTTCCGGTCCAGAGATTTTGCAAAGAATGGAGAAAACTTCATCTTAAAGAAGGAATTTTATACAGGAAGGTGAAAATGTATGACAGAGAGGTTAATCAGTTAGTTATTCCAGAGGTGTACCGAGAAGTAGTTTTTCAGGGAATTCATAGAAATACAGTGCATCCAGGAAAAGAAAAGACACTGTGGTAAGCAAGACAATGGTATTTTTGGCCAGATTTAGAAAGGGAGATTAGTCAGAAAATAGAACATTGCCCTAGATGCATAAGGCGCAAAACCCCAGCAAAGCCTTTTTCTGAGTTGGTCCCATTTGAGAGTACACATCCTATGGAGTTAGAGTGCATCGACTTTTTAAGTCTTGAGAAAAGTAAAGGGGGGACAGAGGATCTATTGGTCGTAACTTACCATTTTACACGTTTCGCGCAGGCCATACCTTGCCGCAACCAAAGAGTCACGGTCACAGCAAAAGCACTGTATGAAATTGTTTTCCTGCACTATGGTTTTCCAGAAAAATTGCATAGTGATCAAGGCAGGAACTTCGAGTCTAAAGTTATCAAGGAACTGTGTAAAATGTTAGGCATAAAAAAAACTCGCACCACTCCGTACCATCCAATGGGTAACGGATCAGCTGAAAGATTCAACCAGACCCTTCTATAAATGTTAGGTACATTAGAACATGACCAAAAGGCAGATTGGAAATCTCAAGTATATGTAGCCCCTTTAGTTCAAGCCTACAACGCAACAAAGAGTGACGCGACAGGTTATTCTCCACACTTTTTAATGTTTGGATGGCACCCACGGCTTCCCATCGATTTTTTTAGGTATCAATCCTGATGAGGAGGAACACAAGAATCACAGCAACTATGTTGGTAAGTTACAGATGAGAATGGAAACAGCTTTCAACATAGCAGCAGCTGAAGCAAAGAAGTCTGCAGAAAAGAACAAGGAGAGGTATGATGCTAAGGTAAGGGAAGCAAGGTTAGAAGTAGGAGACAAAGTGTTGACCAGAAATGTGGGGTTAAAAGGAAAATAATAATTTGGATGATAAGTGGGATGAACCAATTTATATTTTGAAAGAGAAAATTCCTGATTTTCCAGTTTATAAAGTAAAAGTAGAGGGCTGTAGAATGAGGACATTGCATAGGAACATATTGAGAAGCTCCAGCCTAAAGAAAAGCCTGACAAGAGAGTGAGATCTAGAGGCACATCTGGTGGTTCTTGGATGGAAGAGCAGATGTCTTCCAATTCATAAGAGTCTGATTCTGATTCTGATGTAGCTATTATGAGATATGTTACTCGTACGACTGATAGGAATAAGGATTCAGAGGATGTGGGTTCAATTTTGTCCGAAGAAGAAAGTTTTTTAACCAAAAATATATCTTTTCCTTTACAGAATGTTAACCAGTCACATCCTAGTGATCTTACAGAATTGGATGGCTTTGCTGAACAGAATTTTAGTCATCCAGCCCCCATTGACTTATGGAAGCCAATAAGATAGCAGAACAGAATGTTAGCCTTCCAACTCGTATGGATTTGACAGAAGTGAAGAAGATGGCTAAAGAAGAAAACAAAGAGAGTGAAGAGATGATAACTACAAGGGAAGAGAATCCGCCTCTTAGACGATCAGGCAGAGAAAAGAGGAGACCAGATTGGTATGGGAATTGGACAGAAAAGTAGTGAATAGAATGTTTTTATGCTGAAAAGACAAAGTGAAAGTGAAAGATTTGGTATTTTAACCATCTTTTATATTAATTGTCATAATTGTTTCTATATGTTTGTGTTTATAATTGAAGGTAATAAACTGATTTTGCACTTTATTCCATATTGAATGTTGTTTAACTGATGATTCCCAATTAATTAAGCAACCTTAGGCAGTAATGCTCTTTGAAAAGTGCTGTTGATGTGAGAATTGACCAGTTTCAACTGTAAAGTTGTCATGTGTGCAATTATTGATCCATTTGTTGTTGATCATGGAAGTTGGTTATCTGGAGAAAAGCTCAGTTAGAGGAATTGGTGTGGATTAAGGTTTATTTATATGTTTGTAAATAGTGATTATTTGTTATGATGATGGGTTTTATATATTAAGCTGGTGGTTATCTTGAGTGAAGTTCCCTGATATTTAGTGTTTGTTTTATGGTGGTGATGATTACTTGGTGATCAATAGAATTTTATTAATAAATTATTTGATTTCAGACAATGTCAGGAACCATTTAATCAAAAGGGGGAATATGTAACCAGTGTAAGTAATTAATATTAAATGTTGGTTTATATGTAAACGTAATTGTTTCTTTGTACATGTGTGTGTTTTATTTACATCTCCAGGTGAGATTGTCCACGTGTAATTGTTTATTTTTATTTGACCATTCGACTACCAGTTTGACCTGTTTGACAACATTCTAAATTTAACTTCTAATAACCAATCTTCCCGCCTAACTTACCTGTCCCGCGCACACTTTGTCTTGCCTTGAGAGGGGACAGACTTGTGTGAAGATTAAGCGCAAGCTTTGTCTGCGATTAGCTGCCGGTGTCTGGTAATTCTTGTGTAATTTATTACTTATTCATATAAATATATTCTATGTTTATAATTCAACAATTCCATGTTATATATTAAATAACCTATATTCAAATAATTGTCCCGTATTCTGAGATAATTGTCAAATGAGTCAATGTTGTATGTTTCAGGGTTTTCGTATATATTGAATAAATACATTGTATGACCCCTCACTGGTGTTCTGTCTACTGCCTGGGTTACAATAATTTGCATTCTATACGTGTAGAATTTTGTAATGAAAATTCATCAAAATTTAATATTGTAATTGAACCCTGAGGGTGAGTCTGACCTATACTAACAATATAGTTTAAGGTCAAGTATTCATATAACTGGTAGGGTGTGGATTAAGCTATTGCAACGTGTAGTCTATCATGGTTTACCTCATCACCACAGCACATGCGCTTTGCATCCCAGACCGTCTCTACCAAACACAGAAGGACACACCCCAGAAACGTCACAATCATTATGAACACAAACACGTGCAGGTCAGAGAGTGTATCACAATCAACGTCCATCGGCGTACCGTCCCTGTAAAAAGCATAAAGATCATTGGTCTATAGAAAATACGGACGTATCATTGGTCAACAAAATACAGACAGATCATTGGTCAATAGAAAACACAAATTATCATTGATCAATAGAAAATACAAACAGACTAATTGGTCAATGCAAAATCTTACAATTCATTGGTCAGTACGAATTACAGACAAATCATTAGCCAATTGAAAATGCAGACATACCATTGGTCAATGTAAAATACAGACAACTCATTGGTCAGTGAAAATTTATTTAACTACGTACAGATTATTGGTCAATGGAACATACAATGGAAATAAGTGCGAAGCAGTTTGTAAAAAAAAAAACTCGTAAACTGTTTCAAGTTACTTGTACTAGTATGTTATACGAGTATAACATATGCTGAAATTAAATTTATTTAATTACTGATAATTTGATATCTACCCTTTAGATAATAAAATAAGCCATTTATACTTAATTGAATGTTAACTTGTACAAAATTTAAATGAAACAGAAATACAATTTTAAAATACGTTTTGCATACGCGCCGTTTTGTGATGTAGGCAAGTTATGTTATACGATACAAATTAATTTGGTTAGTCAATAAAATAAATAATGACGTTACAACCACAATTAAATTATATAAATTTACATCATACAATCGCTAATCATATTTTAATTATCTGCAATCACATAGACTCTAGTTACATGCAATCATAATTATAAATTCTAATTACCTGCAATAATATAAATATTCTAGTTACCTGCAATCACACACGGTTCCGTTAACGAAACAGTTGTCAAGGTCAAACGTTTTCACATTATTAGAAATAGCCATAAATGACGTCATCGCAATCAAGATGGTCAAAACCAGAAAAGCGGCATGGATGTTTAACTAAAACAAAGAACATTGTTACAGAAATATGGTAATGAGGCGGCCATATCTTGATTTCTGTGACGCGTTTGGTTTTATACTGCATATTTAAGGTAACATTTCTGTTTCACATAACGTTTATGCCGTTTAAATGAAAATTTTAAAAGAAAGAAATGTTTTCATTTTTCCATTAAGCTACAAAAGCTAATAACTTTCTGCAAATCAAACGCATTTAAAAGTATTTAATATAAATTCGAATTAATTTATTTTTGGACCAGGCTGGTCAATAAACGCCGAACTTTGAAATATTCATTAGCACGTGATGTAAAAAGCTAATTTTAGAACGCACACAAGAAACGGAAACGTGGTCGGTCCGTTGGCAGGGGAATAACGCGTTCGAAGAGAAAAGAAAGAAAGAAACAGTTTGACAGAAAACGTTGTAAAATGAGAAACTATATTGAAGACCACTTTGAGCAGTGGACCCGTGTTAGAAACTTCGTGTTGAACTATGAGCTTGTCGGTTTCTATCTATAGACAGGTGGGTCACACAGTGGTGTGTTTTCTTTGTTCAATAAAATATTTACTCATAAAGAAAAAGAAGCTTATATATGGTACAATATTCATTGCCTGAATATGATAAAACTTGTACAGCTAGCACTCGAATACTATAAAATTTATATTTTTTGAGTCGAGGGGTCCCAGACGGGATAATTTTGACGTTCTATTATGATAATACATGTTGTCAATGTATATAAATAATGGTCAATAGCAAAATAGCTCTTATCGATTGTCGTCGATACCGATACGCAACCATCCTCATAAAATGCAAATGACAATATCTGATATTTTTCTGTTAACAGCACACAAACGTGTTTATATGATTTCAAACAAATGTAAACAAACCTGTTGTATTACCTCATTCTGCGTGCTGCTTTTCTAAATTACTATTCCCGCGCACATGCGCAAATCCACCTCAAACGTTAATCGCTTATGAATATGCATAGGTAAATCGCCGTTATTCATTTTCAAATTATGGCTAGTACCTCGTTAATATTTATCAAACAAGAGGCCCATGGGCCACATCGCTCACCTGAGCAACAATAGACATAATAAATTAAGCTTTATGGAGTCATATACAAAATATCTGAACCATGTCGTATAATAGATCCTGTATAAAGAAAAAAAAATTCCCCTGCATATTCTTATGTTTATCATTGAGCCCCTTTGTAACAGGATGGTTTTACAGTCATATCACATATTGAGCATTGCAGTTCTCAAGAAGATGATCAGACTTAAACAACTATTTATATATAGATTATAAACCTACATCAAATTTTGAACCCCTTGTGAGGTCGTAGAATTGTCCAGAAGCAAGAGTCTAAACAATTTTAAAGAATAAACAATATGTCAAAATGTTTGCATATAAGTAAAACCATATATAATAACATTTGAGTTTTTGTGAATAATTTAAATGTTTTCCTTTATAAAATTGGACCCCCCCCCCCCCCAATGTGGTACAACCCTACTCCTGAAGAATATGATTTTGACAGATTTTAATCTACACTATCTGAATTGACTAAAGTTGGAGCTTTTCTAGACAATTTGTGTTTTAGAAGATGCTTTTTAAAGATTTTTCCCTATATATTCCTATGTAAAAATTTGACATCCCCCCCCCCAATTGTGGCCCCACCCTACCCCCAGGGATCATGATTTGAACAAACTTGAATCTTCCCTACCTCAGAATCCTTCAACACAAGTTGCAGCTTTTCTGCATGATCGGTTTCTGAGAAGAAGATTTTGAAAGATTTTTCTCTATATATTCAAATGTGAAAATTCACCCCCCCCCCTTCTCACTGAAGCCCCACCCTACCATTAAGGGTCATAATTTTATCAAACTTGAATCTACCCTAACTGGGGATGCTTTCACACAAGTTACAACTTTTCTGGCCGATCGGTTTCTGAGGAGAAGATTTTTAAAGATTTTTCTCTATATATTCCTATGTAAAAATTCGACCCCCCATTGTGGCCCCACATTACCCCCTGGGATCATGATTTGAACAAACTTGAATCTACACTACCTTAGGACGCTTCCACACATGTAATAACTTTTCTGGCTAATCAGTTTCTGAGAAGAACAGTTTTAAAGATTTTTCCTTATATATTCCTATATAAAAAACTCACCCCCCCCCATTGTGGCCCCACCCTACCCCCAGGGATCATGATTTGAACAAACTTGAATCTACACTACCTGAGGATGCTTTCACACAAGTAACAGCTTTTCTGGCTGATCAGTTTCAGAGAAGAAGATTTTTAAAGATTTACTCTATATGTTCCTATGTAAAATTCAACCCTCCATTGTGGCCCCACCCTACAACTGGGGATCATGATTTGAACAAACTTGAATCTACACTACCTGAGGATGCTTCCACACAAGTTGCAGCTTTTCTGCACGATTGGTTTCTGAGAAGAAGATTTTTAAAGATTTACTATATATATTCCTAGGTAAAAATTTGACCCCCCATTGTGGCCCCACCCTACCCATGGGGATCATGATTTGAACAAACATGAATCTACACTACCTCAGGATGCTTCCACACAAGTTTCAGCTTTCCTGGCTGATCAGTTTCAGAGAAGAAGATTTTTAAAGATTTACTCTATATCTTCCTATGTAAAAATTTGAGTTTCAGCTTTTCTGGCCAAATGGTTTTTGAGAAGAAGATTTTTGAAAAATACCAACAAATTTTCAATGATTTTTTATTATCTCCCCTTGAAAGAGGACACGGCCCTTCATTTTAACAAACTTAAATCTCCTATACCTAAGGATGCTTTGTGCCAAGTTTGGTTGAAATCGGCCCAGTGGTTCTGGAGAAGAAGTCGAAAATGTAAAAAGTTTACGGACGGACAGACGGACTGACAAACAGACGGACGCCGGACAAAAAGTGATAAGAAAAACTTACTTCAGCTTTCAGCTCAGGTGAGCTAAAAATTACAAAATTTCTATAAACTTCTTTTTCATATATCTAGTCATGCTGACGAAATTTGGGTCTGGTTTTTAACATTGCAAAAATGCCGTTAAAAACGGCATTTATACCTTAAAGGAGATTGTGTAACAAATATATTAATCAAAGTAAACAAGCATAAATACGTGTTCCTAGCTTTTACCAGTATATAAATCCAACATTCACGACCAACTATCCCTTGCAATCATTTTTTAAGCGCTAAGCGTACGCAGTACGCAAAGCGCTTATTGGCATTGCTTTTCGGGGATGTCACTTCCGAATAAGTGCCCCCTATAATCATCTAAAATAATCTGATGACTCGATGTCTAAAAATAGAATGCAAAGACGTACTCGGCTGCGGTATCGGTGTTAAGGCAAAATAATTATAATTATTTGCAGCAGCACACAAAGTATCACATTACTTTTTTTTCTTAAGTTTTACATCAAATTAAAATAAAAGAGTATTTGCCGGTGCATTAAAAGGTCAAAGAGCATACGTAGTTTTGAAAACAGCATGTTGCAATGGGGTTTCATACATAAGTTAACGGGCTATGATGTCGGTAAAAAGGCAAAATAATTCCTAGAACAGAGCTGACAATACAAGATGGATAGCATAGTGTTTAATGTATTTCAAAAGTAGTACAAGTACTATTGGGAAATAAGAACAGAATTCCAGACTTTCAAATTCTTTGAATGTAAAGTCGATCAACAGTAAAGCATTTCATAAGGAAATAATCAGCAACTTGGTGTCGGAAGAAAAAAGATTTGTTTCAAGTGTATGATATAGGCATAAAAACTTTTCATTTATTTGTTTACATTGCACTAGTGTTATGATTTAACGCAAATTCTGAAGCCTTTTCTTGCATATGACAATGACAAATTATGTCTATTCAATTTTACACTAGTCAGTCATTTATTTCTTATAAAGTTTGATTGTTTTCTTCTGTTATTGCACTAGTAGTTAACTGTTTTCTGTTTTATTAAACTAGTATTAGAACTTTTGTAAAAGTTTGAACTTTTGTAGGCTATTGCAGTAGTAGTAGTGCTTTTGTAAAAGTGTTTCTTCATTACTTATCCGTTTCACTATTCCAGTCTTATCTTATGAAATTTCTAAGTTTTGTCTTAACTTTAAGACAGGCAAATCGATGTCTTAGGAACAAACTGAACATGGCGACATTTTATGTTTTATAATGAAATGAATTTTATGCACATTAAAGTTGAACAAAAATACTAGAATACACGTATCATTAAGACCTTTTTCACTTTACTTCTAAACTGAATACTTTAGAACTAACAAAACGTATTATATATTTCTTAATTAATTTATTTGGTGAAGACTTTTAATTTTTACATTTTTTTTTATAAATTATCTGGTCGCACGCGCAGATGGATAGGGGAATAGTTATAGCTAGTCCACTGGTGATAATTAAATTTTTCATGCCCGAGAATCGCCGATATCTTAAACAGGAATAAATACTAAATAAATACTAAATTACAGAATAACTGGATGATTTGTTCTATCCATCCACGAAATAAACTTTTTTTTACGGGAGAAATTTTTGATGTTTTATTTGAAGGGGGGGTGGTCATTTGATTTTTTTGTTTTGGGGTGGGGGGTGGGGGGAGGGGAGTAGGAGTAACCGGGAAATGGTTCAGGAATGTCGATGCTAAATCCTTCATGGGAATGCTGTTTTATTCAGAAATTGTTGCATTTTATCTTCGCTTCTTCTATCCGCCGAGATACATTTATTTGCGATGTTTTCTTTTAGTAAAAAAACCCACCACATTTATATATCAACTATTACAAATAAAACACGAATTACATTACACTTAGTTTAAAAGTTCCACATATCTCCATTCAAAATGCTACTTGTCACTACATGTGATTATTGTAATCCGTTTGGAATATACCGTATGATATAGTAAAATCATAAAATTTGGATATCTCAACGAACCTTTTTATTTAGGATTACGCATATACGGGCTATTTATAGTGGACCAAACTAGACATTAAAATGCACTCGATCATTTATCAAGAATTAAAGAAATTCTAGCAGTAACCAATGATTTCAATTGATTCATGCGGTCATATCCAAATAATATCTATAAGATACAGAAATATGTGTATATGTAGCAATAAACAAGAAAGATACTACGATCAATGCATTCTCTCTTAAACTCCAAAAATACCGTTTTTAAAGAAAATACGGGTTTAATTTATTACGTAATTCTTATCTACTCGTGTATGCATGTGAAGGTAAACTATTATACAAAATTTTAGTACATGCACATAGACACTACACTATTTACACTCTATTTACAAATTTTACTTTTTTCTAAGAAGTTTCTTGGTGAATAAGGGGATGAGTTTTTAAATTCACTTATATTTAGATTACATTCGTGTCATATTGAAAAGAATTTACATGATCGGTATTAATTTAGAATTTTTAATATCATATGAAAGTGGGTTACAATGTATCTTAAGATAAGACTTACTCAACTGCGTTACGCTAAGAAAGTTTTGTGAAACAGCTATGACAAATCTTAGGAACTTTCTAAGTTACAACTTAGGCATATCTTAAGTTCTATCTTAGGAAACATCTTAGGAAATCTTTGTGAAACGGGCTCCTGGTCTCTACAAACACTAGGCCTATAAATAAACCATTCCTTGCTTTCTCTAGGTTATATCTTCATTCCCATTGAATAGCATCGTTAATTATGTTCCTATTCTCGCTAGTCAACATGTTTTCAAGTTGTATCTATGCCGTAGCGTGTATATTACCCGTTGTTTCATTCGATTAAAATGTAAGTATACAAGGGGCGCAACTCAAGTTGCTCGCTAGATACCGCCACCGCATTACCGAGTTTTCGTAATGAGATCTGCCAAGGGTTTATGGGGAGCGAAGTGGACCGAAAACAACTTGGCTAGCGAAGATGGGATATTGTTTTTAGTTCAATTTATGCAAAAATGCAAAATCTTGGCTATATTATGACGTATGTAAACTTTTAAATTCATTTTAAATTCATTCATCATGATACATGTATAATGTAATTAATTTTTGCTCATGTAGGGACAGCTTAGCGCTTCTCAGTACTTTCAGTACTTTGATTATCATTGAGGTTTAACGCAGACTGTTTTCAGGTACAGGGCATTACGAAAATCAAGTAAATTACTTTGACTGGAAGACCATATATGCATTTAGGACACAAATATCACCGAGTTTAAAATTAACAACTTGGATGTACTAATTGAATAAAATCAACAACTTGATGAAATGCAAGTAATTTAACACCTTAGGATTAATTGCGATAAGTGAATTCAAATAACTTATTAATTAAAAAAGACGTTTAAATGATATTAAAGACATCCAATCTTACCAGCCACTTCATCGCATCTCTGTATAATGACAAAATCAGTCCCAGGAACCCGGATATTGCAAACTGAAAAATTGTCCAATATTGCGTTACCATTGAATGTTTCTCAGAAGAAGAGGTCATCAGATTTTAATTATAACTTTATTAGCCATTTACAATTCAAAACAAAATTAATGCGTCTTTACTTAAAAATTGATATTATAATGTCTAAACTGATTCTGATTAAAAAAAAAATGTCTTAAAATATAGATATCAAAAAAGATTTTATTCGCCAGTTTTCTTCTTGTATTAAACAAATCAACAGATATTTTTATTTAGAAAATTACATTGCACATTGTGATTACAGGATATACATGTAGCATTATTATATGTAACATTGCATATTAAAATCATGCATCAAAAAATTGATTAAAAACTTGCATATTTTTCTTTTATTACATACTATGCTACAGACTTTAGGCTTCGTGAAAAGTACAAGTTCATTCTCTACGCAGAATAGACAACTTTCATAAGCAGCAATCAAATGTAAAGGCAGCTACTTGTATTTGAGAGAATACGCCGGTGAAAAAGAGTAAAAGAGATTATATGGAACGCAAAGTAAGGCTTTATTATTTAATTCTGCATGAAAGCATTTTATAACACCGATTTATGGTAACAAATCCAAGTTTTGAAATGCTAGATAATGTGACATACTGTTTTTATGACGGGATACCGGAGAAATATTATCTATCGGTAATATTTTGTATTTTATTTGGTCTCTGACGTACTGAATTTGGGTTAAAGCACCCCCCACCTCCGAAAAAAAAAGAACTACAGGAAAATATACAAGGAGAAACAAGATATATGTGAGCCAATGCTCACTAGTAATACCCCCGCTCTGATGTGAATATGCAAAAATAGGCAAAGTCGTTATTTAACAGGAAGTTGGCATCCGATTAGTACAAAAATATATATCCCACGATATGGCATGCCTAAACAAATAGTGTGTAAACATTTCAAGCATCTGCAATAAATAGTTGCTGAGAAATTTTTCACGAAAAGGATGACTGCACTTAGCGCCGGGTTTTGGGCCCTTTTCGGTCGCTTCTGTTGCGTTTATTTCTTAACCTAATATCACTTTCGTTAATTTTTTAAAGAGTCTAGTCTATTTCCAACATGAATTAAGATTTTAGACTGTAATACAACAAGCTCATTCTATGTTTTTCTCCTTACAACTTTCGAAAAAAGGAGAATTTTTGCTTGTCTGCCCTTGACCAAACATTAGATCGATATTAATATGCATGAGAGGTGGAGCTGACATTATCAGAATGGTACTAAACTTAGACTGGCATGAATAACAATGCTATGTATAAAAGTTTATGTGATCACTCTTTCATCATAACCCTATCTATTCCATATGGTACAAGTATATTATTTACTATGGTTTCAACAATCTGACCACGCCCAGGAAAGTACAGACGTCTTTAAATCAATGCTTTACAACTTAACGTGTTCGAAACCATTGTCCTAGTTAGCACATAACACGCTACCTTACACGTCACGTGATAGAATTTTGTATTCACAAAGTTACCTGAGGTGAGAAATCACGTGGTGAACTATAATATTCAACATGCATCAACCCTTGGTTACAACAGGGAAAGCGAAAGTAAGAAGAAACTGTTTTTTCTCATTTTAATCATGAGCGCATGTTTGTCTATTAATCTCCTTTTAACATAACTTTGATAATGCAAATATACAACTACTGTTAAACGGAGAACAATAGACAAACATGCGCTGACTATGTACGAAGTCAGTATAAAAGTGGGCGTCCTCATTATCGTATGGAGATTCAAGAAATCGTGATGACCCCCGCCTATGAAAACAAATTCGTACTTGGTAACAACATACTTTTATGTAACGCAATTACGTAAAGTTGCAGTTTAGATATGGACCATTTCTGCAATTGAAAGAAAAAATCTTTTTTTAAAAGTTTATTTTCTCGCAAATATCGCATGTCCTTAAGTGCAGTCATCCTTTGTTTGAAAATTTAAGCTTAAAATAAACAAAGTCGTCATTTAACAGGAAGTTGACGTCCGCCGTCCGATTTGTACAAAAATATATCCCACGATATGGCATGCCTAAACAAATAGTGTGTTAAAATTTTAATCATCTGCAATGAATAGTTGCTGAGATAAATGCGACAGAAATTTTTGTTACGGACAGACAGACAGACGGACAGACACACAAGGGTAAAACAGTATACCCCCATCTCCTTCGGAGCGGGGGTATAATAAGATGGTGTATGTAGAATTATTACTGACCATCACTGTAGGGAACACGAACACGTGACTGTACGCCCCCGTCTCCGGAAACACCGGCTTCGACAGTCCGGAACTGGCAAGGACGCCGATGATAAGATCTATAAAAGAGAAAACCAGCCCATTGCTAGAAAACCAGGGACGGTCTGTCGCCGTTTTATTGCTAAACGTTAGCAATTCAATAGGTTTGATCACAGATCCGTTCGCGTATATCGCTTTATATTTGAATCCCTAATGATCTACGTAAGCGGATCTAAGCGTCTATTTATAAAAAAAAAATAAAATTATTTGGCAGTCATGACAATATGAACATAAATTTACAACAAACATAGTTAATATACATTTCAGAGAAACCAGTGTTATATAGATAATTAGAAAATAAAGCACTGTTCCTTTTTATTAAAAACCATGCTCCGAATTCCGTCTACAGCTTCTCATATCGATAAAACCAGAAAAGGGATATGAGTATGAGCAGCACTAGAATGAATTCGAGACATGCTGTTTAATAAAAGGAACCGTTGTATCTTTATTTATATGGATGGTGCAGGAGTAAACTTATAACATTGTAAGTGGCAAACGGATATTTTTGTTCATATTTTCTTCATTAAGAGATAAATTTAACGCGTTAACTGCCCGTGGATATAGATATAACATATTCTGAAAAGGGTGAGATAATTAAAACCATTTTCACAACCTTGCCCTTTCTACCACTCTTTTTCTCAATACGCGATAAAGATTTCTTTCCGTTAGATCGACTTAAAGGCAGAAATCATGGAAGACAGCTACCCTCACTTAGGCTCGATAGTTTCTACACCCCATCTCTCCGATATTCCTTTCAAATTCATAAAGCATTGTAAATTAATAAATATGGTTTAGAATATTCATTTCTGTGCTAATATGGGATATCTTTTTCCTTTTTTTAACTTTTCGTCACAATTAAAGACACGCTTTTTTGACAAACTAATACGTGATCCAAACACGTTTTATGGGTGTTACTACGTCACTGCAAATAATATTTTAGAAAAAGAATTCCATGCGCTGAGATTGATTTCATGTCTTATATTCCACTTTTTGTTTTCAATGAATAATCTCAAGCGTTGACGAGGGGATAAAAAACACAACTCTTTTGGATAAAATCATACCAACACTTTACATGGAATAGGCATTGGACTCCCCGACCCTGGCATTCAATATTATTCATTGAACACCCCCACCCCACCCCATCGGGGAAAAAATCTTGAGCCAAGCATGGATATCCTTTGGGGTTTCAAAGCACATTCCTTCTGGAAACAAGGGTGGGGGGGGGGGAGGGAGTAAGCAGGTAATGGTTTTATTTTGACGCACATGATATGTAACTTTGAAGCAACTGAATTTGTGCGTATTTTTGACAGAGTAGAGAGTTAAATTTCAGACTGTAGTACCATATGTATCAATCTTCCATGCTATTATACGTGTATTATGTGGTTAATGTGTCAACTACAGTGTCTCGTTGATACATGTACATGTATTCATGTTCGCTCGCCAAGAGTTTATGAGAGGAACGGAAATGACAAAAAAAAATTACATTAATAACAAACTTATTTTGCTCATTCGCTTTTTGTTGTTCTATTGGATTTTTTTACGGGGGTTGGGTGTAGGTGTTAGCTTCTCCTTCATTTCTCTTGCTCGGTACTTCATGCCCTTAATCACGCAGACTCTAGATCCGCCCCAATCGCACGTTGTTAATCACGTGTCATACATCGATACCAGACCCAATCGCAACTTCCCGGGCCTTTCCGGCAGAGCTCGGAAAAAAAACTACTACATAGGCGTCCATAACAACAACAACTCCCCCTTTTTTATATAACTTGATATAAACACGACACATTTTAGGATATGTTAAGATATGAGCTAGACTTCATTAAAGTCAATGATATACCCTAATGGGATGCGTCTCCATTTTGTATACAATTCTAACATCCGGTAATGTTAATAGGTGTTTTTCCGAGCTCTGTCGGAAAGGTACGATAAGTTGCGATTGTACCAGACCCGGACACGCCATGTTGGACTAGGGTGTGTATTTACCGACATAAACCATGTGAGACAACACATATTTTGGACTAAATATCTCCCGATATCCTGTGTAAGTATTCAACGTCAAAAAAGGATTTAAATGTAACTGGGTCATGTACATTACGCCATGCACCCACTGACATAGTTTCAATTCTGAAAGTTAGGGGAGGGGGACATACTTCTCCGAAACCCTGACAAATCAAGCCTGACAAGCTAGTTTTCAACAAGTGACAACAACAACGAAAAGTTGCTAATACTCGATATTCTAATCGGAAAGGGGGGTGGAATATTCTAATCGGAAAGGGGGGTACGTGGGGTTAGTGCGCCTAGTAACGAATAAACAAATGTTTAAAACCACTATTCCATTTAATTTGTTACATGTTCCCAAACAGCTGGGGACCACTTATTTTCTATAACTATATCTATATGTGAAATTAACAAAAAAAACGTGTACAAATTCAAGCAAAGCAATTGGAAAGCAGAGACATAAATAACTTATTAATAATGTTATTTATGTCTCTGTGGAAAGGAATAAACATTTCACTTATTTCTTGTTATTGTATTTTTCAGGATATCTAAAACAGGAAATAAAAGAGTCTGCCATGGACCCTAGGACTTGTGCCCAGGATGTGTTACGGTGTCGACTCTGTGAGACCCCGGGACCCCCTATGTACTGTGACATTTGTCATATACATCTGTGTAAAGCCTGTGTGGGGGAACATATCTCTGATCAATCCAAAGAACACAAAGTGGTGACATTTGAAAAGAGAGGTTCTACTACTAAATGCCTTAAACACTCCTCAAAGATTTGTGAACTTTACTGTAAACAATGTGTCGTTCCTATTTGTGCACTCTGTGTTTCCTCTAAGAAACATCACGCACATGATGTAGTTGACTTTACAAATGATTTAGAAAGCCACAAACACCACTTTCAGAAAGATTTAAAAGAATTAGAAAATCTCCTTTATCCTAAATATCAGAAGATTGCATACAACATTGCAGCTCAGAAATCTGAAGTAAAAAATAACTCCAGGAAATTGACATCCGCAATGGACAAACATGGAGAAGTCTGGCACAGAGAAATAGACACCATTATACAGAAACTGAAATCTGATCTGGATGAAATGGACGCCAAACACCTGGCTGTATTAATCAAACAGGAAGAGGAAATCGCACACACCATTTCTGAAATCACACAGAACATTGCTGATCTGAAGAAGTTACTGGACTCCAATGATGTCAGCCTTGCCTCTGCCTACAAATCCAGGAATGCTGAATTCAGAAGATTGCCTCCTAAACTCACAGTTTCTCTACCAAACTTCACCCCTCAGAATATTAAAACAAAAAAACTTTACCAACAATTTGGTTCACTGTCAGCATTCTCCATTACAACAAAGAAACATGGCTACACCATGGAAACCTCAGAAGCTGGATCCTCTCCTTTCAAACCACTGCTTGATGAACCACGGATCATCTCCACCATACAGACACAGTGTGAATACTTAGACAGTGTTACTTGTCACAGTGATGAAGAAATCTGGACGTGTGGTAATGGTAAGATGATGAGACTCTACAACCTGCGGGGGGAACTAGTGAAGTCAGTCCAAACCAAGTCATGGAACAGCCCACGGGACATAGCAGTGACAAGGAGTGGGGATCTAGTTTATACTGATTACAGTGTTAGAAATGTGAACATAGTAAAAAATACACAGAATGAGACAGTGATCAGACTACAGGGGTGGAGACCTCGCGGTGTCTGTAGTACCTCCTCTGGTGACCTCCTGGTTCTCATGGACAGTGATAATGATAAACAAACAAAAGTTGTGTGTTACTCTGGCTCCACAGAAAAACAAAGTATTCAGTACGATAAGAAAGGACAACCTCTGTATTCACCTGGTGAATTACGAAAACAAATTAAATACATCAGTGAGAACAGGAACCTAGATATCTGTGTGTCAGACTATGGAGCCCGTGCAGTAGTGGTGGTCAATCAGGCCGGGAAACTCCGGTTTACCTACACTGGTCCTCCCTCTACTACCAAGGGATCATTTATTCCATATGGCATCACAACAGACAGCCAAGGTCAGATCCTGATAGCAGAATATGACAACCACCGTATCCACATCCTGGATCAGGACGGACAGTTCTTCCGCTACATTGACAACTGTCATTTACAGGGTCCATGGGGTTTATGTGTGGACACCAGAGACAACCTCTTTGTGGCTGAATATGACACAAATACAGTGAAGAAAATACAATATCTGATGTAAACAAACCGTGTGTATGTATCATATGTATAAAACAAACTGTGTGTATGTATTATGTGTAAACAAACTGTGTGTGTATTATATGTAAACAAACTGTGCATATGTATTATATGTAAACAAGCTGTGTGTGTGTATTATATGTAAACAAACCATGTGTATGTATTATATGTAAACAAACTGTGTGTGTATTATATGTAAACAAACTGTGTGTATGTAATATATATAAACAAACTGTATGTGTATTATTGCATCTTACATACAGGCATTTTTGTTCAATCTGATTAAGATTAAACAAATGGGAAATAATCTAGGGTCTAAAACTGATTATAAAGAGATCCGCTATGACCTTCACATTGACTTGGTTCAAGGTCACTGCACACCATTAACCAAATAGCTTTGTTTAGGTAAAGTATTAGACAAATAGGGCTAAGTGGATGGTATATATATGCTCTTAAGAAAAGGATTTTTGTGTTCCAATATAACCTTAACATTTGACCTACAAACATCATTCAAGGTCACTGCATATTCTTTGATCAAAGGTACTATGTTGGTGAAGAATGAGCCAGATTGGAGCAAATGGAACGAAGATATGCTCCGAACAAGGATTTTTCATATAATTCTGCTATGACCATCACACCTAACCTTATAATTGGTTCAAGGTCACTACACAACTTTTACTGAAAAGCTCTGTTTATGTGAAGTATGAGCCAAATAGGGCTTAGTAGAAGTATATATGCTCTGAAAAAATGGGTTTTTGTGTGGTCCGATATGACCTTGACCCTTTACCTACAAACTTCATTTAAGGTCACTGCACACCCTTTGATAATAGACACTCTGTGAGTGAAGTATGAGCCAGATTAGACCAAGGGAAGAAAAGATATGCCCCGGACAAGGATTTTATATATAATTCTGCTATGACCTTAACCTTAGACTTAGAAACATGGTTCCAGGTCACTGCACACCCAAAGGGACTCCGGACAAGCGATCTCGGATGGACGGAAATACGGACGGATCAGTGATCACTATAGGACAGACTGGGGCCCTAATAAGAAATATTTTTAGGCTTAGAGCCTTTTGAACAAGAGGCCCATGGGCCACATCGCTCACCTGAGCAACAATAGGCATGATAAAATCAGCTTTATGGAGCCATATTCAAAATATCTGGACAATGTAGTATAATAAATGTAGATCCTGTATAATAAAAATCGATTTCCCCCCTAGATATTCTTATGTTTACAATTATGCCACTTTTCTAACACGATGATTTTATAGCCATATCACATATTGAGCATTGAAGTTCTCAAAAAGATCCTAAACAATTATTTATACATGGGATATAAACCTACATTGAACTTTGAACCCCTTGTGAGGCCTAAAAATCGTCCAGGGGCCAAAGTCTTAACAATTTTAATGAATCAACAATATGTCAACATGCTTGCATTTAAGTTAAACCATATATTATAACATTTCAGTTTTTGTGAATAATTAAAATGTTTTCCTTTGTAAAATTGGACACCCAATGTGGCCCCTCCCTACTCCTGAAAATTATGATTTTAACGAATTTGAATCTACACTATCTGAGGTTGCTTTCACTAAAGTTACAGCTTTCCTAAGCAAATGCTTTTTAGAAGAAGATTTTTAAAGATTTTTCTCAACATATTCCTATGCAAAAAATGTGACCCCCAATTGATGCCCCATCCTACCCCGGGGATTATGATTTCAAAATCTTGAATCTACCTCACCTTAGCTAATCCACACAAGTTTCAGCTTTTCTGGTCAATCGGTTTCTTAGATGAAGATTTTTAAAGATTTACTCTATATATTCCAATGTAAAAATTTGATCCCCCCCATTGTGGCCCCACCCTACCCCCGGGGATCATGATTTGAAGAAACATGAATCTACCCTACCTGAGGATGCTTCCACATAAGTTTCAGCTTTCCTTGCTGATTGGTTTCTGAGAAGATTTTTAAAGATTTACTCTTTATATTCCTATGTAAACATTTTGACAAAATTTTGACAGGAACAAATTTAAATCAAAACTACCAACAAAGTTTTAATAATTTTAATTATCTCCCCTTAAAAGAGGGCCTGGACCTTCATTTGAGCAAATTGGAAGCCCCTTTACCCAATGATGCTTTGTGCCAAGTTTGGTTGAAATTGGTACCAGTGGTTCTGGAGAAGAAGTCGAAAATGTAAAAAGTTTACAGACGGACGCAGGACAAAAAGTGATCCGAGAAGCTCATTTGAGCTTTCAGCTCAGGTGAGCTAAACAAGAGGCCCGTGGGCCACTTCGCTCACCTGAACAGCTGTTGCTTGTAACATTCAATTTCGTAGCATATGCTATCTCTATTTTAAACTTTGAACCCCTTTCTGGGGCCCCAGTATTGATCCCAGGTTTATGGTTGGTTTTAACAATTTAGAATTTACACTATTTGAGGATCCTTGCATAGTAATCTCACAAACTGTAGCATTATAGTTCTCGAAAAAAAACTTTTTAAAAACATTTTCCATATATATTTCTATGTTAAACTTTGAATCCCTTTCTGGGGCCCCAGTATTAGTCCAGTTGTCACAGCTTTATCAATTTAGAATCTACATTATTTAAGGATGCTTGCATAGTAATCTCACAAGTTGAAGCATTGTAGTTCTCTGGAAAAAGATTTTTAAACATTTTCCCTCTATATTTCTATGTTAAACTTTGAACCCCTCTTGGGGCCCCAGTACTAGATCGAGGGTCACGGCTTTTATAATTTTGAATCTACACTATTTGAGGATGCTTGCGTAGTTATCTGACAAATTGAAGCATTGTAGTTCTCGAGAAGAAGATTTTTAAACATTTTCCATTTATACTTCTACATTAAACTTTTAACCCATTTTGGGTCCCCAGTATTAGTCCAGGGGTCACTATTTTAATACTATCGAATCTACATTATCCAAGGTTGTGTGCATAGTAATCTCACAAATTGTAGCATTGTAGTTCTCGAGAAGAAGATTTTTTAACATGTTACCTATATACATGTACATGTATTTCTAAATTAAACTTTGACCCCTCTTGGGGCCCCCGTATTAGTCCGGGGGTCACGATTTTACCAATTAAGAATCTACATAAGCCAGGGATGCATGCATGGTAATTCCACAAACTGTAACGTAACATTGTAGTTCTCGAGAAGAACATTTTTAAACGTTTCCTATATATTTTTTAAAATGTTAAATTTTGAACCCCTCTTGGTGCCCCAGTATTTGTCTGGGAGTCACGATTTTTATAAATTAGACTCTACATTATTTAAGGATGTATGCATAGTAATATCCCAAACTGTTGCATTATAGTTCTTAAGAAGAAGATTTTTAAACATTTTCCTATATGTTAAACTTTGAACCCCGCCTGGAGCCCCAGTATTTGGTCCGAGGGTCACGATTTTTACAATTTAAAATCTTCACTATATATACAAGCTTTGGTGTAAATATTGGCATTTCTGGTGCAGTGGTTCTTGAGAAGATTTTTAAAGACACACACCTTATACTCACTGTTTCGCAATTATCTCCTTTTTAAAAAGGACTGTTCTCTTTATTTTAACAATTTCAAATCCCCTTTCCATAAGGATGCTTTGTACCAAATTTGGTTAAATTTGGCCTAGTAGTTTTAGAGAAGAATTCGAAAATGTGAAAAGTTTACAGACGGACGGACGACGGACAACGGGTGATCAGAAAAAGCTCACTAGAACCTTCGGTTCAGGTGAGCTAAAAACTAATTATCTTTGGGTTTTTTACATTGACATTTAGTTTACACTGGGAAAAATACACATAGAATTCATCTAGTGCTTTCTGAAGATCATCAGCGGTCTCAGTCATGATAACCGTATCGTCCGCATAAAATATAACAGGCAAAGTTTCAAGATTAACATCAACTCATCTTCAATGAAAGAGCTAATACTTTGCAACCCTACAATTAATTTTTTTATATATTTACATTTTTTAGTGTCTTTGCCTGTGATAACACTACGTATCGATTTGTACTATACAGTCCAATAACTTCAAATGCCATATAATTGGGGCGCCAGCGGGGTTTGCTTATCTATATTCAAATATTTAATCGTACAATGGCTGAAAGTAATATAAATATAAGTAATAAGGAATAATTCTTTGAATATTATGAGGTCATAATTTTAGTCGGGGCGTGATCAATCTATCATAAAGCCCTTTGGGCTTTATTGGATTTGATCACGCCCCGACAAAAATTTTCACCTCATGATACTCAAAGAAGGATTCCTTATTCCTTAAAGCTGAACACCGCTCGTAAATAGGCATTGTCCGCCATATTTCTTTCCAATTCGCCTTTCATTCCAGAACCCCTATATAAGCCTTTTGTTAGTTAACGGTTCAACGCATTTCGATGTTCGGGTTTCACCTGTGTAGGTGCTACCCACGCTTTGCCGTCGTAAATAAAGTCCTTGGAACACGCTGACCGAGTACTCGCGTACAATTTCGCAATTAGTGAAGAAAGACGCAATTAGTGAAGAAAGACTCCAAGTAAAAAATGGCATCAATTGCACAGGTTAGTGCTATGCAACAAATACAGCAACATGCCATAAATGCAGTAAAAATATAAGCACATTAGCAATGCAAGATAACCGACACATGTACACGACTTCCATTCGACTACAATGGTCAGGGTCAACAAAGTGCTTGAAAAGACAAGCGCTTTGATTGCATTCACTAGGGAGCATTCATTATTTTATTTGCAAAATGAAAGTACAAAATGGAGGAGCGGATCTACCTTTCTTTATTTTACATTATATGAACATATCATCATGCATGGCGTTTTCAATTTGAAATTTTTGGTGAATAGTATGCTTAGTATTTTTAAATGCTGAAATACAATACCAATAAAACCTGACACACATGCATTTTTTGAGGATGCAAGAAATATTTCAATTCTTTCCACATTTATCTACAACTGATGTATTGTTTTGAATAAAATTTTATTTTCACAGTTATCATTAATTTATAACAGAAGATTTAAAATGCAAGTGCATGCAGATTTACAATTTTTGGAAAAGACACATGCATTAAACATCAATGATTATGTATGTTTATATTGTTTATATGCATATAGCAATTAGATGCAATGTACATTGATAAATTGTTATGGTTTAATACATTTTAATAAGGTATATCATGACATATTAATAAGGTTTATTGTTATCATAACAATGAGTATTACTTCTCACATTCTACTAAATTTCACACTGATCTCTCTCTCTCTCTCTCTCTCTCTCTCTCTCTCTCTCTCTCCACACACACACACACACACACATACGTGTATGACGTGGCAACTGAACACCTTAACTTCCCACATGCAAATGGACACTTCTTGAAAAATGGAGTTAGAGGGAAGAAATGTTAATTTTTTCACTAGAAATAACAACTAATAATGGTATTAGACCTAATATGTATCAAAAAAGGTTTATTTCAATCCTTGATTTTTCACATACCAAATGAACACTTAACTCATACACAACCAAGCGAACACTTTCATTTACACACTATCCATTGAACACTTCTAAAGCACACAGTCAACTGAGCACGTCTGGCACACACAGTCATTTCAACACGTATAATACACACAGCCAACTAAGCACATTTTGCACACACAGTATCAACTGAACACTTCTAAAGCACACAGTCAACTCAGCACGTCTGACACACACAGTCATTTCAACACGTACAACACACACAGCAAACTAAACACATTTAGCACACACAGTATCAACTGAACCCTTCTAAAGCACACAGTCAACTGAGCACGCCTGACACACACTGACATCTGAACACATTTAGCACACACAGTCAACTAATCACTTTCTTTCGAAGACTTATGATATTACAGGTATCTGCGGCTGAAATCCATCTTTTTAAAAAATATATTTTCTGACGACCTTTTGACTTAAAAAACAATAGGGGTCTTCTTATAATTTCAATGAAATGCTCAGAGAATCTTTAATATACTTCCTGGAAATGAGTGTTCCAACAAACAGAATGACAGTCGAATGGAAAGAAAAATGAATGAAACCATTGAAATTGCAATGTTGCAGCATGCTGTCAAAAAAGGTAACGTTATGGGGTATATAAAACCCTCTAAACAGCTTGACAGGGTGGGGTGTTTGACTATGAACAATGCTTTTTCATACATACTGTAGATACCTAAACTTTCTATTTTATACTTTAGGGGAGTCATGCTTAATAATGCTCATGCCAATAAAAAGTAACTTTTCTTCATAAAAATCAATACGTATTGGAAAGGGGGGGGGGTCTATGATATTGATTATGATATTCAACAAAATAATAAAATCAGAGAAGTCATCTCTCTCCCTCTCTCTCTCTCTCTCTCTCTCTCTCTCTCTCTCTGGACAATACTAGCAATGTTTTTGTTAAGATTTTTATAATTTTTTATTGTAAGAATTGTATGTTATCGTATCACGACGATTTGAAACATATGAGATAGTTCAATAATCCAACCGTGAAAAGAAATGACTGCATTTAATTTTTTTTGCTTGGGAAGCAGATGTAGCTAATATAATTTTTAAAAAAATATATACAATATATTATAGTCAAAACCATTACTCTTTCATTATAAAAAAAACATATTTAATTTATAAATGTCTGCATGTTAAAATAATCGTTTTAAGTGTATTTAGTATGTAAATGGTTGCTTTATTCACCTGTAGTTTCAGTGATTGGAATGCACACTTTGCATATTAAGAGGAAACGTGGGGAAAACGGACGATAAATGTACGAGGGGCATTGATCAGTTGATTTAATTGTTTAAAAGTTCTGTGAAATTTTAACTTTTGTGATTGTTTTATTAAGAAATAAAGGAAAAATAGTCTATGGATGTAAATGTACTGTCTCACAATTAACTGATTAAGCCTGCTCGTAATTAACCCCTAATTGTCACCAGTATATGTCGCGCACGGTGTGTTTCCATTTCGCCGTAACTGTGAAAAATATAATAGACTAGAGCCGAGCTCGTTGCAAAGCAACGAGGAGGTCTTCCGTTGCAGCTTCGTGTCGAAAAAGGATTGTCAATACGATAATAGTCATGATGTTATATACTAGTGGTTATAAATGAGTAAATGGATGGCATGTATCAGCCCCTTATTGAAGAGGACAGCAATTCCAATCCAGCAATAATTCAGTCAGGGAAAAACACGTGGTTTCTTTTTTTTAATATATTTGACAGCGTATTAATGTTTGAAAATGTATGCGAAATACATGTATGAAGAATTTATCAGCAACTGCTTAACTGCAAAGCCATATTTATAATAATAAATTTTCGCCGCAAAGAGATTGACCGATCAAATGATTTTAGATCCTATTTTTGATTTATTTTCTGTTCTTTGTATAATTTCAAAACTTTATACATCATTGGGATCTTGAACTTCTCAAATAGCCCCGCTTTATTAAAAGATGAGACATTGAAAATCACTTGCGTAACTATTCACTGAAAAAAATAGTTCAAGGTCACAGCACACCCCTTACTTTTTCTGGTGAAACTAAAACTGGATTTGACAAAAAGAAGGAGACGGCATAGAATAGACATCTGTTTCACTGATGATTGTTATGATCTTGACCTTTGAATTATAAACTAAGTTTATGATTACTGCACACTCATAAACCACAAGTACTGTTTGCAATGATCTATATTTTTACCAGGAGAGAGAACACACGGTCCAGACTACAGTGTATACAGTTGTATGCTATGACATTGACTCTCTAAATAGACACTTTAGGTAATTGATGCCCTTAAAGCAAAAACAAGTCTTAAATTTTGACTAAAAATTTATTGAAACTTTACACAGTGGTCTGTGTTATGACAATGACATTTAAAAAATATCTTGATTCAAGGTCACTGTACATCCTTGACTTAAAAGCACTCTTTATAGTAATGTATGAGCCAGACAGAATCATTGGGAGAAAAATATAATTATGGTTAGACAAAGATTTTTCAAACAGGTCTCATATGATCCTGACCTTTGATCCAGAAACTTTGTTCAAGGTCATTGGACACCCTTTAGTTTAAGGCACTCTATAGCTGAAGTATTAGAAGTACACGTAAGTAAGTTACATAAATGTAGGAGCAAGACTCGGCTAGCTTGGGAGAATATATGGTCTGGACACCTGGGGTACGTAACATAAAGGGTACTTAAGTCTAAGACAGTGCTTAAGTAGGACTTAGGTACATTCTTAGACTTAAGTCCGTAACTAGAAGAGTGCTTAGCTGGGACAATTTACCCAAAACTTAGGCGGCCGGTAAATGTGACTTAAGTTTTTTTAGAAGTTTTATTGTTAATTATTGCAATTCAGCATTTGAATACAGTGTATTTATCACATAATTTACACAAAAATAATGTCATAATATTCACCAATATCAAAGTTTTGGATTAATTGATATAAATATTAACAGTGGTTGTAAAGAGATGTAACATTTTCCATATAGTATGCAAATGGGCTGCTGAATAGGTTGTAAACACGTAATGCTCAGTTTACTCATGTTACTAGACTATGTATGTAAATTCACGAAACTTGAGAAATTAAAAAGGACGTTTAAAGACAGAAAAACTCTCAGTGATTTTAAAGACGACGATTGCCTCATTTCAAGATATCGTCTTAACGAAGAAAATACACTCAGAGTATGTAACTTGCCTTATTGGTGATGTAATATGCAAGACAAAAGATAAAAAGAAATCCACTAGTTTTAACGGTATCGCGATATTACGCCACAGGGAGTTTTCGAGAATGACTGAACTAGTGAATATTCGTAAAAACAAAGAAGTAACAATAGACTGAATACATTGCCCGAGAGCCATCGCTTTGAGCTTTTTAAAAATGTTAGGTACATTCAAATTCGATAAAAGAAATGAACAAATTGTTTTTACTCTTTAACATAAGCATGACTTAGCAAAGACATTGCTAAGTTTTCTTTATGTTATGATACAAGACATACTTAAGTTGGACTTAGGCAGGTCCTAAGATTCCACCTAAGTCCTACTTATGACCCTACTTAAGTCAAAATCTTAGCATGCTTTATTTAACGAGCCCCTGACCTCCACTCTTTTACCTAGAAACTTGGTTTAAGGTCACTACACACTCTTTATCCAAAGGCACTCTGTGGATGAAGTATTAGAAGTACATGTAAGTAAGTTAAATGTAGGCAGACCCAATTACAGAGAAATTACACTTGTGGAAAAGTAAACATACTCATCATTATTCGGCGCCATCAGAGTGGGACGTCGACCCTAGTTATACATGTATATGAATAGATATTATGACTATAAGTTATGATTAGTACCTATTGTCATGTAAGAAGGGGGATTAACCAAGTGTTCTGTCCACAAGTACCCAAGTTACAAACACTTGGATAAACGTATTTTTGCATTGTTATTTCATACATAATGTATAATGCTGCGTTTGTGTTTTAGGAAAGTATCAATTGCCAGTAATAATCTGTTTAGAAAATATGTGGTCACAATTTATCTACGTAAATGTAGCTTGTACACTGATCCTGAACATATTTGAATAACTGTTCAAATTTTCGGCGATGTTTAGTACTGGTTGACGTCCATGCGCGGATCTAGAGGGGGCGGATGGGTGGGTAACTGGAAATTTTAAACAAACTTATTAAATAGACTTAGTAAAATTACTTATCATATATACATGTATGGCTTGGACACCCGCTGGCAAACACCATTATCCCACGGACCCCCCCTCCCCACCCCTTAAGTGTCCGGGGGGGGGGAATCCTGGAACCGCGAATGACGTCGTATTTATCATGCCCTATCTTTAAGGATCACCGGACTCCATGACTATGTGATTTTGTTTAGTTAAAAGTTTTGAAAATTGTAAGCATGTAGTTGGCCCCGTGTTGTACATTTATTACGCGACCTCCGTGCGCTCATTTTGCGGAAGAAGTAAAAGCGCTGATCAGACAACATACACACACACCAAAACGATTCGGTGAAAATTAAAAATATATTAACCATTCGAGTGCGCGTGCACCGCATACGCACAAGTTCGACTTGTAAAGTTCGCACGAATAAAAATCTCCGCAATCTACGGATTTGCAGCATTTTCAATCATATGACCGCTACTCGATCTTCTACAACTGCCCGAATCTGATCAATTGTTTGTTAACATATCTTTTACTCTTTGAACACATGTTCCAATGAAAATGAAAGATATAAAAAGAGTAATTGCAATGAGCTTCTACAATGAATTAAACGACCATACAGAAAAACTACAAAAGCGATCATGTTACCGTTTCTCTTTTACGACCTGAATCTAAACATAGTCTTTTTGGAAATTCGCGTGAATATGTACCTAAAATAATCCCTGAATCCTTTAATTCCGGACATCGATCAGCGAGGTTTTTTGTATCGTGCGAGCCCCTCTCGCATACATTGCAACATGGAACTTTAATTTTAAACTGCCTTACAAAAAACGCTTGGAAATTATTAAGAAAAAAAATCACCATTTTGGATCCTGTTCAATTAATACATTCAAATTCTCTCTCTCTCTCTCTCTCTCTCTCTCTCTCTCTCTCTCTCTCTCTTTGTACATTTTATTAGAATACCTATAAAACTTTATACACTTATACACTAATTTGTGTTCGCCAAATATTAATTCATAAGACAGGTTGATCTGGCAGGTTGTGAATATCGTCAAAAAAGTGTTGAAGTCTGTCCCGTGAATGCATTAAAGTCTCAGAAGTAATTTAACGGAGATAATCATGGGTAAATATATTAACCTTTTAGTTGAAACGCTAGTCGATTTTACATGAACCTGTCAAAATTTCGGCGTTGTATTGTATTTATTGAAGAAACATGCACGTGTGTGATAGGGTAGAAGCACACGAAGCTTGACGTGTGTATTAGACTACCTCTTGTCCACTCGCGCGGGATTTGCAAGGGATGGATTAATATGTAAATGTATACACGAATCCCAGTTTCATTTTAAGGGTCCTCCACACACTTGGGAAAAGTTCTGCACACAAGTCCATTCTTCTAAATTACTTAAATATATGGACTTTAAGCATGTGTTCGACTTGAAAATGACCAAAAATATTTTCAATTTTGGGTGAAAAATCAACTTTTTTAATTTTACCGCTGTTCATGAAAATAAAAGTCCCTGCTGTATTCGAACTCGGGACCTGCGGGTTGGTAGACCGAAGCAACACCCATTGCGCCATAGAGATAGACAACACATTTTGGCGATATAAACTATTTCACAATGCGCTAAACTCGCCATGTTGTGACGTACTGTTATAAAAAGTAGAGGTCACGGGATGTCGAGGATCCTTAAACAATATAACTATTTCATGACATCGACAAAATCTCAAAGAACACTTTTTATAAAGAGAGCCATACCAACATATTTATTATTTTTGAATTATGAAGCTAAAACAGATTTCATCATTAACAGGTTAATCTTTTTTGTCGTTGATCTCAAACATTATTCTACAGTTTTTAGAACATTTTAGACTTACAAACCCACCATTTATCTATGTCTGTCTATGCTTCAGATGGGACTAATAATGTTTTTACTAATTCTTAATTTACACTCTATCGTTTAAATCAATTTAAGGATGACATTCAAACAATTCTTTGTGTTTACGGTTAAATAAAACAATGTATGTAAGACGCGAGTCTTGTGTATTAGATCACCATTGACCGCTAGGTACATGTAGTCCAGCCGCGACCGAACTCCTCGGCCGCGGGCAAGGGGTGAGTTACGTAATGACACACACAGCTCAGAACCCAGGTACATGTAGATTTGAAATGCTTGCAGTATAATGATTAAAATGCATTACATAGGTATTATTTTTTTAGACTTAGATACTGTAACCACAATTGATATGTATGTTTCTGACCATGTTTCAGATTGGGAATAATATTCAATTGCTTTTATATTTCTTTAACACTCTATTGGTTTAATCAATTTAAGATGAATAAACTTTTATATGAAAACAAAATTCAAACAATCCTTTGTGTTTACGGCTAAACAAACCCATACAAGTAAGGTGCAGATCTTTGTGTATTAGATAACCGCTGACCGCTTAGTAGTCCCCTGTCGTATAATTAAAGGTCCTCCCCGTAAAATGGTCCGGAGCGGACCTATAATGTTAACATTTAAGGTCCGCCTTTGCTTTAAAAGGTCCGGCCCGTATAAGAAAAGGTCCGCCTAACATAAAAGGTCCGGGGTATATTTTCCATTTCTATCTATTCAATTTCGAGTATTTTGTTACAAAATAAGTGGTATTATATTGTAATTCGTTTAAAGGAGTACTTACCCGAAGTGGTTCGTAAATATCCAGCACAGCGTGTAAATGAAAATACATACAGCTTGGTCAACACAAATAAAAATTACAATATTTATTACAGTTTAAAACTGTTTTTTCATTTAACTTTAATTTTGCAGGGCGACCTTATATAAACAGGAAATGAAGCTACATGTATTAATTGGTGTCATTAATTAAACAATAGCTTGAACCAGGTGTTATATACACACACCACCCTGCAGGTGTGAAGGGTTCACACCTTCAGGTGTTTGACCGTTTGAAATTATCAAGTACTAGTAAACAATGGACATTTCACACGTCCTCTTTTTGCACATCTTTCCAATATGATACACGTCTGAAAACTTAAACCAATTCAAAATAAAATATTCTTCACACTTTAATTATAACGATACCCGCAAGCCGTATTATTGCTATATTTTATTTACACTATAACACATGTGTAAGTTATGCTAATTGCATGTATTAATAAATTGTTCAGTTCTTCGATCCTTCTTTTCCCTAATTATATTTTTGGATCGGACCTTTGCCTTTGTTATAATCAAAAAAGGGTAGTATCCAATTTTTTAAAGGAACTAATTTATATATAATAGGAAATTAAATACATGTAAGATTAGTAAAGAGCCCTATTCCTTCGGCTATATTAGCATTTTGCATCTGACAAAAAATATAAAGGGATTTTTTTTAAAAGAACATATTCGTGAAAAAGGCAAATGTTGACACCCCTGGTAAAGAAATTGGGCGCACAAGATTATAAGTTTGCAGGAATCATCGACACGAATCAATAGTGATTTAAGGATCCTCCACACACCCGGGGAGAGTTTTGCATACAAGCCTATTCTTCTAACGTACTTGAAGATATGGATTTTTAGTATGTGTTCGACTTAAAAATGAACACAAAAACTTTCAATTTGGGGGAAAATCAACTTTTTAAAGTTTTACCTCTCTTCATAAAAAATAAAAATCCCTGCAGTTTTCGAACTCGGGGCCTGCGGGTTGGTAGACCGACGCTACACCCGTTACGCCACATAGATAGTCACCCAGCTTTGACGATATAAACTGTTTCTGAATGCGTTGAAATCATCATTTTGTGACGTACTGTCATAAAAAGTAGAAGTCACGGGGTGTCGAGGATCCTTAAATGTCTATAACCTCGAAAGGCTATGTACAGATTTGAACCAAAATTAATTACTCAAACTATATCATATTGAGAGTTGAAGTACATGTCTATTTCGGCTATTAAAAAAACTCACAAGCTTTCTAAAAATGGCAATGAGAGGGTAAACCGATAACTAGTTATATTGGAAATGTTAATGCATACATATTTTAATTCATTTATATCGTATATCTTAATAAACTAGTAATAAGAACAGAAAATAGTGTTCATACGGCAGAAATCAATAACGACAAATTAAAATATACCGGTTTTCTATAATTCAACATAATGTTATATCAACATACATTTAAAAACAAAAAAGTTTAAAAAAATAAAGTGAAAAAGGAGTCACCGGTAGGATTTGAACCCCAAACACCGCATGTATGTATTCACTAATCCAGGACGAAACCATTGAGCCATGCGTGACTTCACAATATGCGGTATAAAGTAGTGTTTGAAACAACATTGTCATATCCATGGACTTCGTTTTTTATCCTCACAAAAATATTTTGAAAAAGTACATAATTAGTCATCTCTGGGTCATCTCTCCATCTTTTTTTAAAAAGCGACATCTTTAATGTTGAAATATGTCATCTTTGCACGTTTCAAATTTGTGAAGAGAAGACCCAGAGACAATAAAATCATTTAAAAACAGCTGTAAATAAGTATGATTTTGCATGAATTGCATCGTGTTGCTATATTTAGACCCATATAATGATAAAACCTTTTGCATTACAAACATTTTTCTATCCATTCCACGTCCAGCAGAAACCAAATAACGGTTATAATTCGAAAAATGTGCAAAATTAATTGATGAAATTTCCACTCTCCTTGTGCGCCCAGATTCCTGCCGAATGTACATCTTAAGCGCCCACTTTCTTTTATTATTCTAGATTCCTGTTACACTCACATATAGCATTAATTAATTTTTTCACAAATATCATGTAAACATCATAACATGCACTTCTTGGCCCCACCCCCAATAAAAAAAAAAGGTCATTAGATAAAAAACAATACCGTCTGACAAATATGACAAATCTACCTTATTTTGTGATTATTTCAACGAGACGGACAATCGCTTGCAATGTATTCCAGGCCTTTGTCACGTTTTTAAAAAATCGTCGGATAAAACTCAATTATAAATATGTTTTCACTTCTTTTACTTAACATTACACTAATTTTAGGGTCTTTTTAGGGATACAACACATGTACCGGGGGTCTCACTTCTTTAAATGAAATATTTTACGATGAAAATCAATGATATAAATATTATTATAAATAATGTGTAACTACTCTGAATACATTTATAAAAAAAACTAAGCTAAAGTCAATTTCATGTCCACTCCAACTTTAAGATCAACTGATAAATATCATTACAAGAACCTATATTAAACTCACTACATCCATGTATGACCAGTACTTTCAACGAGGCGGACCTTTTCTTGTACTATGATATTGGGTCCTACCCCCCTGAATCAAAATGTAATTTAGATGAACATCAATGCATGCATCAATATCTATTTTATACTTAATTCCTTGTTTAACTACATGTATTAAGTTAATGTTAAACATGTTTTTTCAACGGGCGGACCTCTACTTTTATTTGCAATTACGTCAAACTCCAGGTCAGATTACTCTCTTGAGGTATATATCCACCTCTACATGTCCCCTATTCAGTCGTAATGATTGCATTTCGTACATAATAATCATTTCAATTTTGGAATGTGTCAAAATGTTCATTGAAAATCATGTTGCAAAAGGAATACAACTTTTTATACTTGTGCCAGTTTATTATCCATAACGTATTGGATTGAGGAAGTTTTTTTTACATCCATTTATCAATTCATTTGATTAAAATCTTCGACTGTTCGCAGAGCTACGTCTTCTATTTGTTTATTCGCTTCGACAAACAGCGCTACTTAAAACCGTACATACAGAGCTACGTCTTCTATTTGTTTATTCGCTTCGACAAACAGCGCTACTTAAAACCGTACACTTCCGTTCCTACACTGTGCATGGTACATGTAGTATGTTCATTTTTATGGCGCGTAGAATCAGTGGATCGGTAGATAAAGTTCCTTCCGTGATCTTGTCTTAAATTTCTTTATAAGACACTTTAAACATTTAGATAATTTCCTTCCATGGTCTTGTCTTAATGTTTTTACTTCATCTTTTTCAGACACTTTAAACATTTTGTTTAGACATCATTTGTTTGAAGAAACTAAGAGAGAGAGAGAGAGAGAGAGAGAGAGAGAGAGAGAGAGAGAGAGAGAGATTGATTAACTTACCACATTATCAGATTTGTATTACTTTTTAAAACACTTTACCTGTAGTCAATTAAAATATGGTTTTCAATTATATGTACATGTATCATCTAATTAATTGCTTTTAATCATAGGTACATGTATCATCTAATTAATTTCTTTTGTCTTTTCACACCCTTATAGTTACCACAGTTACGTATACACTATATTGTCAACGTATATCCTCTGTCCAGGTAATGCACATATGCGACCTTTAATTAATTATCTTAAAATAATGATAAATCTACCTATAAATTATTAGTATATTAGTATATTACCATACGTTCCTGATCTACTGAAAGTTTAACAAAGCACGAGCTAAAAAGACAATCTTAGTTGTGTAGAACACTATAGCGGAGACATTATTTTCTTTCTCAGTTCAGGGGTGTATTCTGATTAGCACAGGTGTTAATGCCTGCAGGGCTTCATTTACCCTTGTTTACCTGTCGTGAAACACTCTGCTAATACATATACACCGGAATAGATTTAAAAACAATGGGACTAAATGGTGTGTGCAAATTATTGTCAAAGTACTAATGGTTTTCCTTTTTTCAGATTCTTAAACAATTGGTCAAAATCTAATCCGCTATCAATATTTAATATTCCACAAAGTAATTTAGTAATACGGTCATACATGTACCATACGCAAATGGCCGATTGGATTATCTACATGAGCGAAAAGTAATAACTTTAAGAGAAATTTTAAATAAGTGTCAACGGGTAGGACCTTTTCTTATAGGGGAAAGCCGGACCTTAAATGTTAACATTAAAGGTCCGGCCGGACCATTTTACGGGGCGGACCTTAAATTATACGACACCGGCCGCGACCGATCTCCTCGGCCACGGGCGAGGGATGAGTTACGTAATGACACACACAACCAAGAATCCAGGTAGATTTAAAAAGCTTGCAGTAAAATGACTAAAATATATTTCATAGAAATTATTTTTTAAAATCCAGTTAATGTATTTCACTAGAAAAGAAAAAGATTGTTTATATTTTCTCGTTCTCGTTTTTCTTAATTATAAGGATTCTCCACTAAAAGACCTAAACAGAAATGACTAAAAATAAAGCTGTAAGAAAAAATTGTATGCTTTTAAAAAACTTTCTCTAATGAATTAAAGCATCCCGTATAAGCTGGTACTCTTTCGGTTGTTAATTTATGTCAGTTGTGCGCACAAAGACTATTCGTTTACTTGCAAAATGAAAACAGGTACATGTTAACAAGACAAGCTTTTTACACTCATATTACGCAATACCGGTACAAAATAATTTTGTAACGACATTAATAACATCATAATAAACAACTTTTCCAGCGACAGCTATATCAAAATATTACCCATTTTTGAGTTATAAAGGGAAGACTTTTAAGGGCTTTAGGCCCCTAATTCAAGGGGCCAGCCCTTTTTCAATTGTGTCAAGTGAAAGCCCTTGATACTTTGCACATTTTTTGTTCTTTATGTGTTCAGAAAAAAATTTAAACTAAAAAGCTACGATACAAAAACACGACCAAATTTCAGCATTTTTTGAAACATAAAATTTAAATAAATTTTTTGAAATTTTAAATGGGAAAAATCGTAAAAATGGGAATAGGTGTCAGGACACCTCGATAAATGCGCGATTTGCACCGAGACATTACATTTTATTTTTTTTATTCTCTGCAAAATAACTTTCATGAACAACATCATCAATAAATATTTGGATGATACGAGTCTTTTTCATCATGATCTCTTTATTACCATATTCATTTACAAAATGAACGTGTTTGTACTGATCCCAGGGCTGTTCCTAAGTCCCGGGAGCCGGGGAATTATCGCGCATTTAATGATGATATCACCCGGTTATTCTGGTATTCCCACTCAACCTCCTGTTAGAGAAGGAACCCCGCACCCACTTCTACTTTTTTAATGTGCTCTGCTATTTCAATTCTTTTCATTTCAGGCAGACAATCCTGTGATCCTCATATTTAATTTACTAATTAACTACGAAAAAAAAATGCACTGAAATGAGGAGCAGGTCAGGCACGTCGCATCGGGAGGCACAGGGCCTGCCCCCTTTTTTGGGCACCTTAACTTTTTATATATAAAAGAATATAAAAATTCTATGAGATAAGTTAAGTGGCCCCTCCACTTTTGGGGCACTTAAACTTTTTATATATAAAAACTATGTTCTAGTGCATTGGTCCTTCGATTTTACTGATTATTTTCTCTCTCTTTTTTTTTTTTCTTTTTTTTTTTTGCTTGCTTGTCAAGAAATATTGTGGATTGCAAAAATTTTTTGTAAAATTCTGCCACCACCCCCCCCCTTGAAAAACGATGCTACGTGCCTGCAAGTGGAATGAAAGAACATCGAAAAGTGATTAATTCCGGGGGTATATCGTGGCACAACCTCGAAAATAGTTTCAAACGGTTACGTCTAAATACACTGCTTAAAAAATGTATCTTAAGCTAGCCCATAGCTTTTCAGAGCATAATTATAGGCACCCCCTTTATTTGAAAGCTTGAATTTCATTTGCAGCATTTGTAAATTATATTAATACGGTTTCACAGTACCAGTTCGAAGGTATGATAGACCAATGACTCACTAGTCAGGGGACATTCTGAAGCCCACTCCTAATATAATGAATGAATGATTGAATGCCAGAATATTTTTCAACTACCCCTCCCCCCCCCCCAATTTTAGAACATTCAGTTGTCTTAATCATTGAGAAGTTTAAAGGCATTATTCATCATTATTCATAAAAAGAACATACAATAACAAAGCAGGCCAAATTTTGCTGTCATAGGATTTAAATATTGATAGACAATGCAGTTTTCTTCAAAGTTATAAACAATACAAACTATCGACACTATTCAGAAGGTGTCATTTTCCTTCACAACCAGAATGATTGTAGACATCATAATTCAGCGTAGAAAAAAGGCCCCATACAATATTTATGGCAGATCATCCTTTAAACCCTACTTTTAGCCCAATGTCCAAAATGTGAAAAAAATTAATCCATATGATGTGGGAATGCTTGCACATGAATTTGAAATGTGTCATATACTTGCTAGGTTTTCACTTGTACATATTTTCATGCAGTTATTCCCTTGCTTTAAGAAAACTTTTGGATTATGTTTGTCTTATATGAACAAGTGGTTCTTAAAACAAAAGTTTTTAAATGACACCATCCAATTATCATATTTCTCTCCACTTGAAAAAGAATGTAGCCCTTTATTTGAATAAACTTTATTCCCTTTAAGCAGAGAAACTTTGTACTAAATGTGGTTTAGATTGACATTAATAGAAAATATATTAAAAGTTAATCAAGTTAATGTTAATGGAAGACATATATAAATGACACATGATTGGACACCAGAAAGTTCTTTTTTATTAGAATGGTGCAATTGAGCCTTTGGTGAGCTAAAATCAATATCCAGGTTTAGCAGGTGTGTTATATCTCATTGAAGTAATGTACACAAATGTAGTTTTAAGGCAAATCACTTCAATATTTGAATATTGGTACAGTTTGGAGATCTCAATTCCACTGGCAACAGTCAAAGACGATCAAGTCTTACTATGGTTTTTTTTTTAAATTAATTTGCTTCCTTTTAAAGCTTTAATTCAATTGTCACAGCAGATTTGGTTTTACTTTAATGAAATATTTTCATCACTTGCTGGCTCTCTCAGTTAGGCATTTAAGCACTCAAATGGCTGGGTTAATTTTTTTCTCTGATGAACACTAGGAAATTTCTTTCTCGTCCTTGTTCTTTTCTTCAGCCCACCATCATGTGTGCATCTATACTGAAATTAAATTTAGATATGATTATTTAGTCATGCATATTAAAAAAAAACCCACTTGCAATAACCAAATCTAGCTTCCTCAAATCCTCAATATATATAAATATATACAGTTAAACTTCAGTATCTCAAACACAGATATCTTGAATACCATGGATATGTTGAACTTAAGGTGAAGTCCTAACCATGTATTTGAATTTCTTAAGTTTTTTTTACCCTGGATATCTCAAACCCTTGGATATTTTTTTTCATGGTACCATTGAAGTTTTTTCTCAGTCAAATTGAATTCGAGATAACAGGGTTAAATTTGGCTGTTGTTTTATAAACTGTATGTGGCCCTACTTATGATGTACAATTTTTTTTAAGGAAATGCTTACCAGTATACATGTTACTGTTGTAAGTATTTGTTAATTGTTATTTGTAAATTAAATAAATTTAAAAGTAAAAATTATTCTGGTGTACAGATATTTTGGAGACTCTCTAGAACAGTGGTATATTCATTAATTCTAATCGCAAAAAAATTTGATCTACATATACATGATGTATACATATAGAACATGCTAACTAAATTTTAAAAAATCCCACTTTTCAGAGCAAAATCATAAAAAAACAAAGAAGTGTGAGAAACTAAATTGGACAGATTGATAGCTAGAAAGAAAGATGAACAAAGAAGTAGGAAACCTATACTGGTAGTTTGTTATCCCTCTCGTTTCACTGGCTGGGGATTAATAAAATAGGAGTTAACACCCCCTCAAAAGTTAAAAGACCCATGCAGCTTTATTTGAATTAAGAATTTAAACAAGAGGCCCAATAGCCACAATGCTCACCTGAGTTAATTTGTCTCTGCTGTTCTTCAACAGATTCCCCCTTACTTATTGTGGCCCCACCCTACCCTTGGGGGCATGTTTTCAACAATTTAGAATCTACACTACGCTTTTCTGGCCCAGTAGTTTGTGAGAAAATGATTTTTAAAGATTTTGCTTATATATTTCAATGTAAAATTTTGATTTCCTATTGGGTCCCACCCTACCCCCTAGGGCCATGATTTGAACAATTTAGAATCTACTCTACCCATGCAAGGAAGCCTCCACATAAGATTCAGCTTTAATTTCTGGCTCATTGGTTGTTGAGAACGAAGTGCAAACTTGATGTATAACTCATCAAGGTTAAGTCACATGCCAAAAGTCAGCCCAATATCTGCAAGCGTTTAGAAAAAAATAGCAGAAAACCCTAAAATATTGAAAAGGTCATAATTCCATCAAAAATCATTGAAGTGGAACATAATGCAAACTTGATCTGTAACTCTAACTCACATACCAAAAATCATCTCAATATCTGCAAGCATTTAGAATAAAGTGCGGAAAACCAAGTGGGACAGACTGACAGACAGAAGGACAGACGGATGGACAGACGGACAAACAGATGGATGGACAGACTCTGAGGAAACCTATAGTCCCCTGCGGTTTCACTGGTAGGGGACTAATAAGAGTGTTGACTTTTTATAACTAACATTAACTTAATTGATGTTTCTGAAAAATAAGAAACAGATTACTTTAGTTCCTAAATATTGTAATAGATTGTGATGTTTTATAATAATTATTAAGAGGTCACAATGCCTTTAATATTGATCTACTTTTTGTTAAAATAAATTTGCTATATTTTTCATAAATTGATACTTAAAAAAAATATAATGAAAGAAAGTGAAGGCTTATTAATAGATACATTTTCTAAAATACTCTATTAGTATATAGGTAACACAATGACATTAAATATGTAACTATAGTTTGATCTCTATATGAAAATTAAATTTTGCTTTTATTGTTTTCAAATTTTGACCTGTCAAACTCTATAAAAAATAATATAACAAATGTAGCCCTTTTATTCGGTCGTGCTCGGTTGATATGCTTTTCTGTGAAGTTGATATATTTGTGGATCAACCTCATGAAAGGGCTACATTTGTATAATATATGTATAAGGGGAAAAAAAGAAATGAATGTGAAAAGCTCACCCTCTAATTTGATGAAAATTAAATGGTAGTAATAAAAATTGTTAAGTCATTAACAACCAAGATAAATGTTTAATTGAATTACCAATTATGAGATTCCAGTTCAAAGCCATATTTCCAATGGTTGATTCTTTGTCATCAAAACTCTTAAATTCCATCTTAGTCTAACTCGCACATCTTCCATGAATTTTTGAAAATCATGATTTTTGTTAGTTTTGCCAGTTCAACATTATTTTCTTGACTTAGTGGAAGTCTGATAAAAGTCCTGAGGATTATACTCTACTATTCTTTTTTTCACACTCCTATGGACTTTATTCTGATGTGTTTTATTTGGTTTCTCACAATCCTTAAATCTTTGTATTGTGGCTCCCTGCTTCCTTTTAACTTGGTCGATATCATGTGTTCTATGATCCACAACAAGCTGTAGAACAGAGGTCCTTCCTTTTACAGGGTGTGTTGATAATATAGGTTCATAACTGAAAAGACAAATTGATTACCTTCTATATAGAATATTGCAGACATAAATAATATATATAAATCCGTTAAGACAATGATCATGTAAATTTTTATTTACAGTATGAAAATAATGGATTCAACAATTTTTGTATGAAAAACATCAGTCAACATTCAATTTAGCGGTAGATTGTATTTGTTAATCATAAAATTTGCAAAATGTTGACTTTGAATGAGACATTTTGATATCCTTGTATCATCAACTTGTCAGTAATATTCCTTGTTTTAAAAATTTTGTTCATAGTTCATATGCTCTTGCCTGTTGAATCAACTGGTAGTTTATATTAACTCCATATGTAAACCCATGTATCAATCTAATGCTTCCTTAACATATCATTATCTATTATACATCACTCACATCCATACTACCAAGTTTTATGAAATTCCAATAAATAGTAAAAGTTTTAGAGACGTATTAAAAATACATGTACCCCTCCCTCATTACATGTAAATAAAGCTGTTTTCAGACTTGTCTTTTGATTGACTTATACACACTTAAATATTAAGTTATACCATGATTTTTTAGTTTGAATTGCTTCTTAGAACTAGATTTAACAATATGAATCAAAATATTGAGATTAAACTGTTAATTTACAAAAAAAACCAGTATATTAAGTTAAAAAAGTACACATTTTTTCTCTTTTCTGGATACATTTTTACTCAAATCAAGAATAATTGCATAACAAATACCACGAATAAGGAATTGCAAGAAAGAAGAGGATACGTCGTTTCTAAAAAGGTGCTACATGTGAAATTTGGTACGTTAGAAATGGAGTTATTAAACTTTCAATGTGTAAACCTATCAGTATAACCTAACCCCATTTTTACGCCAAAACCCAATGTCATGATGTCATAGACAGCTGAGGCAGCCATATTGAAATGTGATGTCATCATAACAAGGTAATTTGAACCTGTGTATACTGTCAAAATGAGAGGTGAGAGAAAAAAGCACAAGTTTGTCTGTGGAAACAATGTTAGAAAGGGGAGAGTGGGTCCAGGCCACTCTAAACATCAGGTATTTAAATCGGTTTGGTTACCACGGTTAACAGCTAATCAATTTAACTGAATTACTAAAGTATCACCTGATGGTAAGTCGTACACTTTGTCAGGAGCTGAAAAAAGTCTTAGTAATGTTAAGGTTTTGCGTGCCCGCCCCAGTGATCCCAGCCCTTACTCAAGTGTCACCAGACCCGACAGTCGGGAAATGAGAGTTGTAGATAAGGGTCTGACCCTTGACATGATAAATGACCTGTATGTATCACATGCCAGGTGTTTATGCCAACTTGCTGATTTTGAGATAAAATCTGAAACTAAGTGGGGGCTAGGCTGGTCATGGACATTCGGGTGCAAGAGATGCAATTTTATATCGAAGCGATATAAATTGTATCATGAGGTTCCATCAAAGCACTGTGGCAGAAAAGCTGCAGAAATGAATCTAGGTATACAAACGGGTCTCTACCAGACCCCATTAGGTAATGACCAGGCCAGACTTATTCTGGCATGTACCGGCATTCCACCCCCAGCAAGGTCCGCAATGTATAAATCAGGTAATAAAGTGGGTGAGAAAATTGTTGAAATTGCCAAACGTGATATGGATGAAAAATTGAAACAACTTAAGAAAAAGAACGAAATGTTAGGTCTTCCATCCTCACATCCAATCAATATTCAAATGGATGCCTCTTATCAATCAAGGGGTATCACTAGCAGGCATAAAATGGGCCAGGGAGCCTCACAAGTAATCGGTGTAGCGTGTGAGGATGAGACAGACCAACATAATGTGATAAGCTATCATATGGTAAATAAACTATGCTGGGTTGGAGCATGGCTCCGAGGAGAGGGATATGATGTAAGCTGCCCAAATGGGCATGTCGGTTGTACGGCCAATAAAAATCCTGTCGAACCATTGTCCGAGAGGGAGACGGGATACAAAATTGGGGAAAAACTGGCTAAACATGATCTGCTGGTTAAATATGTGACCACTGATGGCGATGCCACCAGTTGTGCAGGGTTAGAAACCGCCCTTCAAAACACTCTGTCCCCCCTGTGGAAAACTAGCCGACTAGCCGATAGGATTCATAGGGGGCAAAGTCTATTTCGACAAGGCGTTAAAGCCGAATTCAGTCCCGAAATGTTTCCTGCACACACTAAAACTCAAAAGTCTGATTTGCAGAAAATGTTTGCCAATGACATCAAAGAACGATGCCACGGCATTTTTCAGGCATTGTTTAAAAAACATAATGGTGACTTGAATAAAATTTCAAAATGCCTACCTAGAATTGTAGACAGGGTCATCAAGTGCTACAGTGGGGGTTGCGGTGAAGGTTGCAGATGGAGTGTAACTCTCTGTAAGGGTGGTAAGAAAACTAGCTGGTGGCACAAATCTGTTGGTCTCCGGGCACATAATCTAGAACCAGGTGACCTAAAGTTAAATCAAAAAGACAAGGTTATTCTAAAATCATTACTCGGAATGGTTCTCTCAATCTCTGCCTTGAATGAGATGAAACTGAACACAACTACAAACAAGTGCGAGTCAGTCAATCGAACCATATCTGTCAGTCTTCCCAAAAACAAAACTTACAGCAGAAATGCAAAATCCCGTGCCCTCTCAGGTCTGTTACGAGCTAACAATGGGATAGACATGGCGGTGTGTACAACCCTTGCTTCCCTAGGTGCTCCCCTTGGTGCCCAGTCCCAGTCACTGAAAGCTCTGCAAAGAATAAAACAAATGTCAGAGTATAGCATAAAACATGCAAAATCAGTGAATCAGAAAAAGAAACGAGCATGGGCTTGATGTAGAAATGCAATACAGTACGTCAAACAAAAACTAAATCGGCCTGTAAAGACTGACTACCGAAAGAATCAGCTAGAACCGTCACTCTCCGGTCTGGCAAAACAAGGGTGTGAGAATTTAGAGAATCCCGATCCCGATCAACCTGGCTGCAGTCATTGGTGAAAAATTAATTGATATAAGCATACTTTTAAACTGTTGTGTTCTTCAAATATGTGTTTAAAAAATTAAAACTGATTTACAATGAGTATGCAATGAAAATTATGTGCAATGTTTTTAAAAATAAAATTTGTAAAGAAGAAAAAAAATTGTAGACCACTGGGTGGAGGGGTTGGAGATGGGCCTCCAGTGCTCTGCATATTTTTTTTTTATCTTTATAAAATTACACAATACATAAATTCTAAGTGAATTAAATCTATAAAATACATACCATTACTCATTTAAATGGAAATTTATAAGACAAGGGGGATAATTCACATGTTGTCTGCACACACCATCAGACATACAGTTGACACGCTGCATATTAATTCCATGTGGTTCAAGCGAGAGATGATCTGGGTTTATACATAACCGGTTGTGGCATAAATGTGAACAATCAAGAGATGGGGGAGGAATAAATCCGAGTTCAATAATTAAAGACAATTTAGCAGGGGAATAACTATGCCATTCAAGGTTAGGGAGTTTGACTTTTATCTGACCATAGGACTTTGACCTCTGACCATTATGCCACAGTCTACACTGGAGATTGGCAGCTAAATAGCTTTTTTCATGTAATTTCTTGGAATATTTAGCCACAAAAACATCCATATTGATGAAGAAGATGAACAGGAAGTGGATAAAATAAAAACACACAATGTTGAATTTCATATTTCAGATAAAAAATAAAAAAAATAAAAATAATATATTTTTGCTACTTACTCAATATGGGTATAGTCCACTAATACATTCTCCATAGCCGATAATGTTAACAAAATGTCACACAGCATTCTCCCTAATTTTCGTTCAGCAACGAGTGATCCCTCAAACTGAAGCTACACAAGTTGTCCATCTTTGGTCTGAGTTTCGTGGTTTGATGTCAGATTCGTTTTCCCGCAAAATCCGTCTGTTTACGTCAACCCCTGAAAAAGAAAGTGAAAGTAGAAAACTCCTGCCTATCTAAGTGAAGCATCACATAACACAAAATAATTCCATACACTTTCAGGTTAAATCACATTTTGCTTAATATACTTACAGGAAAAATGATCCTCACTTACAAGTATGATGTTCATAATAATACATAGCTTCATTATTTTTATATGTAGGCTGCTAATAAAGGAACTTTTATTTTTAATGGCACTTCTTTGTTGTCCTACCGATTCTAAAAATAGTTGAAGGGATAAACCCATATGTAGGTGTTAATGCTACATAAATAAGGGAAGTTATTGAAAATTTAAGTACAATTATGAAGTTTATCAAAACTTTTAGTTGCTAACGCGTTATTCAAAGCGTTTGCACACACCGTTGCAGTTATGAGACTATATCTTTCAAAAAATTATGATTCATTGCTTAAATGACATCAATTGCAAATCATGTCACAGAGCAGATTACATATGACATACAGTAATATCATAGTGTCTGTGCACATTTTTTGTGATAAACTTAATTTTCCTTAGTTTTTAACTAAAACATAGCATAAATACTTATACCTGACCACTGCATATTGCCCAAGAACACACAGTCAATAATTGTTTTGTTATAACTTTATTTGTGACATACATGTATCTTGTGCTGGTTTCCATGGTGTTAATTTCCTTTACCCACTAGAAATTAGTGTTGGACCACTTATGTCACACCATGGGCAAGATCAACTAAATCTTATTTGCAGTCACTGATGTTCAACAGTGACAGAATTGACCAACTTTTAGTGCAGATAAAGGAAATTTTCCTCATGAAAGCCAGCACAAGATTACATGCATGTATACATGTATGTCAAAAAAAAAAAATTAATAAATAAAAGGTATAACAAAACATTTATTGGCTGTGTTCTCGGGCAAAATGCATTTTGTTGTCACTTTTATTTTTCTCAATACTTTTTTTCTCTTCGAGAGGAATTATAGAAAAAACAACAACAATTTGGTTCTTGGGTCCGATAAAATGCATGTTGCCCTCAAACCAAGTCAATAAATGTATATTGAATATGTTTACATTAATATCAACTTACATAGCTGCACTATACCCTCAGATTGCAAGGGTTAGAAGACCACGTTGAAGCAGGGACTTATAGTCATACTTACTATTTATTATTATGTCCCTGGGAGAAATAAACAGCTAAATATATTGACACTCCCCCCATCCCAGGTGTGCCTCCCACCTTTAATTCATCATTAATTTTTATATATTTTTTAAAAGAAGAAAAATTGATTTATCATGAGAAATACATGTCTGTAGTACATGTATTATTATTGTAAAATATCATTACTATTTTTTCCCCTTAATTCATGATTGTCGATTTGTATGAAAATTATTTGTATTCTTTTCATCATAATAAATGTTAACTCATTAATTGTTCGGCTTTAACCAGAGACATGTAAAAACCTTTAAATCATTTTTCGACTATCATTTAGAAAATTCACTGTCTTTTTTGTTGTGCCTTTGTATGACTTCTGGGCCCAAAATTGGAAATTTAAACATTCCTCACTTACTTACTAGCTTACTTTAAACGTGCAGAATTTACGTTTCATTTATGTGTTTTCTAGTTGACAGCTTAATGTATGTACACAATGTTAACAATGATTTAGTAGACCACGTACCTATATAAAGGACAAGAGCGTACAAGGCCTGACAAATCCCCCGGTACCCAGGATTTTGAAATGGCATATGAGCATATAAAAAATCTTTACATTTGAAACTGTGCATGAGTACATGTACATGTATAATATAGAGCTGCATTCTCTGATAAATAAATAATATACAATAATACATGTACTTGGTACTTATCTCCTTTGTTTTATTTGATGCTTTCTAAGCATTACAACATGATTTCATATCTGTGCTAGTGCTAATATTATCCGACATTGTATGTACAGAACATGAACATTAGGTAATTGTTGTCATTATATAAATGGCATTAGATATTTTCTCATAATCAATAAAAAAGCAAAACACGATTTATTTAAAGGCAAATGAATTAAAAATAAAACGCCGTCTATACGATTCGAACACCCACTCCTTGGAGAAGTATGGACTACGAGCCTCCGCCTATCGCAGTGAGCTACGTTGACACATACGGGTGAATAAATTGAACTTTTTTGACAATTATTAATAAAATAAAACGTTTTTGGTGAAAATCACAAATTTGACCCATAATGGGTCTAGACTCCATTTTAATAAATCAATAATAAAAATCAAAATAAACTTATTCTTTAAATAAAAGTACTTTAAGGATGGAGTCAGGACCCATTCATACATAATTTATTGCAATTAAAAACAGTGAATGATCCAAGATTTAGGCAAAAAGCGACGTGCAGCTTAATTTGGAAACCAATACCTGTCGTGTTTACAGAATGAAAGCACAATATAATGACTTCCATCGTGAAATTTACAATGAAAACAATCCATACAAGTCAAAAATTAATATTCTAACTTGAATTGAAATTCTTTCGTCTTCATTGCTCCGAGTGGGGGATATGCAACGCCTTGTACGCCCCTGTTCTTTATATAACCGAAACTGAACGTTTCTCCTGCCCATAACACATGGCGTGACCGACTCTACTTTCGTTTTTAATATGAAAACATTCGAACTTACGCTTCAGTTGAACATGTGTTTTTTTGGCTGACAGCTTAATATATACACAATATTAACAGATTTAGCAGACCACGTACCTGTATATAACCCAAACTGAACGTTTCCTAGGTCCATTACCAGGGACGTATATATACGTCCCTGCCATACACATGGCATGACCGACTCTACTTTCTTTTTTAAAATGAAACCTAACTTGATATGACATAAACAAAACATTATTAATTTCTGACAGTATATTGGGTTACACAATGCAAAAGATCTACGTTGATTCAATTTGAAATATATTAGATTTATATGCACATGCAGAAATTGTTTCAGAATCTCACCGCGAGTACAACATATGCCAATGTTAAATGGAATTTTACCTACCCAGAGACATAGATATAGAAAAGATTTCTTTGTGTTTTCACTAAAATTAATAATAAAAACTTTTTGTTTATTGGTTTTAACCATTTGTACTGCAATCATGCAACTATGTACATTGTAACTCTGCCTTATACTTGTACATTCTTGAGTAGACAATAGTGCCGTAATGTCATATATTATAATGAACATATCTTTCCTCATAATTCATAGGCCATATTTAATACATAAAATTTTATCTATATATTTACAGGATTCTTTACTTACCTTTTTCAAAGTTTACTTCGTCCCCATGTTCATAACAAAGTGTGAAACGGGTACTGTATTATGATGTCATTTTCCACGTCATTTGATGTAACGAGCATGCGCACTCGCAATGTGTGTAAGTCTCGCCGAGAAGAAAAAATGATGGATCGGTGGTCATCTTATACACACTCATTACACAGATCTCATGCATCCGGTCAAATTAACACATTATTTTTTTTTAATCAGATACATCCTAGGACATTTTCTAGTTGATTTATAACAAAATCCAACTGAACACCACCATTTCGTGTTCATTTGGATTTTTGCGTGTTCATTTAAACGTGTGTCGTCTAAAGCCCGTGTTCCGTTGACAGGGTTTACAAACACACACACACACACACACACACACACTTTCTCATTCAGATGTATGTATAAAGAATAATCAAAATACTGTTACACGATCTATAACAAGAGGCCCATGGGCCTTATCATTCAGCTAAGTAACTGCAGTGTGGCCTTTTATAAATTCTCAAAAAAAATTATTACAAAACTGTTCCATCACATACAGTGAAATAATTGAACAAATCTTAAATACAAAATAAATAATTGGTCGAAATTACACCACCCTACCCTACATAGTCATTAGAGCCCTGCTTTACACCAGAACCCCAGACCCAGGGGCCATGAAATTCATAATTTTGGAAAAAGGACTCTTTCTCATCATAACTATCTACTTATTCATCGGATTAATACCCAGGAGCAGAGGAGAAGATTTTCAAAGAATTACTGCATTCACTAAGAGCCCCACCCTAACACCAGAACCCTGGGGCCATGAAATTCACAATTCTGGAAGAGTGACTCTTCCTCATCATAAAAATATACTAATAGTTCATCTGCAGAAAATTTTGGAGTAAAGGAGATTTTCATATAATTACTGCATTCACTTAGAGACCCCCCCCCCCCTCAAAGCAAGAACCCTGACCTAGGGGCCATGAAAATCACAAATTTGAAAGAGGACTCTTTCTCATCATAACTAGGTACTAAATTTATGGGCATAATACCCAGGAGCTGAGCAGAGGATTTTAAAAGCATTTATGTATTTTCCATAAATAATCATTAGAGCCCCACCCTAACACCAGAGCTCCTGACCCAGGGGCCATGAAATTAAAAATTTTGAAAGCAGCATTCTTCCTTATCATAACTACAGACCCAACCTAACAGAAAATAAACCCCAACTAAAACTAAACCTGGGTTTACTCTGGGTTTACTAGAGTGAACCCAGAGTAAACCCAGAGTAAACACGAACTGAAGTAAACCCAGAGTAGAAATGGAGAGTAAACCCAAATCAGAAGTATACTCCTGAAAGCAGGCCCCAGAGGGGCAAAGGCCATAAATTTCACAATTTTTACTCCACTTTTTCCAAAGATGCTATAAGCCAAATTTGGTTGAAATTAATTCAGTGGTTCCAGAGAAGAAGCTAAAAATGTTAAAAAGTCGACGAACGACGTACGACGACGGACAAAAACAAATAGCAATAGGTCACCAGAGTGACTCAGGTGACCTAAAAAAAGTATCAAAGAAATTGCAGCATTTTATATATGCTCATCTTTCACAATCAAAAGATTCTAATCTGATCCTTACAAGACAAGCAGAGCATCATAAACCATTCACTTGAGATATACATGTAATACATGAACATGTACTACATAAACATGTAAACTACATACAATGTATACCGGTATATAAATAAGCAAGGACAATTTTTGTCTCTCTGATCATGAATAACAAACACATTGAATGAAAAAAAACATTGAATGCAACTAATTATATATTATTGACTAAAAATAGATCGTCCAATGAAATACTAGTGTCACATTTCTCAGTTTGTTTGGCTACGGCTTCAAACTAAAATCTTTGCTTGATGACACTCAATGAAATAAATTCTTCGCTGATCATATAATAAAATAATTATTGCTGTTTATTCGATCAATGCGATGATTTTATCATTTAGCTATCTTCAAAGTACAATATTCACCTTGCCTCTGGCTCAGTGAATATTGTATTTCTCAGGTAGCTTAATCATTGTAATGATAAAAAAAAAAACCAATAATTGTATAATATTGGCCAACCAACAGATTTGAAGAATTTCAGTGGGGTTAAATTTTCTTTATGTAATGGTTTCAAACTTTAAAAAGAATAAGTATAATAGTATATCCAAATGTAACAGTCATGCAAACATGTACAGTTTAGTGTTTGAGACGTATATTGTATGTTATAAATGATCAATTCATTTTGAAATTACTATTTTAGGCTAATAAAATTTAAAAACATGCAGACATACGAGGTATCATTCCACAAATTATTTTCATCATCACCATTCTCCTCCTCATTCCCTCTTTCCTGATCCTCCATCTCTTCATGGCCATCTGCATCCCCAAAAATTTCCCTCATAAGGCTGTTAACCTCTTCCTCATCCTACAATATAATTATTGATTGGTGAATAACATAATACGGAAAACAAATGAAATTAAGAACATAATAAATGTTACTGTAACCGTGCACGCCTCCCCCTAAGTACCTCACTGTGTGCCAGTTTGAAGAAAGTAGGTATAAGAGAACAGTAACATTATATTTGCCTATAATGAAAAATCATACATCTCTCTCAAATGAGTCATTCATGTACTCCATCTCTTCAGTTTCCTCAAGAAAATGGTCCATGCTAAAATAAAATGTAAATTTCTTGCAGATTATCAATAATTTCGTTCACATCATCAGAATATATGTGCCAGGTAAATGTTTTTCATTGGTTTACAATTTTTCTTCTTATATCATTTGTAATCATGGGTTACAGGGCGATGAAATGTTTTATGTATCTATAATTGTTACCATCTGAATTGCATTGATTTAAATTGAATCAAACGTTTTTTAAAGACTAAAAAGACACACAAAATCTCAAAATAACTTAGCTTTATCTATATCCTAATGTTATCAGCTGGTTATAACATCTTCGCCTTCCTAAATTACTTCTCCCTTTGGTGAAGTTATTTATAACTTTGTCTATACTTTCGTTTTCTATTACACATGCGCAGTTTAGTCCAGTGACAAATATCGGAGGGATGGATGTCAGTGAAACGTGGTGTCTTTGAAAACGCGAGTTTCTGTACATTTTATTGGCATTGGAGAAATATTTTCTATTTTAGGTATTTATATACCCTAACTTCTTACCTATTGCGGAAGCTTTGCAGATATTTGTCGACAGGCAGCCGTTGTTCGAAGTAAGCACGTGTGACTTTGCCGGATGAATATTCCAACGTACAAACGCGTACAGTACTACAGTTGAATAAAAGTTCCGCGAGAGGTCTGTAACCCTTTTATATGCAGGAGAACATTTTATTGCTGTGCGCATTTTACGGAAGAGTGATATAAAGGGTTTCTTTTTCAGTTGTGTTTTTTATTTTTTCATTTTCATTTCATTACCCCTCTTGGCGCCCCTTGAAACACGGAGGTTTTGTCACGTCGATAGTAGTGACTTGAAAGCAATCAGGCGTAACGAAATCGGAGAGTATACCCTAGTGTGGGATATCAGAGATAGAAAACTAATATGGCGTATGCCTATTTACGAGCGGTGTTCAGCTTTAACTAATAAAAAAAAATAGAAGATAAAAATGGAGATAAATTTTCTCCTTGGTGTACACCTATAATACAACAGAAAAAATCGGATGACATACCGTTCATACATATCTTAGATTTAATTCCTTCCGTACATATTTCATATAAAAGCATAACATTTCCCCCCTATTCCATTATCTAGTAGTTCATACCAGAGACCATTTCTCCACACGGTATCAAATGCTTGTTTAAAGTCAACAAAGGCACAAAATATTTTTTGCTTTTTATTGAGTAAGGTATTTGATAAAAATTGAAGAGTTAGAATATGGCCCAGAGTCGAGTGATTTTTCCAAAAACCTGCCTGACTTCTAGTGATGAGGTTATTTCAATTTTTTATTATAATAATAACAAGGTTTGTCACGGTCGCCATTTTGAATTTTTAGACCGCCAGCTCAACTGCCACGGTTTTCTTGCCGCGATTCATGCAAAATTGATAGGTACAAAATTTCAGAATTTTTAGAACTGATTTAATTAATCAGAACGCTAATAGAAAAAAATTCTAGTTCATATAGGTACAATGTTTATAATATCTAAAACAATTGACAGTTCTCAACCGATTTACAGGTATTAAAGCTACAATATAGAGTCCATAATTTGAATAGATTTACATGTACATGTATTTATTCCAATATAAAGATGTCAATGTTATCTGCAGGTATCTGCATCTTACTTCGTATATTCACGTGGCTTGACGAGGCTGGAGAAGAAAGGTGGGAGTATGAACTACATGTACCTGCATTAGAAAATACCCCCCCCCCCCGGTTAATTTTGCAGTTTTAAGATGTGTGACCGCGTATATTTAAACTGTGCTGTAACTGCATCCGTCCTGTGCAGTACGAACGGGGTGAGGGAATGTTGGCGTAGAAGGTACAAGGTATAAGGTTGAGGCACGCTGTGTGACATAAGGTAAAAACGAAGGGTATGTGTGCCGTATTCCCGAAGGTCCACCAAAATGCAATTCTAGAAGGATTCCGAATTTATTAGACGAGTCTCAACGATGTCAACAGTTTCAGCAATTAATAATTAAACTTTGGGTTAGTCGGACGACTGGCCGAGGCTGGCCGCCGTATTCCAAATTAACAATTGAACTTGACTATATACAAGTATATAGGAATCTAAACAATGAGTAAAAATTGACAGGTGGTGACATTAATTTAGCTGAGTTAAAAGATTCACAGGTTTCGAATAATTATATAAACTCAACGAGTCTTTGATTTTATTTTGATTTTGTGTTAAAACAGCTTAGCAGTTCTTCAGACAAAACACTCTGTCTCTTAGAAATCACATACACAGAGTCAGAAAAGTGACATTCACTAATTGAATAAAATTTTTATAAAATTTGATAAAATTAAATTGTGAGAAAATAATATATTATAAAACAAATGTTGAATTCAAAAAGTAAAGTCCAAAATATAGTTAATGAACAGTGAAGCTCGCACTGTGATAGATATCGATGCTTAAAACCCTTCTGTGCTTGTTAGGACACCGTCCCCAACACACGCGCTCAGAACCGTTTTGACGGAACACTAAGGGCATGGGATTTGAATATAATATTCTAAAACTCAATGCTTTAAATTTCATCAAATGATGATATACAGTTATTGAGTATTTGAGTCGCACGTTTTTGACGTTTTGCATATTGTTAGGGTTTTATTAATTTAAAAAATTATAACATTTTGACGGAAACAAGTTCAAACAATTTTTTTATAATTCTTAAGAATCATTCCGAGTTCGTATAATTAAAATTTATACTATAGAGACATTTATCAATTTACCCTTGACCATATTGATCTCTGACACATGGCAATTAAATTCATTCTCTCTCTCTCTCTCTCTCTCTCTCTCTCTCTCTCTCTCTCTCTCTTACCCCCGACTAGTAAACTCCCAGATAACATTCCAGATATTAACTTGTCCTTGTTATTTCTGTAAAACTTGCGCATTTTCACATCGACTTGATCCTTTTTTAAATTTTGACTTTAAAACATCCAAGCGATTTTGTAATGTAAATTCAATCGTGGTATATATCCCACTGCATGATCAAATAACAATGTCATTTCTTAAATCACGGGGCCGCGATAAAATGTGTAGTGAAACAGCTGAGAGAGTTTGAAAAGCTTTTTTCTATTGTGATTTAAGTGCAAGAAAATTTACCGGTGAATGGCGAATGATTACACAGGGTTGAAGAGTGTTTGTTTAAACCACGTAGGCTGCCTCTGCTCGTCTACTGAAGTATACTGACCAGTACACATACTAAGCAATAAATCTATGGGATTTCTCCCTAATTTTATTTTTGTTTAGGATTATGGAATTAAAATTGATAGAACAAATTTAAGGGATTAATGAACTGTTTGTTGTGTTTGTACTCTTTTCGCCCTAAAATTTCACACAAAAAATAAATAAGAATTAGCACTTTATTTATAATTCCTGGGGTGATTTTTTTCGATATGTACATTTACATAAGGTGAAAACGAGAGGATCATAAGTATACCTATACGAGATATAACGCCAGGTACACACAATCACAGTTTAATGTCTAACCCAATCAAAATCAGGGGGAAATAAAATGGTACCAACGCGAATATTTTTATTATGGTATTTAAAAACAATGAATATTCAAGATAAAATTTGGAATATTTACATTTTCAACTGTTTTTGTCTGTGATAACATTACCAATCAATTTTGAACCCTAAAACCCAATAACTTCATAAAACATGAGTGACACAAAATGGGCGTGTCTTATAGCAAAACCGCGAGATGGTATTGGCTGCGACGCGCAGTAATACATAGCATGTGCTCCACGAAAAATAGTGGTTTTAAATAATGTTGTTTTAAAGTGTACAAGTTGGAAATAATGTAAATATAAGTAATAAGGAATCATTCTTTGAATATTATGAGGTGATAATTTCTGTCGGAGCGTGGTCAAATCTATCATAAAGCCCTTCGGGCTTTATTGGATTTGACCACGCCCCGACCGAAATTATCACCTCATAATACTAAAAGAATGATTCCTTATTTTTTAAATAATAGCGCATGAGAAAAAAAATGAGTTGATCCAGCATGAATATCATTCTATTTTAATACCACTACAATCCATTATCGATTTCGATAAAAAAGAGAACCAATTCATTTATAAACAATATCTCGTGGTTAACGTTGTTTGTTGTTTAAGGGGCTGGACGGTCAACAAATTACCCATCAGGCCTGTCTTACACTTTTAAATATGACATTTATGACCATAAACTGTAATTTATGAACAAATCTAAATATTTAAGATTTATAATTTGAAAATTTTCCTTCATCATTGTACAGAGCTTTTATAAAGAGCTTTTCGTCTAAAGGAGGTATATTTTGGTCTTAAAATGGCGACGACCATCTAGCCTTCTTAAGATTGTCCAACGAGTTGTGCAGTTGTGCGTTTCCTAATCTCAGGCGTTGACAAGGGGATACTTGTATAGATATTTTGCTTACATTCGCGTGTAGTTCTATGTTCTTTGATTATCCTTACGTTTATTAATTATATGTAATTTGTATTGTATGTGACATGAAATCTCCGAAAGGGGGAAATACAGATTGAATGAGGTGTTGACAAGGGGATAGAAAACTGACAACTCATTGAATAATGATCATATATACCATCACTTACCATTTCACATGAAATAGGCATCGGACTCCCCGACCCTGGCAAACAATACTATTCCTTGAACACCCCACCCCATCCGCTAGGAGAAAAATCTTGAGTCAAGCATAGATATCCTTTGGGGGTTTTAAAGCACATTCTTTCCGGAAATGGGGGGGGGGGGGGAGGGTAGGAAGTTCACGCGCAGGGGATATGTAACTTCGAAGCAACTGAATTTGTGCGTGTTTTTGACAGAGCAGATAGTTAAATTTCAGACTGTAGTACCATATGTATCAATATTCCATGCTATTATACGTGTATCATTTGTATCATATGTGTCAATTAAAGTATCATAATGTTTTAGATAAAGAACGAATGAAGCATTAGCAACTGACAACACCGATCGCTTGTAAATCACTAAATGTCTCGGAGTGATGGTATGTAAAACAACACATTTAAAATCTGTTAGTCTTTTAACTGTTGAAAGAATTATATTAAGCTCAGCGTAACTATTTTTAAACGATTTCTAGCGATGAACATGGTGGCTACAGCGAATGGCATACACATGTAAATGCAACCAAGGTTCAGGTCAATGAGAAGTCGGAATGCAAACTTAAGCTTTCTGTATTGGAAAAAAATGTAGATCAACATGAAGGTTAGTACAATAAATTGTTAAGTGTATTGTAAACCATTTGTGTAATAACATTTAACATTATGATAAACACTGCATTTAATAATTTATATATACTATCATATTTTTGTAGGCCATCGTCTAAAGGAAGAGAGCATTTGTTTCCAGGTTGCAGATTCTTTTACCATGGACCTGAATTTTAAGAACACTTGTTGAAAGTTTTACATTTGTTGTCAACTTAAAGAAATAAACCTTTTTGTTTTATATTTGTTTGCTCAGTGTTTGGATATATTGAATAAATTCGTATTAACATACGAAAAAAAGACAAATGATATTTTCACGACTAAATGTCGCGAATTCGTAGACATGAAAAATGTCTTTCGCGAAAAATCCCCCATGTTGGCATGTATGGCTTTATACATGTATTAATGTTCGCCTGCCAAGAGTTTATGAGGGAACGGAAAGGAGAACAGCAAAAAAAACCAAAAATTTATTGTGCTCGATTATAGCGAAATGTTTAGCTTTCTGTTGTTCTATTGGATTTGTTTACGGGGGTTGGGTGTAGGTGTTAGCTTCTCCTTCATTTCTAGCTCTTGCTCTTACTTCATGCCCTTAATCACGCCCCAACTCTAGATCCGCCCCAAACACACGTTGTTAATCACGTGTCATACATCGATACCAGACCCGGAAGAACGAGCAAAGACACGCCATGTCAGACTAGGGTGTGTATTTACCGACATAAACCATGTGAGACAACACATATTTTGGACTAAATATCTCCCGATATCCTGTGTAAGTATTCAACGTCAAAAAGGATTTAAATGTAACTGGGTCATGTACATTACGCCATGCACCCACTGACATAGTATCAATTCTGAAAGTTAGGGGAGGGGGACATACTTCTCCGAAAACCTGACAAATCAAGCCTGACAAGCTAGTTTTCAACAACAACAAAAAGTTGCTTAGTTAATGTTTACTATTCTACATGTAATACGGGGGGGGGGGGGGAGCTGGTGCGCCTAGTTAAAAATAAATAAATGTTTTAAAAATAAACATCATTCCATTAATTTTTTACATATTCCAAAACAGTTGGGGGTGGGGCACTTATTTTCTGTATATAAATTTAATAAAAATGTCTTCTTAAACGATTCATATAGGTCAAAATAACACTTTTAAAAAACGAATCACCTTAAAAGGAATGAACATTTCACTTATTTCTTGTTATTTTATTTTTTCAGGATCTCTAACACATGTAACAGTTAGTTAAGGAGTCTGACCATGGACCCTAGGACTTGGGCCCAGGATGTGTTACGGTGTCGACTCTGTGAGACCCCGGGACCCCCTATGTACTGTGACATTTGTCATATACATCTGTGTAAAGCCTGTGTGGGGGAACATATCTCTGATCTATCGAAAGAACACAAAGTGGTGCCATTGGAAAAGAGAGGTTCTACTACTAAATGCCTTAAACACTCCTCAAAGATTTGTGAACTTTACTGTAAACAATGTGTCGTTCCTATTTGTGCACTCTGTGTTTCCTCTAAGAAACATCACGCACATGATGTAGTTGACATTGCGAATGGTTTAGAAAGCCACAAACATGACTTTCAGAAAGATTTAAAAGAATTAGAAAATTGTCTTTATCCTAAATATCAGAAGATTGCGTCCAACATTGCAATTCAGAAATCTGAACTAAATAAAAACTCCAGGAAATTGACATCCGCAATAGACAAACATGGAGAAGTCTGGCACAGAGAAATAGACACCATTATACAGAAACTGAAATCTGATCTTGATGAAATGGACGCCAAACACCTGGCTGTATTAAACAAACAGGAAGATGAAATCACACACACCATTTCTGAAATCACACAGAGCATTGCTGATCTGAAGAAGTTACTGGACTCCAATGATGTCAGCCTTGTCTCTGCCTACAAATCCAAGAACGCTGAATTCAGAAGATTGCCTCCTAAACTCACAGTTTCGCTACCAAACTTCACCCCTCAGAAAATTAACCCAGAACAACTTTACCAACAATTTGGTTCCCTGTCAGCATTCTCCATTACAACAGAGGAACATGGCTACACCATGGAAACCTCAGAAGTTGGATCCTCTCCTCTCAAACCACTGCTTGATGAGCCACGGATCATCTCCACCATACAGACACAGTATGGAGGCTTTCCTAATCATCTAACCAGTGTTACTTGTCACAGTGATGAAGAAATCTGGGCGTGTAGTTATAATAATAAGATGATGAGTCTCTACAACCTGCAGGGGGAACTAGTGAAGTCAGTCCAAACCAAGTCAGGGAACGTTCCATCAGACATAGCAGTGACAAGGAGTGGGGATCTAGTTTATACTGATTACAAAGATAGAACTGTAAACATAGTGAAGAATACACAGATACAGACAGTGATCAGACTACAGGGGTGGAGTCCTCACGGTGTCTGTAGTACCTCCTCTGGTGACCTCCTGGTTGTCATGGTCAGTGATGATGATAAACAAACAAAAGTTGTGTGTTACTCTGGCTCCACAGAGAAACAAAGTATTCAGTACGACGACAAAGGACAACCTCTCTATTCATCTGGTTACACTAAATACATCAGTGAGAACAGGAACCTAGATATCTGTGTGTCAGACTTTGGAGCCCGTGCAGTAGTGGTGGTCAATCAGGCCGGGAAACTCCGGTTTACCTACACTGGTCCTCCCTCTACTACCAAGGGATCATTTAATCCATACGGCATCACAACAGACAGCCAGGGTCGGATCCTGACAGCAGACTGTGACAACCAGTGTATCCACATCCTGGATCAGGACGGACAGTTCCTCCGCTACATTGACAACTGTCATTTACAGGAACCATGGGGTTTATGTGTGGACACCAGAGACAACCTCTTTGTGGCTGAGTGGAAGACAGGTAAAGTGAAGAAAATACAATATCTGATGTAAACAAACTGTGTGTATGTATTATATGTAAACAAACTGTGTGTATGTATTATATGTAAACAAACTGTGTGTATGTATTGTATGTAAACAAACTGTGTGTGTATTATATGTACACAAACTGTGTGTGTGTATTATATGTAAACAAACTGTGTGTATGTATTATATGTAAACAAACTGTGTGTATGTATTATATGTAAACAAACTGTGTGTATGTATTATATGTAAACAAACTGTGTGTGTGTATTATATGTAAACAAACTGTGTGTATGTATTATATGTAAACAAACTGTGTGTATGTATTATATGTAAACAAACTGTGTGTGTGTATTATATGTAAACAAACTGTGTGTATGTATTGTATGTAAACAAACTGTGTGTATGTATTATATGTAAACAAACTGTGTGTATGTATTATATGTAAACAAACTGTGTGGGTGTATTATATGTAAACAAACTGTGTGTATGTATATTATATGTAATAATAAATATATCAAACAAACTGGGTCAGCTATTAGATCCGTTTTAAAAAGAGCTTGGATGTTATTGTCATAGTTTGCTCATCCAAACAAGCTGTTAAATGTTGACCCCTTTTCTTCTTATTTTCTAAGAGATGCTCATTAACATGATTAATATTTATAGATAGTCAGAATCAGAAACTTTTGTTCCTGCTCTGTTGTGTGACATGTTCTCTAGCTGTTTCAAGTTAAATATACAGCCCAGGATGAAGTGGGACGAGTGTCATTGCGTTCGATGTATTCATATCTATTAGCCAATGACTGGACAGTTAACCATGAGTAGACCCCACCCTCAACAAATTAGAGTTTGTCACGTACTTCCCAAAGTCCAAGCTCTTGTTGAAACAACTCTATTTGTAAAATATAATGTATGTAACAGATCGATTTTAATAAAGAACCAGGTACGGTTTCAGTCATATTTTGCCCTGTTTTAGAGAGATTTTTATGAAAAATCACAAAAAATGGAAATGCAACATTTATATACACAAAAATACCCAAAAACTAAGAATCTATAAATAGTTACATGATTAGACGTTTCACAAGGGCAATAGTGACTTCATAAACAGTGCATTTTCCCGTAATTTTCATAAAACTGAGCAGAACTAATTCTTCAGTGGTTACTATGTCCGCAGCTGTCGCCCACGATGAAACTCACATTATAACTTTATCATGTGATATCACATAAAATATATTAATTTCGTTGTGGGCGACGGCTGTTGACACATTTTCCTTTCAAAAAACTAAAAGAAAATGTGCCATTTGTCATCATTTTTTACTAAATCTTAGAAATATGCCAAAATGTTGAAGTCATAATTATTTTTTGAAACAAGATAAAAGTGTATTACTTGGTACTTTATATGCACACATATTCAAAATAGTATATGTGCATTTTCATGACATTTAAACAACTTTTAAATTTTAGGGCAAATATTGAAATAAACAGTACCTTTTTCTTTTATAATACCACAAAATGATGAATTGTAATATAACTTTCAAATGTTTTTTGTTCATACATAGTAAAGCCTCACTCAAAAACCAAAATCCCCTAACCTAAGGGTCGTGATTTTTACAACTTGGGAGACATCATCGCTCATTCTAAGCATGTACTTAATTTGCCTGCTCAATGCCCAAAAGTAAAAATTATTTTTTGAAAAAAATAGTGGATATTCACCATATGATATAAATAGTTTCATGTTCAATCGGTTAATCGTCACTTCACAACCTATATTCCCTTCTCCTATGGATCCTGCACCAAAAAATTTGGTCAAGATAACGTACTTAGCTACCTTATTTTTGGATGTCGTCGGTCCTATGACACACCAATGCGGTACAGACAAATTATCATACCGCGCGGCCGCGTACCCCACATATACATGTAGTAGTTTCCAAGAAGTCAAGCTGAAAATGTTCAAATGTTAACGGACAACACACAACTCAAAACGCCAACGACGTACAAAATCCGATTGCAATAGGTACCTTGTGTGACTCAGGTGACCACAATATCTCTTTGTTTAAAGGTTCACTGGGATATGAAATTGTGATCATGTGATCAAATCCTCTAAAGGCAGAACACTGAATTATCAGAAGATTCGATCAAGTACTGACCAAGTTCATGTCCTGGTGAACTTTTAAAGATAATATAATTATTTCTTGTATTTCAAGATAAACAAGATGGATTATGAAAATCATTTAGCAATTATTGTCTATGTACATAATATCAGTGATGACATAAAGCTTTAACTCTTGCAATAACATTTGCAACATCACAAAAATTCACGGAAGTGAATTTTTTTGCTCTTTGGTTCGTTCATAAAATGGAAGAATTTGCTAATGCAAATGTTGTGGCTTGTAATAGATCCGAGTTGCCAAACACATACCTTAATTCTCATGGAATCCATGGATACTCCTTTTATACTTGTTTCTGCATCACTTGTATATATATGCTTTCCATTATATCTATATTTTGATGTCTGAAAATTCAACAGTACGTATTTATAATACACAAATTTAAATTTAGAAGATCAATTAGAAAATCAATTCAGATAAGCTTTCAAAAAGTTTACATGGAAGGAAATAAATCAGAATTCAAATAAGTTATGTATATATTAACATAAACCATGATTGTAACAAATAGTTTATAGCTGTATGTACAATTAAGGACAGAGGAAATTCATATTTTTCAAATCACTGAAAACTAGCTTTACAAGGAAAATTATTTGTAATTAAGACGTACGTTAACAATTAAGGTGGACAATATTAACCACTGACAGCTTAGCCTTATAATTTATTGAATAAACGTATAATAAATCCTGGTGGAAAACCCATGACAACTGATCACTGAGAACAGGTTACCTCACAGGTCAGTGTTGACTCCAAGTGACCTACATGTAATTAGGACTCACCTCCATGCTGGTGTGGTGTCATAAAATCAGTCAAATAAATCAGTGCTTGTTGGATCGTCAAACTCTCATTCTCTACAAAATAGACTTTGATTTAATGAAATTCTATTTTTTTCATTAAATGTAAATTAATTTACATGTATGTACCTCATATACATGTAATGTATTTAATTATTCAGCCACATCTTCACCCTATATCAAGTGTACCATACTCACTAAATTTAAAATACTCCTAAAAGATTAAAATATAAAAAATATCATACTGCGGATAACAGTTGACTATAATTTTGTTAATTGTTTCTTTTTTAGATGTTATTGCAATTTAATCCAAGGTCTTTTGTCGGAATAGGTGAAGTGGCAGCTATTTTGAAACATGGTCATGCTTAAAACCTGAAAAGGGGTTCAAGATATTAGGCCTATGGAAAACAATTAAGACTTGTTTTGTAAGTGTACATAATGTACTCATGCAGAATTAAATTATAAAGTATCAAGCCAATAAGTAAATAAAAATGTTTACAAACTTACTGATTCATACCTTGATGTCACTGTGAATGTCTCCCTGAAGTCTTTAGTCTGAATTGGAATCATACAACATTAGAACTGTACATATTTTTTTTTATTTGCACTGATAGCATATAATATAAAGAAAAATACTTATTTTAAATAGCACAGTATAAATATGATATATTTATTCACTAATCAAGGGCCCTCGGGGGCATATGCATTAAAACAATAAAACAAAATGGTTATTATAAAAAATAATGGATGAAATATATAAATTTTGTACTGTTAAGTAAGCATATAGTAAGTTACAATGGGAGCTGGTACATTTGATATAGCACATACCAAGTTGCCATACATATATGCGAGGGTATACATTTATTTGCAACAGCTATAAATACAATATGTGTTGAAACATAGAGGTGGTATTCGCTTGCATGTTTCACTGAATTTTCTTCAATAAAACCCTTTTACTAATACATGGTATGTTTATATCATCGATAATATTTACAATGATCCATGATGTAAAAACTTCCACATCCATTTCAGTTTCAACATATTGCCCTTAGGACTCAACTATTAACAAAAATAAAACGTTTTTCCTTCTTATTTGTAATTGTACGACGTGGAGTTACCATGCATTATACCTTTGAGTTTAGTAAAATACCAAAGTTTGGTCTAAATTTCCCAAATTACTTCGTCTGCTAGCTGGCTGCTCATGTCTGTGGTCTGCTAAGGTTTCACAAGTTGAACCTCGATCCCGATGTATTTCTTGATTAAAATACACGACGTCAGGCCAGAAGTTTCGAAAGAATTTATAATATAGCGTATTCTAAAATTCAACACTCGCTAAAATCTGTAAGATGGATCCAAGATCCAAGCTTACACATCGGCATGTGTTGTGGAGTCAATCAAAAATGAGGGAAAAATCTTACAATATTAATATAAGTACTTCAGGTACGTCATCTTCGCCGCCTAGCCAAGTGTTTTCGGCCCACTTCGCCCCCAGAGTGGACCGAAAAATCTTGGCTAGCGAAGATGCAGGTTTTGAAAGGGGGTGGGTGGGTGATTATCCATAAAACCTTGACAAGGAAAACAAATGAACTTCCCAAAATATCCGTAGGAGAGGAAGGGGGGGGGGGGTTGCGTAGTAGGCCTATACCGATAACTTTATTTTCACTTCATTTTTTTAACATGGCCCAAAACAAGTGGGGGGGGGGGGCAAATCCATGGAAATTAACCTTTTTATAAAATTTTTGCTGCGACAAAAAGTCCCCCCTCCCCCCCCCCCCCCCCCCGATGCTACGTGTCTGTATTTTATGAATTTGTTTATAGCATTATCGAGCATAACTACGTGCACGCCTGTTATCGCTTTATTTACCTGCCCAATGGAGCAGGTGTTACACCTGATCGTGTCAATTCGACACCTGTAAATTTTACGTGTACACGTATCTTGGGGAAAAACGGCGAAACTTATATTTTCTTTTTTTTCTATTATCTAGATATGGTTTATAAATTCGCACTCAAATAACAATGTACATACTTTATATTTATAATTCTATAAAAAGTAACAATGTAACATGTAACTCATGACATTTTAGCAGCATGTACATAAAGGAAATAATAAGATGAAAGTTGAAGTGTCAATAAACATTAACAGAAAGTCAATTAAAAGATTAATTAATGTTCAGTGACTGTGCCTCGGGTGGGATTAAGGCTGCGCGGAATTTAAAACGTTTTTAAAACAGTTGTCGAAATAGAGGAAAAGTTTTTGTAGCAATTAACACAAAGTCCGAAAAAGTTAATTTATACAATAATTAAAAATAATCCGAATGATTGAATTTCACACCGTGACATAAGCCATATTTATATTCTGGTCGCAGTCAAGGCATGCAAATTGCGAATATAACCATTTCAACGAGTTGGATAAAGCAAATATAAAATCACACAATTATATAAAGATGTTCTATTTATCTCATACAGTTTGATTTATATTATGAAGCTTTTGAGACATCCCCTTATATGACCCGAATTAATTTTTTTCAAAAATGAAACGATGATGCAACGTTGTGTTATGCGGTTATTGTGACCTTACGCAATACAATTTAGTACATCATTTCGGAGATAAATCTAACGGTTTTAATGTAAAGTTTCACTGAAATAAACCTTGAAATAATTTTTTATCCAACTCGATGAAATGGACATTTTCGCTAAGCAAGCTTCGCGAATATACACCATTTCAACTCGTTGGATAAAGCAAATATAAAATCACACAATATAGAGAGAATGATAAAGAAAAAAGAAGAAACTTCGGACATTGGTTTGTCTGGTCCGGCAATTTAAAGATACAGCCTCCCTTCCCCACCCTCCATGGGTGTTTTTTTGCTTGTCAAGATTTCAGATAAAAGCCCCTCTCCCACTTTCAATTTGCTTCCGACATGCACCTATGCATATATATATATATATATATATATATATATATATATATATATATATATATATATATATATATATATACTATATATATAAAATTTGACAACGATGAATTTAGTGCAGATTGGTGGTGCACCGGGAACACCTCGGGCCTTTAAAACAAAAATACCTCGGAAATGAAGAGTTGATTATCCGGACACCTTGCATTTCACACAAGGAAAACATATATGTTTCTGTCAAAAATGAAAATGTACTTACTTGTAGAACTACTAGACCTAATTTTTTCATATATGGTGATAGATTTTTGAATATTATTCATACTAGACTTCGTCACAATTGTGCATTTAATAATAATTTATTTCGATGTAATATAATAAACAGTCCACTCTGTTCATGTGGTAAGCTCGAAGATACTTACCATTACTTTTTCACATTTATGAATATAAAGATGCTAGAAATGTTCTATTTAATGACATTTTTCAAATTGTAAATCTTAACATTGTCAATACTCATGTTTTACTTTGGGGTGACAGTGCAATAAGTGACAATGAAAACAATCATTTATTTACATTAGTTTATAATTATATTAAAAACACTGAAAGATTTAACTGATCTTAAAACTCTTGTACACCGTTGAAAATTATATACATATGTCAATTGCATATATTTATAGTGCCATTATATCCACTGACCTTTATTTATGTTATATACACATATATTGTATTATATCTTTGTATTGGGAGAGTGCGGTCTAAGTTATGAAGCTTGTGCCCAATCCCAATTGTATTTTTGTACAATAAAAATATGTTCAAATCAAATCATTTCACACAAACACAATCTGGAGGTGTTTTTCTGTGAAAGACCCAGGGTGTTCATAATGACTGGTGATGGTGTTGGGATGGGTCTTCCTATTTTACTCAGTAAACGTACAAAATAAGGCTACAACTTGTGATTTTGATGTGGAAGCAATCTACGTGTAAAATGTGAATGTGTGTGGAGAGAGAGAGAGAGAGAGAGAGAGAGAGAGAGAGAGAGAGAGAGAGAGACCCCAATATTATATAAAAAGGATTACAGCTTCTTTAATCGGTGTTATCGATGACAATGTTTGTGTACAATTTTTATAGGTCGGAAAAAGGTATTATTATGCTCAAACCACATCCCTGTACCTTTATATAAATAGTTATATACTTAGAGAAAAAGTATACAATGTCATTTCAATGGTAATTGTTAATTTGATGGGGGTTGAGTGATTGGCAATTCAAAGAATTGTCAAAAAGTGATCTAGAGGAATAAAATTTATCCCTCCGGGCAAACATATTTATCCCTCGGACCCCCCCCCCCTCCCCGGCAAAAATGTTTATCCCTCTCCCCTTTGGAACATTTTCTGGATCAGTGCATGGTGCATGATGCATGTAAATAGACTTCCTGAGTTTGAATTTAACATCAAACAATGATAGAATGTATGCAATCATACGTTGAGGGTTTATTGTAAATGTTTATTCACTCATCATCATATTTATGTAAATGTTTATTCACTCATCATCATATTTAAGCACCGTCAACTTTAAATATGTATCACTTTTAGATACAATGCTTATTCGCAAACAGAATAATTTTTTATAAATGATTTAATTTGATAATTAAGAAATGATTTCATACACTTTCTGTTTCTCACTTTAACATTTTTAAGACAGCTAGCTCTCCTAGACGGATGAAGCAAAATGCATGTACATGTAGAATCCCTCGATCTTGTAAATATATCGCCGCTTTTTGTGTTTAGTGTCTTTTGTTGGTGATAATACAATTACAAACCTATGTTAGTTCAACCTGAGAAAACCACTAAAAATAACACAAAATATACATTAGATATAAAACACGTTTGTCTTGTACCGAGACGCACGGCCAAATTCTTATTTGCAATATATACTTACATGAAGAATACAGATTAAATATAGTTTTCCAATGATCACAAATCAATGAAATGTCACAAAATAATTTTTGTGTGCAATGTAAGCTAAATATTGATTAAAGACTTTTTCATTCTGAACGAAAATGGCTTGAAAACAGCTTATTGAAATTTTTACCTTAAATTATCCTTAAAAATGGATTAAGGGTTGCTTAAAGATTGTCTTTTATTACGTTGCCTATAAGGACCCAGCAGCCATCGTTAACATTTTAAGCCTCAATTAAGCCATGCAACTAGCATTGAGACTTAAAAGTGGCTTAAAGATCGTCTTTAGTCTACCTTTAAGCATATGTAAGCTATTTTTAAAGCAAACTTAAGGCCGGTTGGACATATTCATCTTGTGATCGGTAGAGTTGTGGATTTGTATGCCATGCCAGAGGACTCGGGTTCAAATCCCAGCAAAGACTTTGATTTAAGAAACGACACAAGAACCATTAAATACACTGCCCAGGTGATATAAGCAGACATGTACACTGTCCAGGTGATATAAGCAGACATGTACACTGTCCAGGTGATATAAGCAGACATGTACACTGTCCAGGTGATATAAGCAGACATGTACACTGTCTAGGTGATATAAGCAGACATGTACACTGTCTAGGTGATATAAGCAGACATGTACACTGTCCAGGTGATATAAGCAGACATGTACACTGTCTAGGTGATATAAGCAGACATGTACACTGTCTATGTGATATAAGCAGATATGTACACTGTCTAGGTGATATAAGCAGACATGTACACTGTCCAGGTGATATAAGCAGACATGTACACTGTCCAGGTGATATAAGCAGACATGCACACTGTCTAGGTGATATAAGCAGACATGTACACTGTCCAGGTGATATCAGCAGACATGTACATATATCATTCTTATACAAACCGGTTTATTACTACATTGTAACACATGCAGGTGAATAGTTAATAATTCTGAGGTTAATTATATTAATCAACAGTGAAATGTTTACAGTTTGACGGCAACATGTCAGGCGACAGGTGTTCGTTGATTTCACTTTATAAATGTACGCGTACAAATGCCCATGTACTAGTGTACTAGTATACTACCAACAGTGTAAGTATCTACATCAAGTTGTGTACAAATCTCCAAGTGTGTCTAAATTTAGAAACCGAAATCAGGTTTGGTTTTTTTCTTTGGAAGATTTTTTTTTAATCATATGCATTTGAAAACACTTCTTTCAACCATTGTCGTCGCGTGTGTCTAATTTACAAAAAAAAAATGTTTCAAAGATTGATTTTTTCATTCTATTTGGTTTTGTTTGTTAATTAGTTAAATATTTTAATGGAGGAATTACTACTGCACATTTTCATTCAATTAGATTATTGTATAGATTTAATAGATTTTACAGATGAGATTGTTAGATTTTTCCCGTGTTAATTTTACCGAATTGCAGCGAGTTTAATATTTGTTTCCTGTATGTTATTCTACTATTTAGAAAGTATTTTCCCTCTGTATGTTATTTTCGTACTTTAGGAGACATTTGTACAACTTTAGATCCACCAACCATGTTGATTGTTCCACTCATGATCCTGGCCGTCACTCTCTATACCACAGCCCTAAAACCAGGTAAAAAAAATATTTATTTTACTTATATTTTTAAAAACCTCCAAATATGTAGATTTTACATTTTTTTATTTCCTAAAGATATACATCTTTATTCAAAGGAGTTTCACTCTGTTTTTCGTGAATGTTGCGCCTTAATTAGGTTTAGGTTTTTTTCTTCAAATTTAGATGTTATTGGATTAATTTTAAGCACAATATGAAACCATTTTACACGTACTGTTACTAAAATATGTTACTACTGTTAATAAAATATGTTACTATTGTCCTTTCTGATATAAATTATTTCAACGAATAAAATACTGTATTTGTAAAAATAAATTATACATCAGAAAAGACAATATTTATTAGACTTGGCCCACTTACAGAGTGTCTGGAGCCGTCCTATGAGGGACAGTACATGAGTCTACACGTCTTCTGGTCCTACAGCCCCGCCCTGGGGAGGTGCACCCAGAGGACTTTCGGTGGCCCCGCCCCTTCCGGACGGAACCATTTCGATTCCTTAAAAGACTGCCAAGAAACTTGTGAAGATTAATTCGGACCCCGGCAATACCAACATTACCCATTACAGGATAGAAATATATCCCCAATAAAGTTTTTTAAAATTTTAAAATCATCATTATGATAATATAAAGAAGTAATATGTTCACTTTTTGTTTTCGTTCGGATGTTCAGATCTCGCGAGAAAAGACACGCGTGGATTCAGAAAAAAAATTTATATATAAGATTCCGAGTGATATCCATATTTGCAAGGGGGTCGAGGGCTATTTTTTTTTTTTTGTGATTTCGCAACATGTATATAAATTTAAGGAAGAAAAAATTCGGGGGACATGGGATTTTTTATATTTATTTTTTACTTTTGTTTTGCACATATTTCGTCAAAACCCTATGCTTTCACAGTTTACTTTTTTGTTCAGATTTTAAATTCTCTGCATAAAGATCCAGAACACAGAGAATTAACCTCCTTATGGCCTCTATACATGTATGTACAGAATCAATCTTTTCAATAAAATGTGTGTGTGTATGGGGGGGGGGGTCATAAATACATTCGCCCCATCTCCTTCCCCGGCAGTACACATTCATGTAAGGTCGAATCTATGTCACCACCACCAGCTCCATCTGCATGACCCGGATCCTCAACAAAAAAGTTAAACCCCTAGGCAGCTCACAATTCATCAATACATGTAGTAAAAATAAGAGGTCCAGAGGCCACATCGCTCACCTGAGCAATATTAGCCACAACTCTGTAATACAGACACGGTCGGTTTCTGAGAAGATTTTTTTAAAGATTTACTCTCTCTATATATTCCTATATGTAAAAATTTTACCCCCCCCCCATTGTGGCCCCACCCTACCCATGGGGATCATGATTTGAACAAAATTGAATCTACACTACCTGAGGATGCTTCCATACAAGTTGCAGCTTTTCTGCACGATCGGTTTCTGGGAAGAAGATTGTTACAGATTTAATCTTTATATTCCTATGTAAAAATGTGAGTCACCATTGTGGCTCCAACCTACCCATGGGGATCATGATTTGAACAAACTTAAATCTACACTACCTGAGGATGCTTCCACACATGTTTCAGCTTTCCTGGCTGATCAGTTTCAGAGAAGAAGATTTTTAAAGATTAACTCTATATCTTCCCATGTAAAAATTCGACCCCCCCCCCCCCATCGTGGCCCCACCCTACCCCCGGGGATCATGATTTGAACAAACTTGAATCTACACTACCTGAGGATGCTTCCACACAAGTTTCAGCTTTTCTGGCCAAATGGTTTTTGAGAAGAAGATTTCTTGAAAAATACCAACAAATTTTCAATGATTTTTTATTATCTCCCTCTTGAAAGAGAGCGTGGCCCTTCATTTTTCCAATTTAAATCCCCTTTACCTAATGATGCTTTGTGCCAACTTGAAGTTTGGTTGAAATCGGCCCAGTGGTTCTGGAGAAGAAAATGAAAATGTAAAAAGTTTACGGATGGACAGACAGACAGACGGACGCCGGACAAAAAGTGATCAAAAAGCACACTTGAGCTTTCAGCTCAGGTGAGCTAAAAACCTCTTTTTAGTAAGCAACAACAGCAGCAACCAAGGCCGTAACTGGGAAATATAGTCAGGGCATGATATATAACAGCAGACTAATTATTACAATAAATCAGTGAGTGAAATATAACAGCAGACTAATTAGAACAATAAATCAGGGAGTGAACTATAACAGCAGACTAACCATTACCAGTCGTCAGGGAGTAAGATATAACAGCAGGCTAATTATTACAATTAGTCAGGGAGTGAAAAAAAACAGCAGACTAATTATTACAATAAATCAGGGAGTGAAATATAACAGCAGACTACCGACTAATCATTACCAGTCGTCATGGAGTAAGATATAACAACAGACTAATTATACAATTAGTCAGGGAGTGAAAAATAACAGCAGACTAACCATTACCTGGGCTGCGTTCAAGATCGTAGCAGCTAGCCTAGCCGCTAGGTCGTAGATATCTAAGTCTATTGAACGACCGCTATGTTAGCCGCTAGGTCTCAGGTTTGAAGTTGGAAATATTCAACCAAAAACTAATAACATTGACATAATTTGTTAAGTTCAAGCGGAAATATACATGTTAAAATTCATTATAACTAAACGGATGAACAAAATATCACTAAGTAAATCGATTTCATAACGTTATATGTTACAAAGTGGTAACTAAGGTGGCCATCTTGAATATGATTCTTAACATAAAATATTTAGGCTATGAATATCTACGTAGCGGCTAGGCTAGCTTATCGTTCAACTACGTAGCCCAATGTAGCGGCTACGATCTTGAACGCAGCCCAGTCGTAAGGGAGTGAAATTTGACAGCAGACTCACCAACACCAGTCATTATTGGTAAATATAGAGTTTATCATCATGGAGTGAATTATAACAGCACTTACATGTTACATATACCAGTCATGATTGGTCTATATAGCTTATGACCAGGAAATACAATATCACATTTTAGATTTTTTTTATTACTTCAATAGAATCGAAATATTCATAATCTTAACCAAATGAACAAACAAGAAGAGATTTAATGTATTCATAACAAACTTCTCTTTTAATGAGGTTAATTGTACAATTATAAACATACAACGACAAATTTAGACGAACATCAAACTAAACTCTGAACCCATTGATTTCTGTCATACACTGAAAGTGAAAAAACTCAAAACATAGAAAAACACGTGAATGCACGGTTTTGCCTGGATCCCTATAAACCATGCTATTCAATGAATCCAATTCCATAATTTCTCAAAATAGGTAATTTTTGCAAAATAAAAAATTTCTTTTACAAAGTTCACTTGTCAATGAGGGTCTTAAAAAAAAAAGATTTTCATGATAGAAGTTTTCAATTTTCTTAAACTTGAAAAAAGAACAAATAAACATATGGAAGGAAAATTTTGTTATTTTAACATACAATGCAAATTTTATGATAATTATACATGTGGGAACAATAACATTATAGTCCTCATTAATCTATTATTAAACACATTTAGTCGAGCAAAGAATATATTTCTAAAGAAACCCACAAAATGAAATCAGTAGTACCTTATTTTATCTGTATAACAAATCAAAGAAAAAAGCAATTTCAACAGACGCTCATATCTAAACTTAAACCAAAACATTAATCTGAATCAAATATTTCTACTATCTTACATGAAACGAAAGCTTATTCCAAGATTTTTATGATGATGATTTCAACAAGGTTGGCTGGGATACTTAATATGCATATAATTTTGAGGACATGTGCACTAAAAGCTCATATGTGATGGGTGGTACCCTTTGTAACTTTTATATATATATATATATATATATATATATATATATATATATATATATATATATATCAATATCACCATGGATACATGAGATCAATGATTAACCCTCTCCCCAGCTAAAACTATATGAATCTTTTACTTCAGGTATAGCCCACCTACTGAATGCTATCAGTTTACACACAAATCCCTTGGCCACTCAGCTATCAGTTTACACACAAATCCCATGGCCACTCGGTTATCAGTTTATACACAAATCCCATCAGCCAGTCAGCTTTAAACTACACACTAAAACTCCTCATCCTCTTGGCCTCAATGTTAAGTGTACGTAAATAAAACAAGCTACTGTAATTGCTAGATGATAATATCACAAAATAAACTCAATGACATTGTTTTATACCCCCCCCCAACATTTACCATAATTATATATATTTATATTTATCTAAGAGGCATATATGAACCTAGTAAATGAAGTCAAAGCTTTCACTTTTTACTTCTATGTAATATGTATGCTCTCTTACTCTCGATGGTCTCTATCCCCCTTAATTATATACTGTACTTCAATAAAATGAAACACCATCAAATTATTACTGTACACAACACAGCTCAACAGACTGCAGACTGCCGCACATGTAGCCTGGATATTAACCCTTTTGTACTGAGCCCACCCATGTAGCCTGGATATTAACCCTTTTGTACTGAGCCCACCGTTTAACAGGTTGTGATAGTTTTTTCTGAGTGATTGGCCTTCGATAGTGTAATGAGTACAGTTTTTAGTACATAACAGTTATTATTCACAGAACAGATACTGAATTGAAATTCAGACTTTAATAAAAAATGAACAATTATTTCACAAATGTGCTCACAGGAACAAATCTGATTATGAATCCAAACATTTCTATATCCCAACAAATACAAAATGCCAGTGAGCACTTCAACATGACAGTTAATTAAAGAAAGATAAATGAAAACAAAAATATCATAGCACTTAATCCAAGTACATGTTCATGAATTACATTGTTCAAATTCTTTGAAATGAAGCAAAAGTTATTACACATACATGTAGTGGCAAACTTGTATGTAATAAACACAAAGAAAAGCATAGCTGTGTAATGTGTGTATGATAGCATACTACACCCAGTAGCATAGCTATGTAATATACAAACAATGGCATATCTTTGTTATCAACACATAGAATGGCATAGCTATCAAGTGATAAAGCAAAAATGAATATATTTAGCAACAATAATTCAAAACTGTTTCTCTTTGAGTTGTTTAAGCTCAGTGACAATAGTGTGGAGTAAACAAGAGCTTGTATTTTTCTTATTAAGGAAGTAAACGACTCACTTCACGCGGGGATTGAATGGAATGCTTGATATATCACCAGCAGAAACCAACAAATCATGCAAAATCAAAACTAGGTTCCTGGCCCAGTTAACTAACCAGCTGTCAGTTTTTCAACAATATTCTAATTACTAGTACATACAATTTTTTACTTGTAGTGAATTACAGGTAAAGAACTACAGGTATTGTACATTGTATCCTTCTGTCTATCATGAGCCAGATCAACTTCTATGTACCATTCAGATCAGACAAGCTGTTGCATAAACATAAGTTAAGATCAACCAATTATATCAACTAATGCATTTATATAGGTTACATGCAAGATCATGCAATCTTTTCAGATATATTTTTTATCAGCTTATTTATCTTTCTATATCAAAAGAATCAATCAAATATTGTATGTTTACATATCAGATCAACCAATAAAAACCATGATACAAATTCAAATGTCAGATCAAACGCCAATCAGATCATCTTTAAGTAAACAATTACTTTTTTACCATTATGTGGCCCTACTTTTGGCTAATGATTTTTTTTGGTGGAAAATGATAAAAACGAGTTAATTAACTATGCCAATATAGTTAATGCCGATATAATAACTGTCTGAGTGACACTTTTACATCCTACCCCTAAAAAAAATCATTAGCTTAAAAAAAGTGCACACATAAAAATTATAGGCCAAAAAAAAATTAAGAAAAACAAACATTCGACATTAACTGGTTCAAAACTCTTTCCACTACCGGTATTCTTTCTATAAGAGCAGACCATTATTTCTATTGAGCAAAATGATCTACAAAAATAGACTTTCGAAAACATTGAAAACTGGCACTTGTGTAAAGACTTCAAACAATTTTGGCTTCATTGTGATTATTTCAAAATTTAGTTAAAAAAATATCCAAGCACCAAGTCTTTCTCATTTTTAAACAAAACTGATAATATCCAACAACTTGAAATCTTAATAAAAAAAGTTTAACACATGATGCTAATGTAATCACTCCTGGACATTAAGGAGCTAAAATAAAGAGAGGAATGAGATTTGTTTGGTGGAGAATCAGAGAGTGCGGTAGTTCCTGTCCCGCCGGGCTCGGTAGAATTTGAGGCCAAAGTAGATGATCACTATGAGTCCGCCCATCAGGATCATGCCGCCGATGAATGAGGCTGCGTCAAAATGCTGGCCGGGTTTATCACTGCTGGGGGCCGGTTTAGGAGTTGCCTCTGTAACAGAAACCAAACAGACTGCCAGCTCATCTCTCTACCAAGTACCAAATTAATTTCAAGACTGCACCAAGTTTTTTGGTTTGACCAGAAATCTAAGACAAGAAAGGCTGGAGTGGAGTTTGCATATCATTTATATCGGGTTCAAAACTTATCTAAGCAAATGCAAGAGTTCCTCAAAAATCAAAATTTCAGGACAGCATCTGCTATTCAGAGGAACTTATTAATAAATGGTTTAATTAAAAAATTGAAAGCATCGATCAACCTTTTAGAAAACATTTTACATTGATTTGTAAGATATGAAGACGAGTCAAAAAATACAATTGTTTTTTTACTTAATGGTAGTGACTCAAAGGTAAATATGATCGTAAACTGAATTTGATTTTTTTAACATGTTATATTTTTAAAATGTTATAATTTAAAAATGTTGTGAAACAGATATTTTTAATTCCGTCTTCTTTGGCGTCAATACCAGATTAAATGCCCCTTGTTGACAGGAAAGCCCAGTGGAGTAGGGCTGTCACGGGTACCCGAAAAAACCACGGAACAATTTGTTCGGTTCGGTTTCGGTTCTGTTTTTCCGGATTTCGGTTCGGTTCCGATTTGTGTAATAGAATCCGTATTCTATGAAAAATGGCGTCGAAATTGAAAGGCTCAGTAGTGTGGACTTGTTGTTTTTAATAAACATTGTCATGTATACAACTGGTCATGTATACCGATTATTATTCACTCATCCTAAATAAAAGTATCACGCGATTTACCTGTGTATAAAGGAGAAATACTAGTTCAATAAACAAAGATGGCGGCTTACGATTCGGACATCGAACATGTATGTTTCAATATTTGTTAATAGAAATGTTTAGGGTAAGAATTTCCTAGATTAAATAATAGTGAAATTGAATTAGGAAAGCCAGAAGTCAAATTCATGCAAAATAATGTGGGGAAATCTGCGTGGTTACAGAAAACAGAACACACGGTGTGCATTACTACACGAACATATCATTAGACTTTACTCGTTTCAAATCATAAATATTACTTACTTTGTTAACATATTTGATTTATCAAATCCTGTAACCATTTATTAAAATAAGCATAAAGATATATCTTAAAACGAAAGGCAAGTATTGAAAAATTGGCCAAAGGTAAACTTATTTATAACAATCAAGAAAGGAACTTCATAATGAAAACAGAAGTTTACAATGATTTTTTTCTAATAATCCTTTGTAGTACATAAGGCTTAAAAAATGTTCAGTAAGTTATCTGTGGTGAAATTATTCTATGAATTAATATTGTTTATTTAATTTAAAATCATCAAATGTATTTTGAATTTCTAATCAGGAAACTAGTTATTTTGTTAAAGATAGTTATGAAAGAGTGAAGAAATAGAAAAAAATAAACTTTAGAAGTTACAAAAAATGAATTTAATTTGAAAGTTGACCCGAACCGAAAAACCCGAAACCGAACCGAAAATTTTACGACCCGACCCGACCCGACCCGAAAAATTTTGGAACCGTGACAGCCCTACAGTGGAGCGTTTGTATTTTTTAAAATTAAAATAACTATTACACTCTTTTTACAGTAAAACATGCTTATAACAAAGTGCCAGGGACAGGCTATTTTGCTATTTAAAATTTCCAAAGTTTTGTAAACTTGACGGATACTATACAATTATAGCCTTTTGATGAGGTCAATACATGGTTTTATAGACCTGATGAGAGTATATCGACCGAGGACGAAGTCCGAGGTTAATATACTCTCATCAGGTCTATAAAACCATGTCTTGACCGATATCAAAAGGCTATAACTGTCAAGATATAAATTCTGTCCTGAATTTGCCCCGTCAAGATATAAATTCTTATTAAAAAATGCATGGTCACCTTCAATATGCCAGCGAGTCGTACTTCCTTGGTTTCTTGCATAGTATACAATACCAGAGAATGATGCTGTCTTTAAAAGCACCATTTAAGCATTTTACTTAATTTATGTCTTTAAAAAATTAATTCATGGATGTTACGGATTATGTTAATTTTGATTAAAAACACAATTATACTAAAGATATTTTTTACTTTGCACCAACGGCAACATGAAAATATCAAAGTACTGACGGGAGTTGATTTTATCGATTATTATTTATTTTAGAATCAACGATATGTTATTTAGCATGACAAGTAATTTCTAATCTCTATTTAAATTACGCACATTTTTATAATATGAATTCTCGGACTTTTCCGACAAGAATTTCGAGAAAACCCCATATGAATCATGTTGTGTAATATTTAAAGATATAATTAATTCCATCAAACTATGTATCAGTAATCGAAATATTTCTAAAAATTGTACACATGTCTGGATTCAACCAATATTGAACTCTAGTATCGTTCAACCAGACGCTCGGCTGTCTCCGTAATCCCCGACTACCAAGAGAGACTCTCTGCTTGTCGGAGATTTACGGAGACAGCCGAGCGTCTGGTTGAACACTCTGGCGTAGGAATACATACGACTACAAAAAATATCTGAATTGTTCGTACTATTTAAAATCTGACTTTTTTCAAGGTATTTATAAATACGTTTTCTTGAAAAACAATGGTTCAGCATACATTACACCGCATTCATCTATTATTTCAAGAACTAACTCTTGTCGGCGGTGATGATTTGTGCTTAGGTCCAAACACTGTTTCACTTTCGGTTTGCCAGAGTAACTGCATAGGAGAGTTGATTAAAATCAACTCCCAAAAAGGGTGTGGAAAGTCGCACGCACTCAAATTATACTCGGCCTTGGGTGGTGGGCCAAAGTATAAGCTCTCGCCATGTTAAAGTTGGACTTACGAGATGTATACGTATTAATGACAGATCTTAGATAATCATAGGATATGACAGTTTTGTGAAACGGCTATGATATCTCATTACAAAATTTGGTCTTAAGTTACCGTAGATCTTAGTCATAAGTTTTGTGAAACAGGTCCCTGGATTAAAGGTAGGATTAAATTTGTTCAAACTTACTTGTAGTTGTGGTCGGGGCTATAGTGGTCGAGGCTGGTACAGCGGTTGTGTTTGGTGCTGCGGATGGCGTCGGAGCTTGAGTCGTCGGAGCTTGAGTTGTTGTCTTTATAGGTGAAGTTGTCGTTGGGGCAGCAGTGGTAGTTGTGTCTATAATGTTATTTGCACAAAATAAATACTTGTAGTTAAGGTAGCTCAACACATCAAGACTTTTTCTTTTTAGACACTACATCACAAGATGGCGATTTCAGTGTATTGTTAAACTGTTTATATCAATCGATTTGGTTGAATATAATCAATGACATAGCCCAGTGGTTGAATATAATCAATGACATAGCCCAGTGGTTGAATATAATCAATGACATAGCCCAGTGGTTGAATATAATCAATGACATAGCCCAGTGGTTGAGTATAATCAATGACATAGCCCAGTGGTTGAGTATAATCAATGACATAGCCCAGTGGTTGAATATAATCAATGACATAGCCCAGTGGTTGAATATAATCAATGACATAGCCCAGTGGTTGAGTATAATCAATGACATAGTCCAGTGGTTGAGTATAATCAATGACATAGCCCAGTGGTTGAATATAATCAATGACATAGCCCAGTGGTTGAATATAATCAATGACATAGCCCAGTGGTTGAGCATAATCAATGACATAGCCCAGTGGTTGAATTATCAGGTTTGTAAACCTCAGATCACGAGTTCAAATGTTCCTGGGGTTTGTACTCATATTTTCTGAAATGACGGAGTAAATTTTTGAAAATCATAATTCATCAACTAAAATTGCATAATTTATGGCCCAATGTACTTTTTATACATCATTCTATACATCAGAATCAAGTAATTTTCTGCAGTTTTGACACACTATCTCAGAGTGTAGTGAGCAACCTGAACGCTTAAAATGATAACATGCAGATAAGTCAATTACATTGATATACATATATGAATAAGGCTAAATATAACAGGTTTTATATCATTCTAAAGCAATGTAAAACACCACAAAAATATGCCAGTAATTCACTTTTCTCCTTTAAATCCATTCATTACTTCCCAAATGAAAGCTGAATTATTACAATACTAGTAAATAACAACTCACTGTATGAAATTAGCAATAAAACACAGCAGCTATTTAATATTTCAATCGGTATGATAAATGTACAAATACATAATTGTATGACATAAAGTTGGATTAAATTGATTTTACTTTAGCATAACATTTCCTACAATATAAACCCATACCCTGTCCATGTCCTCCTAAACTGGATTTAACAACTATGCGTTTCTTTAAATAACCTTGCTTAGAAACCTTTCTAGTTCTATTAAAAGAACTATGTGACACAAACAGGTATTTGAATGAAAACCTTCAAATATACACAAAGTAGAAATAAATCTCTGTCTAATTTGTACCTCAAACAAAAGATATCATATTTATTAGTTTATCTTACAAAAAATCTACTGACAAATGAAGGCTAAGTGTAGGTAGAATCCTATGCCAAAGAGAAGATTTTTGCTAAAGCTTCTTGGCTATTACAGTATCAAATAATTATCCATACAAACAAAATATCTTACAAAGTTAATATAGACTTCACTTTTTCACAACAGCAGTATTGGGCTATTGGCATCTTTTCAAAGATGGAAATATTCAAACTATGTATTAAAAATAACTTCTGTATGGTAATACAAAATAAAATGTAATAAACAAACTTCAGAGGGATTTGTGAAAAATGTAAAAATTTTTGAAAGCTAATTTACTTTACTTTTAGCAAAAGCTAAAGTCATAATGCAATCAAATCTGCATTAACAGACTTCATTCATCATTTTTTTTTAATAGAAATATTGATTAAATGATAGAGAAAATTACTGCACTGCCTATTACAGCAGCTGTGTTCTACATGTACCCATTAATAACAAAATCATTGTTTTACAATGCAGATAAATTGGAAATACAATCAGACCAAGCAGCTTTACATATTAAATGACTTCACAATAACACCAAACCCTGGGTCATAGATGTGAATAATCTGAAAATGATCAAAGGTTCACCACCAATAGAAGAGACATGCATGCTATGCCCTTTAACCAGTTTTTTTTAATATATCTATGATAATATTTAAAAGGAGTAATACTTACCATTGTGAGGAATGCCTAAAAACAAAGTAAATGAAAACATTTAATTTCCTTGATTCATTAAGTCATAAAAAATTTGTAAACTTTTAACTTAATTAAGGTGATGTGAAGAAATCGTAGTCAGAACATTAAATTGTCAGGGTCACTGTAAACAGTTTTCGTGATTATATCTTGCCATGGACCAGTATTTGCTATATAGTTGTAATAAAAAATAGGTGTGCATAAGGCTTGGTTGCAAAAATTAGTTGCCGCGAACCAGTTCATCTCCGGTAAATCGCGAAATAAAGTTGTTGCAAATAATAGTTGGTTTACAGTATATAGTTGAATTTTGTAAAATAATCGTTAAATGATGTGAAGAAAACAGCGGAATTGTTAGAACGTAAAGTATTGGATTAACAGTGTAAATAATGTAATTGTCAGTTAATGTAAAATAATAATTGGATAGTGTAATGTGTTAAGGTTGGATTGTTTAATATAATGGCTTGATAGTATAATGTAATGGTTGGATGGTGTAATGTAATGGTTGAGTGGTGTAATTTAATTGTTAAGTAGTGTACTGTAATGGTTGAGATGCATAATGCAACAGTTGAAATTGTGAAACATAGGGTTGGATAGTGTTATTTGTGTAATATAATCATGGAATGGTGTTATAATAAAGTTGAATGGTGTAATGTAATGGTTGGATTGTGTAATGTAATGGTTGAATAGTATACTGTTGTAGTTAAATTTTGTATTGTATTTACTTTATGGTGTTATATGATGGTCAAGGGTTTAATGTAATAGTAAGATGATTAAATGTGATAGTTGAATGGTGTAATGTAAAAGTTGGAAGGTGGTAATGTTGTTGAATGATGTAATGTAATGGTTGGAAGGTGTTATGTAACTGTTTGGTAGTGTAATGTAGATAGATGGTGTAATGTAATGGTTGGAAGGTGTAATGTAATGGTTTGGTGGTGTAATGTAGATAGATGGTGTAATGTAATGGTTGGAAGGTGTAATGTAATGGTTTGGTGGTGTAATGTAGCTTGATGGTGTAATGTAAAGGTTGGAAGGTGTAATGTAATGGTTTGATGGTGTAATGTAGCTAGATGGTGTAACGTAAAGGTTGGAAGGTGTAATGTAATGGTTTGGTGGTGTAATGTAGCTTGATGGTGTAATGTAATGGTTGGAAGGTGTAATGTAATGGTTTGGTGGTATAATGTAGATAAATGGTGTTATGTAAAGGTTGGAAGGTGTAATGTAATGGTTTGGTGGTGTAATGTAGCTAGATGGTGTAATGTAAAGGTTGTAAGGTGTTATGTAATGGTTTAGTGCTGTAATGTAGCTTGATGGTGTAATGTAAAGGTTGGAAGGTGTAATGTACAGGTTGGAAGGTGTAATGTAATGGTTTGGTGTTGTAATGTATCTAGATGATGTAATGTAAAGGTTGGCTTGTGTAATATAATGGTTTGGTGGTGTAATGTAGCTAGATGGTGTAAGTAAAGATTGGAAGGTGTTATGTAATGGTTTGGTGGTATAATGTAGCTCAATGGTGTAATGTAATGGTTGGAAGGTGTAATGTAATGGTTTGGTGGTGTAATGTAAAGGTTGGCTGGTGTAATGTAATGGTTGGCTGGTGTAATGTAATGGTTTGTTGGTGTAATGTAGCTAGATGGTGTAATGTAATAGATGGCTGGTGTAATATAATGGTTTGGTGGTGTAATGTAGCTAGATGGTGTAATGTAATGGTTGGATTGTGTAATATAATGGTTTGGTGGTGTTATGTAGCTTGATGGTGTAATGTAAACGTTGGAAGGTGTAATGTAATAGTTTGGTGGTGTAATGTTTAGGTTGGCTGGTGTAATGTAATGGTTGGCTGGTGTAATGTAATGGTTGACTTGTGTAATGTAATGTTTGGTGGTGTAGTGTATCTAGATGATGTAATGTAAAGGTTGGCTTGTGTAATGTAATGGTTTGGTGGTGCAATGTAGCTTGATGGTGTAATGTAAAGGTTGGAAGGTGTAATGTAATGGTTTGGTGGTGTAATGTAGCTTGATGGTGTAATGTAATGGTTGGAAGGTGTAATGTATTAGTTTGGTGGTGTAATGTAGATAGATGGTGTAATGTAATGGTTGGAAGGTGTAATGTAATGGTTTGGTGGTGTAATGTAGCTTGATGGTGTAATGTAAAGGTTGGAAGGTGTAATGTAATGGTTTGGTGGTGTAATGTAGCTTGATGGTGTAATGTAAAGGTTGGAAGGTGAAATGTTGTTGAATGGTGTAATGTTAAGGTTGGATGGTTTAACGTAATGAATAGATGGTGTTAACAGTTGCTGTATTGATGTTTTCATAGAATGGTGTGTTTATAAAAATGGCTTCAGACCGATAGATAACTGAAGACTTGAAGTTAGTAGTAAAGTTTGTAGGAGGTGTAGTGTCTTTGTGGTTGAGGTAGATAGTTACAGCCCTTTGGGCTTCACAGGATTTGATCATGTGACCAACCATGTTCATATCCTGGTAAACTTTTTAACATAGTGTTTATTTCTTAAGAGACTTACAAACAGTGTGGTTTGTATCTGCTTTGCACTTCGTTGAAATCTCACTATCAGCCATACACACTGAAAACAAAAATATCACATGTAGGTATCAAACTTTATCAGGAATATATATATACTGAGACAGATACTTACAACAGAATCTATTTTACTCGACATTGTCTTGTTACATGTTACAAAATTATTCATTCTAATTAAAGTTCTTAATACATTCTATCATTAATTATCTATTTTCCTCTTTCTTTCTCTTCCAAGAATTCCAACCTTTCTTCACCTTCTATCACCCTGACTTGAAAGTTCTACCCTTTATTTTCTCTTTCTTAGATGTTTTATTACCATCTCTTCTCCCTCTGTCTATTGTTCTCACAATAACTCAACTCATTCTGAATCTAAAACTCTACCTTTCCTTATTCCATCTGTCTCTCTGTCAAGAGCTTTACCCTTTCTTTTTCTTTATATCTCTCCCTCAATAGCTCAACTCTGTCTTTCCCTTTTTTATTTCCTCTCTCTCTCCCTCTCTCTCTTTCATCTTTTACTTTCTATTTCTCCCCATTTAAGGAGGCTGGATGGTCAACAAATTACCCATCAGATGTACCTTAAAGAACTATATATGATATTAGTCAAATTTGGCCCCCATAATTCGCCATTTTTTAAAGTGTTTCAGGTACATTAAATTGTTGCGTTATTTTTTAGAAGAGTTGATATAAACTATATTTTTCACCTATTAATTTATTTGCACTCACTGGCAGTATATGACGTCAGAAGTGACGCTATTTTTATAATTCAATCAAAATCAGTCATTATTTGACATTTTTCTTATCTTTTTTCGAATGGGAAATATAGAGCGACGCTTTGAACAAGAACAAAATTTTTGTCACTTATAAGTACTGAATAGATACATCTTTGGTGAAAATATTTTGTTTCTTCAAGCAATCGCTCAATGTTTTCTTAAAGAAAAACTGTTTGAAAACCAGCCGTTTTACGCTAAAAATGCGAAAATGGCGGAAAAGGTAAACTTTATGATGTCATATTTTTAAATTGTGGGCACTTCATTCAAAATGAAAATTATGAATAAACTTCAAATGTATATCTGTACAAAGAAAAAAGAGAATTACAGTAAAATGATGATGTTCATTTAAGGGGGCCGTTTTGGGCTCAAACCATATATAGTCCTTTTAAAATATGATTTATTTAGCTTTTAAATCAAAATCCAGTAAAAATAACATCACAAATATTTTTGATTAAAAATTTGAATACTTTCCTATATCAGGTATATCTTTATACAGAGCTCTTATTTTAAAAAAGATTGATAAAGTTTAAAAATGGCCATGACCACCCAGCCCCCTGAATGTGGTTAGGACATCTGTCGATAATTATGTGGATTAAGGTGGTATGGGACATCTGTTGATATTAATGTGGATTAAGGTGGTATGGGACATCTGTCGATGTTAATGTAGAATAAGGTGGTTAGGACATCTGTCGATGTTAATGTGGATTAAGGTGGTATGGGATATCTGTCAATATTAATGTGGATTAAGGTGGTATGGGACATCTGTCGATATCAATGTGGATTAAAGTACATTATAATTAAAATACTTTCACTAATTTAGAATTTTTTAAAATTTTACAATATTTAACCAAACATAGGTAATCACAGATTACAAAGCTCACCGAGACGAGGCATCATAACTGCAACAGTGTGTGCAAACAAATTTTCATAACGCGCTAACGCGCGTTATTCAATTTGTATGCACACACCGTTGCAGTTATGAGACTATATCTTTAAAAAAATAAGGATTCAATACTTAAATATTATACAATATCATTTTATACAATATCATATCATATGATACAATATCATATTATATAATATCTTATAATATCATATAATACAATTTCATGTATTATATAACAATATATTTTAATATAAAACAATATCATATTATACAATATTGTATCATATGATATGATATAATTATTATATACAATATCGTATCATATGATACAATATCATATATTGCAATATAATATGAAACAATATCATTTGATAAAATAATATATTATACAATATCATATTCTACAATATTGTATAATAATATACAATACTATACATATTAACAATATCATAATACAATATCATATAATAATGTACAAAAACTGATACAATATCATATCGAATCATATAATTTTTTACAATATTATGTATGATATAACATTGTATCATATAAAACAATAGTGTATCGTATCATAGAATACTATATCATAGGAATCATGTTATATCATTTAACAACAAACACATCTATCAAGCAGGTTTGAGTGAGGTAGGAGAATTTTTAGCATCCTTGATAATGGAGATCGGGCTCTGCATCTGAAGCTACCTCTGCCATTCATTTATATTATACTTAGATCATATATGCAAGTTTGAAATAGTGCTCTTACCTACATGTATTAAACATGTGACCTGTTCCAAAAAAACTAAACCTCATCCAGCATCCAAAACCTATGGCTCAGAATCAGCATTCAAGTCTGTCAGGTGCATCAATATAACAAGATGCATCATCCATGCTAGTTTGGTGAAGTTAGGACCAGTAATAACTATTTTATAACCATCAGAGAGCACCTGTTTCAAAAACTTTAACCAGTTCTAAACATAGGTAATCACAGATTACAAAGCTCACCGAGCCGAGGCATCACCTTTATGAGACCACCTTTATCATATTATATGAAAATCATAGTGAATGATATTCATGGATACTGTTTTGACACAATATCGTATATCATATGTTTAAAAAAATTGTACTATGATAATCATATGTTCATTTCATACGGTATTATAAGATACAATGTTTATCCATACAATAATATGAAATTAATATTGCATCCTATGATACTTTTAATATATATCAAATAAAATTGTAATAAATAATGATGCAATATGATGTTACATATGATATGACATTGTATCATGTTATACATTATTGTATATGATCACATAATACAATATCCTGATATATAATATACATAGGATACAATATACTATTAGTATTATATGATACAATATCATATCAAATTATAAATCACAATATTCTGACATATGTTTAATATTGTATAATATAGTATGATATTGTATTGTATCATATTTGATACATAATATGATATTGTATCATATGATACAATATAATTTCATTTTGATACAACATTATATCATCATAATGATCATATGATACAATATCATGTAATATAGTATTATATCATATAATACAATATCAAAGTATACAATATCGTATCATATGATACAACATTATATATAACAATATCCTATAATACAATTTCATGTGATATTATATTATATATACACCAATATCATATTATACAATATTGTATCATATGATACGATATATCATATTATACAATATTGTTTCATATGATACAATATTATATATATCGCAATATCATATAAAACAATAGCATGTGATAAAATAATATATAATACAATATTTTACAATATTGTATTATAATATACAATACTATACATAACAATATCATTATTCAATATCATATCATAATATACGAAAAATTTGATATAATACATATCGTATCATATAACTTGTATGATATAAAACAATAGTGTATCATATCATACAATACTATATCATAGGAATCATGTTATAAATAATATCATTTAACAACATACACATCTATCAAGCAGGTTTGATTGAGGTAAGAGATTTTTTTAGCATCCTTGATAATGGAGATCATGCTCCGCATCTGAAGCTACCTCTGTGATTAATTTATATTATAGTTAAATCAACTATGCAAGCTATTATCTATAAACATGTTATCTGTTCTAAAAAAAAAACTAAACCTCATCCAGCATCCAAAACCTATGGCTCAGATTCAGCATTCAAGCCTGTCAGGTGCATCAGTATCATAAGACACACCATCCATACAAGTTTGGTGAAGTTAGGACCAGTAGTAACTTAGAAATGGCTATCAAAGGGTTCCTGCAACAAAAACTTTAACCTGCTCCAAAAACCTTAACCTCCTCCAGCATCTGAAATTCATGGCCCAGATTCAGCATCCAAGTCTGTCAAGTCCATTAGTAGGTCCAGATGCATCATTCATGCAAGTTTGGTGAAGATAGGACAAGTAATAAGTTAGATACAGGACCTGCAACAAAAACTTTAACCAGGTCCGGACGCCGACGCCGAGGGTATAGCTTAAGCTCCCCCCGACTTCGTCTCGGTGAGCTAAAAAATAGCTTTTGAAAAAATTTGGAGAGGTAAAAAATGTAAAACCCCCAGCGGGATTCAAACTCATGACTTACAGATTCATAGTAAACCCTCTTACCCACTGTGCTACGCTGTAAGTGACAATATTAGGAAAGAAACTACTTCTATAATAAATATTACACTTCATTTTATTGTTTATTTCGATAAACAATATGTCACAGCATGGAGGTGTCCCTTACCACCTTAACATATTTAGACCATAAGACTCACTGGCTGAGTAATTAGTTGATAACTTCATGGTACAGTTGACAAACACACAGGATAACCCTAACCCCTGGTCTCCGCAGCAATCTGTCTGATTGAAGTCTTTACAGCCTGCGTCTGAAAACCAAACAGAATTTCAAATTATATAATATGTAATATATATACATTTATCCAATGGTGGGAGTGGGATAGCTCTTTTATCAAAAACAGGAACTATTCTCCAAGCAATAACTCATTTCATAGAACTTGTACCTACAGCTCTCGATCGCTGATGTCATCATTGTGGAACTCTTGGTATCAGAGTCAACCAATTAAATTATAAGAAAGAAAAATTGGCATCACAATTTGAGAGATAATTTTTAAAATAATTTATTGTTACTGGGTCTTCGAATCTTTAACTTCACAATGTATAACTCTTCAATATACATGTATTACCCATAGCTAGATGTGGTTGGGGGGGGGTGTGCAATGGACAAGGATTCTACAATGAGCAGGGTTTTTTTACCTTCACCCTTGGTTTCAGGTCACTGTACACCACAGACAGTCAATCAGTAAATGGGTAATAGAAAATGTAATATTCAGGACAAAAGATTTCAAGTGTACGGACCAATACAATGTTCTGCAGAGCCCTTAAAAATCTGCACTGTTTACCTGGGGCTGTCCTTCAAACTTACTTAGGCCAAAGAAATTACATGTATTGTTTCTCAGGCACCACAATATTGGGTCAAATGATGTAGCATTTATCAATGTTATTGCCATACTGAAAAGGGAAATAACTCAATTTTGAGTAAGAAATGAAAATTGAATTAATATTGCAATTGAGATAAAATACCTGCCTGTCTAATTATATCTTGAACTTTGTGGCCTGAGAATCAATACATTAATTTTTTTGCCTTATCTTCAGCCAGGATTATAAATTAGGTCAAGGTATTGTGTGCTTTACTTACCTGGAGCTTGACCTACAATAGAAAAAGGATCATTATTAACTCAGGTAAACAAGTCAAGATACATCTATAAAACTGGTGATGCCTGGCCCAAGAGCTTTGATCTCTCATAATAAATTTGGTCTCTCAAACTTCAACTATGGTCTATTATTTTTCCTTCTGTATTTACTGATGAAGTCTTATTTTTTCTTATCTTGTTCTGTTTGTGTGCAATAATACAGGCCGAGGGCCAAACAACTCTTGTTCTGATTGTGTGCAATAATCCCCATCTGAACATTATTACACTTAACAAGATTAATGATATTTGTACAAATTATAATTTAGAAGGGGGTAAAAAATATATTATTCTGGTATTTAAGGGGAGACAGGACACGTATCACGTGACTTTCATTGCAATGATACTTTGATGTGCTAACTCTATTATGACGTCATAATTGATTTGATTGTATGATGCTATGATGTCATTTATCCATTATGACGTCATACAAGATTTGATAGATCTTTTTCCCGTACTCAACGGCTCTAAAGTAGTCATTTTCACAACATGAGATGGGGGAAATTTAATATTTTAATTTTAGAAATGTAAATGTATAAAATCATAAGCGGTTAATATAATCAGGTATATATTCTGATAATGATCCGTTCATGATAATTGATTAATCTAAATAATGCATTACTTTTTTGATAGTTTAAAACAGAAATTGTCACAAAAGGTCATAATTCCAGAATAAGGGGTATGGGTGATTCCTATTGTATTATCTCTCTTGAATGGCAAGAAAGTGGCCATGAAAATTTTATAAGTAATTAAGCGCATGCTAAGGTTGATACATGAAATTTTGTTCAAAAATTCATTGACAGTTTTTTTTGTGCCATCACATTTTGTTCAAATTTAGAATCAAAAACTTCAAAATTTGAAGCGCTGATTTGAGCAATATTTTGATAAAATTATCATATTGCTATGTAAAAAGGCCAATGTTGTAATTGATTTTGAAATTTTTTTCCATTCTTAAAATTAATGAATATAATTTGCAAATAAATTCCATCAAATAAAATAATTATTGCAGAAAATTGAAATTGTTAAAAAAATTCATAATGACAGATAAGGGGGATAATTCCTATCAAAATATCTCCCTTGCAAGGTAAGAAAGTAGTCATGAAAATAATGCATGTTGTAGTGGACATCTTAATCTAAACGTGCTAAGAAAAGCAAAAAATTTTATTGACAAATAATTTTACACTGCAACGTCCTGTTCCCCCTTAACCTTTGAAAATGCATTCTAACTGACTGTTAATAGTACAGTTTATATTTACTCTAACAAAGATGTGCAAGAATTGTGTGTTAGTAAAGAGTGATTGCAAAATTTTCAATACCATTACAAAACTAACACAGTTCTTGAACATATCATAGCAGCACTGGCCCAGGAAAGATTCATCAACACACACAGTCTGAACTACTTACACTGGCCCAGGAAAGATTCATCAACACACACAGTCTGAACTACTCACACTGGCCTAGGAAAGATTCATCAACACACACAGTCTGAACTACTTACACTGGCCCAGGAAAGATTCATCAACACACACAGTCTGAACTACTTACACACACAAAGATTCATCAACACACACAGTCTGAACTACTCACATATACAAAACCTTCGTTGGATCAGGAAAGATTCATCAACACACACAGTCTGAACCACATACAAAACCTTCCTTGAATCAGGAAAGATTCATCAACATGCACCGTCTGAACTACTTACACTGGCCCAGGAAAGATTCATCAACACACACAGTCTGAACTACTTACACACAAAAACCTTCCTTGGATCACATATTAGACTTTTAAAACTATACTTACACATGTTTCTATGATCAAAGGTTAGACTTAACTATACTTACACAATTTCTTCTGACCACAGATTAGACTTAACTATACTTAAATGTCTTTTGATCACAGATTAGATTTAACTATACTTAAACACTTTCTTCTGATCACAGATTAGGCTTAACTATACTTACACGTCTTCTGATCACAGATTAGGCTTAACTATACTTACACGTCTTCTTATCACAGATTAGGCTTAACTATACTTACACCTCTTCTGATCACAGATTAGGCTTAACTATACTTACACGTCTTCTTATCACAGATTAGGCTTAACTTCTGATCACAGATTAGACTTAACTATACTTACACGTCTTCTGATCACAGATTAGACTTAACTATACTTACACGTCTTCTTATCACAGATTAGACTTAACTATACTTACACGTCTTCTTATCACAGATTAGACTTAACTATACTTACACGTCTTCTTATCACAGATTAGGCTTAACTATACTTACACGTCTTCTGATCACGGATTAGGTTTAACTATACTTACACGTCTTCTGATCACAGATTAGACTTAACTATACTTACACGTCTTCTGATCACAGATTAGACTTAACTATACTTACACGTCTTCTGATCACGGATTAGACTTAACTTCTGATCACAGATTAGATTTAACTATACTTACACGTCTTCTGATCACAGATTAGGCTTAACTATACTTACACGTCTTCTGATCACAGATTAGGCTTAACTATACTTACACGTCTTCTGATCACAGATTAGATTTAACTATACTTACACGTCTTCTGATCACGGATTAGACTTAACTTCTGATCACAGATTAGACTTAACTATACTTACACGTCTTCTGATCACAGATTAGGCTTAACTATACTTACACGTCTTCTGATCACAGATTAGACTTAACTATACTTACACATGTTCGTTTTGTTGATTTCTGTGACGCTTACTCCGCAGGTTTTTGCAGCCTCCTGTTTATCAGTTTCATTGTTCAGATTGTGGCAGCCTATAGGTTAAAAAAAATGGATGCTTCTTAACTTCATATTTTACTAAATCTACATTTTTATAATTTAATATTTCTTTAATATACAACTATATTTACATTTTCCAGTGTGTCTGTGATAACACTTTGAATTTATTTTGTAACGTATCGCCAATACATTTCATAAATGACTATTTTAATATTTAATGGTACAATTGAAAATTTTGTAAATATTTGTAATGAGGATCATTCTTTGAATATTATAAGGTGATAAAATATGGTCGGGCGAGATCAAATCTATCATAAAACCCTTCAGGCTTTATTGGATTTGATCACTCCCGAGTCCCGTATTTTGATCAACTCATAATTCTCAAAGAACGATACCTTTTTCCTCAATGAACTGCATCAACATACAGATACTGTATACAGGCAAATATTCACTGTTTTATTTTTCGCCCTTTTCACCCTAGCTGTCATGGGCGAATTTAAGACTGGGCAAATTTCAATGTCTCATAATATCTCTTTATAAACACAACTGTGCCTGGGTGAATTCAAGACGGGACGAAACTGTTTGAAGGTGTAGAAGGGCAAAAGTTACACGGGGCGAAAATAAGCCTGTATACAGGATATCATTCTTACAGGATAAAACATTACGGAGAAAGAGCGCAAAGTAAAGAACCGATTATGGTGAAGCGTGACAACCCATCAAAACTAATTGGAAAGCACAAAATGTTCTCCCTATTTACACTTTGATAAAATCTACGATGATGAGGAATAACTTGTATACATGCATCATTAATATGTATTTATCATTAATCTAGTATAAATGCCATGTTTTCTGAGCTGCACCACGATCACAAGAGCCATACCATTATATTTACATTCCACATATATTTTGCATGTAAAGCTACTGCAGATATAGCACCATAACACAGACAGGGTACTAAAAGGTTAAACCACGAGTTTTAATTGTGACGTCACAAACGATGAATGCTGATAAATGCAACATCACAAGTGACAATCAAAGATCACGCTTGTGGCTGTTACTAAGGCTCTTCCATTAATTAGAACTTACCCATAGGATAATAAAGTAATTTTGAGGTATAATTCACATTTGCATACAAGGCAAGAAGGTAAAAAAATGTAAATATAAGCATTAAATCCTTATTTTTTGAAAGATATAGTCTCAAAACTGCAACGGTGTGTGCAAACAAATTTTCATAAAGCGTTAACGCACGTTATTCAATTTGTATGCACACACCGTTGCAGTTATGAGACTATATCTTTCAAAAAATAAGGATTCAATACTTAAATTACAAAAACATGAAGACTTTACTGGATGAAACAAAACATTACACAGTTTTCCAATGAACATAAATGTAATTGTGTTGTTCCTGTGGATATTTATTTGAGCATTGAATCATTATTTCTTGAAAGATATAGCCTCATAATTATCTGCAATGGTGTGTGCACAAAAATTGAGTAACATTAAGAAATTTGTTTGCACATACCGATGCAGTTAGGAGACAATATCAATATTTCAAAAATTTTATATTATTTTACATCTTTTCATCTTCCTGCATTGTCTGCAAATTAAAGTGCTTAGTATCTCAAATCTCTGTTTTATCCTATGGGTAAGTTTAAATTAATGGAAGAGCCACTGTAACAGCCACAAGTGTGAATTATGAATTCCTCTTGTGACTTTTCTCTTTATAAGGAAGTTAGCACCTGAAATACTAGTAATGTCAATCATCCAAAAACCACTTGGATATAAAGATGGGGACCTAAAACAGTCACTTCTTTTATTTGTGACCCATGTCACATGCCATGTTTTGGAAATTAACATGTAGGGCCCCAAACAGAAATGATAATTTTCCTGAATTTTTTGCTAAAATTTGGCATGGAAATTGATTATTTGAAGAAATCAAACAAATATTTAAAGTTTGAACTATTATTTAATTACGATTTTAATACAGTATGAAGTTGAACACATGTAGTGACTATAAAAGTAATATCTAGTAAGTCAAAGTTAAAAAAATCTTGCTTTACTGGTGGCTTCAAATGCCAGTACATAATGAACAACAACAGATGTTACAAAATTTTGGAGTATTCAAATTATAACGCACATAAAAAAAATTATAGTAATATTAATGTCATCTTTCCAAAACTTTGCATACATATAGACATACATTTAATGTCTCATTTAAAAGTAAAAAAAAGTAGGGGTCACATCTCAAAAATTTGAGATATAGCATGAAATAAGCTAATTTTAGGCCAAAATTGGAGTAAATATTTTGTTAACATCTATGATATATAAGCTTAATATGCCAAATTATATTGATAGAAATATCAAAATATTGTGCAAATATGTTTTTTAGAATATCATTAATATATCGTAATGCACAAACTATCCAGAAGTTTGGTCTGTGCTGAAAATTAGGAAGCTAAAGCATACATGCCAACTATCCCGATTTTCGCGGGATTCTCCCGATTTGACGTCGTCAAAAATACAAATCCCGATATCCCGATCGGGATTGTCAAAATACCCCGAAATCCCGATTCTCAAAAAATCTAACCCGTTTTACGACAATATTTCCCCGATTTCCATCCAAAATTTTAAATCCCGCGCTGCTTGTCTATGCTAACCAATCAAAAAGCGGGATTATGACCGCCATTGCTGTTTACCTGTATCATGTGTATCGCGTGTGTGGATATATCAGGATGTGTGAATTTGTGTAATTACCTGTACGCTACCTGTGTCGGGATGTTTGCAAACCTAATGAGGAGCATGTTTTGATAGTAATTGATCGGGAAGTATCGGGATGAGTAGCAAAATGCCACAATATACACCAGCTTCGACAAGTATGGGGGTTACACCACCAAAGAAGAAAGCGAAACTTTTCTTCCGATAACTCAGCAAGTGGGAGGCAGATTCCCGATCTTCGGGATGGTTATCGGGATCCGAACTGGGTGACAACCATGCATATAGGTTTGTTTAACTTATATATAGTACAGTTGAATAAATTTATTAGCAAGAAGAATAGATATGTTAAACTTTGTAAGAATAAAAATTATTTTTTTGAAGGATTTTAGGGTGGACCATGGTGGAATAAATGATGTTACAAAGCACACGAAAACATGCAGCCATCCATCAAGCCAGCATCAATTCCCAGAAATCAATACCTGCTGCTACCAACTTAGTGAAATCAAAATTGGATCAAATGAAGGTAACTATAAATTTTCTTTTCTTAAATTTTTTAGCATTAATTTGTTTACTTTTTATATTTATTTTTTAAATTAAATTATTTAATATATAATATTTATAAAATTTCTTAAGTCAGGAAACAATTATAAATACTTAAATTTTTCACTACCACTTTATTTAGCAACTTTACCCTTAAATGCTTTTTCATATTTAAAATAATTTTATTTTATTTTGTAGATGTTAAGAGAGCAGAAGTCCTGTTTGCCAACTTCATTGCAGAACTTATTGCTTTTTGTGCTGCCATACCTTACTTTTTATTGTTTGTTGAGATTTCAAAGATTGATATTAATATATAAAAATAAAGTTATGTACTTTATTCTATTCTTGATTTCATTTGAAAGAGGAGATTGATTGATAAACACATTAGGATAAATGATAAATTGATAAAGAAACAGATTGATGAATTTCTAAGAGCTCAATAGTTTATGCAAACCATTTACACGACAAAACGCCGCGAAATTTTCTTCTAGGAATATGTCGTCGCGCGTAAAATCCCCCATGGAGATTTTCAAAAGTTGGCATGTATGCTAAAGTAACAGTACTTAAAAACTAGTGAGTTATGAAAATTGTTCATTTCCTTCTTGAAAACCTTCTGCCACAAAATATAGTCCCTTACTAAACTCTGTAAAAATGTAATTTTTTAAAACAATTTTATTCAATAAAGTTTATTTGGCATTGTAACCTATAAATATACTACTAGAATTAATATGTGATGCAGAATTTTCAGACTAGAGGTGACCCAAAATGGCTACCCAAAACCTAAGGAGCGAATCTCTTTAACAGCGTTCCACATTTGGGCCTAAAAATTTAACTTATAATTTAACCTTTGAGCACCCTGTCTGTGTTATGGTGTTATAAATGCTGAACATTATAGCTTTCCAGACACTTTACATGCAAAGAATATGTGGAATGTAGATATAAAATAAAATTTTAATTGAGTCTTTGCTGAATGCCCTATTAATGTAAAATTCATGTAAGGCACACATTGGCCATCCAAAAATTACACAAGTTTTGTAGGTCATCTCGTAACATTAAACCCTTCCCTGACCTTTATGGGTCACTGTGGATGTCTTGTTGACTGTACAGTTCACGAAGGCACAGCTTGATTGATTGCAGCACGACGTTTGGTTTTCTGCATACTGAGTACAGTCAAATTTTGGATCTGAAACAGAAAGGGAAACCAGTCAGCAACATCTGTTCATTTTATAAAATAATGTCAAAATCTTAACCTGAAATACATTATTTAAACCCGCTGTACCTTTTTACCAGAGTGAGCGATGAAATAATTTCTAATCCTAAATTATGGGAGATTTTTATTTGCATTATAAGGATTGAGCCATCACTCTTTTTTTTATTTAAGCAAACATCATGTACATGAATTATGCCTGGTACAGTGATCTGGAGGGGTCGTTGGTAGTGATGGTGGGAGGGGGAATCCTAGGGAGTAATCGAAGGAAACCCATGGCCAGTCTCACTATATAAATAGTGACTGTTTGGGAGGGTAACAGTTGAAATTGACAACCCCAAGAAAATCATTGTCAACGGACAAGAAGCAGAGGTTGACAATGGTTTACGAGGAGAGTCAATTTCAACTGTTACCCTCCCAAGCAGGCACTATTTGTTTAAGACTGAATGTCTTAATTTTAAAGAAAACTTAACTGACTTCTTTAGGAATGGCGTGAATTCTACAGCGAACGGTACGTGCATAATTCATGTGCATGTAACAATTCGTTGTGTTACCCGTTACTAAGCGTGTTGCTAACGCTGAGGATAATAGAAGGGATTATAAACCAATCAGATTTCAGTATTTAACATGAAAGTATAATAAAAATGCTTACTGACCATGGGCTCATGGATTGAACTTTTCTTGCTCTTGTGAACATACTTGAGAAACTGAAACTCTTAGTTTTTGGACATATGAAAACAACCGTTACAATATTGATGTCGTTGTTAATAAATGCATTAAGCATAAGTGGGATTGGTGAGATATCCTCCACAAACGTGTGAAGGGGCCAAACAGAAAAGCGCATAAATTATTCATAAGAATGAGAAAAGTTCAGTGAGTGGTGAAAGAGTCATTTAGATTGGTGGATATAAGGAACCAATGATAGTCGAGATCAACAGTGTCGGCGAGAATGGTAAATATATGTGGCGTGAGTGTCGGCGAGATTGGTAAATATATGTGGCGTGAATGCATCGAGAATGGTTAATATATGTGGCGTGAGTGTCAGCGAGAATGGTAAATATATGTGGCGTGAGTGTCGGCGAGAATGGTAAATATATGTGGCGCAAGTGTCGGCGAGAATGGTAAATATATGTGGCGTAAGTGTCGGCGAGAATGGTAAATATATGTGGCGTGAGTGTCGGCGAGAATGGTTAATATATGTGGCGAGTGTGTCGGCGAGAATGGTAAATATATGTGGCATGAGTGTCAGCGAGAATGGTAAATATATGTGGCATGAGTGTCGGCGAGAATTGTTAATATATGTGGCGTGAGTGTCGGCGAGAATGGTATATATATGTGGCATGAGTGTCGGCGAGAATGGTAAATATATGTGGCGTGAGTGTCAGCGAGAATGGTAAATATATGTGGCATGAGTGTCGGTGAGAATGGTCAATATATGTGGCGTGAGTGTCGGTGCGAATGGTAAATATGTGTGGCGTGAGCGAGTGGGGCTGTAGTGATAATTTAGAGTGTATTCATGGTATTAGATGGTATGCTTTCTACTGGTAGTGATAGATTGATAGATAGAAGAGTTTTTTATTGTAGGGAAACCTTACCAATAACATTGGCTGGAGCCACAGTGGAAATGGGATCCTCCGCTAAAATATACAAAACAGAAATATCTGTTGACTCCATACGAAATATTGACAAGTATTTAACTACAGCGACTATGATTATAAATATACCAATTCTATCTACCTATATAATTATATATATCCATGATATCCGGATCTGGCACAGTGCCAATCACACATTTTCACTTCACACTCTACTCATTAACATCACAATTAGTCAGGTAGCTATATTATAAAAATGTATGTAGATTTCAAAACATTCATAGGAGTATTACATTTGCAGTTCTATGGTGGTGGGGGGGGGGAGGGGGGGGAGGAAAGAATTAAGTTCCATTTCCCCTCTCACACTAGACCATAATTTTAATTTTTCTCTAGGGTGAATTAGTTCTTGGTAATTCAATTTACCAATAGTTGAATCAAACAGCAACTTCCATCTTCTGTTGCCCAATAAGCTATAGTATAGTGATATTGCACTAATTGTAGTTCAAGTACACTCTAGTACGTATTCATAATTCTTTTGATTAAATCATATATACACCTATTTTGATCTTTCCTCTCTACTCAGTAATTCAGGCTTAATATAATTGTATACAAGTTTATTAACATATTACATGTATGAAGTGTGTACTAGTAGAACTATAAGACGTCATTTCAAGAAAAATGACCAAGGTAAGTAAAATGCATCCCTGACACATCTAACAGCTGTTGCTGGAGAACAATTGACTGTTTTAACACCGCTGATGATCCTGCATGTGTGCAATAAGAACTTCAGAACTCCATCCTATCATGATTTCAAGTGGTAGTCTAGCTGCGTCCTGGTGATAATTCAAGTTTTGTGACAGCCCTCAAAGGCAGAACACACTTAAATGTCATATGACAAGATATTGACTATTCTTTACATACTATTGAGCTTTTCCAAGTGCTGTTTGCATTGCATCAACAATTTGTTTAATGTCATTGAATTTTGTCATGTGCTGCTATAAATTAACAGAGACAATACATTGACCCATGTGACATTTGGGAATTACCAGTACCGGCAGTCTCCATGTCAAATACTGCCATCTACGAGAGAGTGAAAATATAAAATTTATGAATTTCAACACAAAAATGTGTACTAAATTAAATAGTTCTTATAGATGAAACAGGCCTAATGCCCTGTCCAAAAAAGTAAAGTTCATTAAAGGATCCTCCCCACTTTTGGAAAAAGTTTTGCATACAATTTGTCAAGCCTAAACCATACTTGCCAACTGACCCGATTTCATCGGGTCACACCCGATTTTTCAACCTTTCACCCGATTATTTTTTATGACCCGACGGGTCATGCTTTTCACCCGATTTTTGTCGAACAACCCATAAATCTCCCGATTTCCGGATTTGGTTCGTAAATTACCTTGCGCGGTTGACCTCCAGTTATGAACCCAAGCTGAGCTTGGATTTACGGAAACAATGCCGATGGCTATAACAGGAAAATGTTTAGTTAATTATAAGGTGAGAGTTAATTATTATTGTGAGTTGTTTTGACAAACCGAGGGTTTAAATCATTAAGTGCTATGGCTTCCAATAGGCAGAGGTCATTATCAGGGCAAGCGGAATCAAAACCAACAAAAAGAAAACGATATCTTTGTACCTATTAACATATCTGGGAAAAGAAATTCCCATGGGTAAAACAAAGTAATCAAGGGAAAAACGAGGCCTTTTGTTTTCTATGTAATGCGCATTTGAATATTGGATCTGGTTCAAAAAAATGATCTAACTAAACATTCTAAAACGCTAAGTCTTGTAAAATATGCTCCTGCACAAAAGTCTTTCAAGTCACTTGAAAATTTTATGCCATCGTTTTCAGGGTTCAAAAGCAAGGTTGATGTAGCATAAACTCTTTTTTGCAAATTTTTTAGCTGAACACAACATATCATTTTCTGTGTCAGATCACTTCACAAAATTCAAAATCAGCAAAAGTTCGTTACAATGCTTCTTTGCGATAAAATAATACACATACATTTTTCTTTTGTATAACCATCATAATACAGATATATATTTCTGTTGTATATACCTTTGAAATGCACTGGTAAATATGTCGTGAATGTCGTTACGCGCTATGACTAGATTTTTTACTTTCCAAATCTGGTCATGACCAGATTTTCACATGTTGGAGGTTGGCAAGTATGGCCTAAACTTCTATATTTTTGGAGGTATGCAGTATGGCATGCATTTGATGTAAAAATGACAGGAAAAATGTTCATTTTTGGGAGAAAAAAAATTTTCAAAATTGATTATTTTTCATAAAAACATAATTCGTTGCTGAATTCGAACTCAGGACCTGCTTGTTAGTAGATCGAAACAATACGGCATGTACAACTGAGATTGACATCCAAATCTGGGCGATCGATATAACTTATCAGCTGTTTTATAATGGGTTAAAATCGCCATTTTGTGACATACTGTCAAAACTAGCCAAAGAGCCAAAGTCACAGGGGTCAAGGCCCCTTAAATAGCATCGTCAAAACTAACTAAATGATCATGTGATGGTTTTACTTTTCATAGACATCAATGACAAGGAGGGAATAAGGTTCAGGATAGCCATGTACAAATATAGGAAAATAACAGGATAAATCTTGTACATGTAAGTAATAATCTAATGGATGAATAAATATTAATCCGAAAATTAAGTTGGATATTAAAACAGGAATTCAAACAGCCTTTACATGTATCAGGGTTCAAAATAAACCTTTTTTTTCATGAAACTCTGAAACATAAAATCTGACCCAATTCCAGACTGACATCTATCCACACAGACTAGTGCATACCAAGTCTGCTAGTCCGACACAATTTCTACTACTGTCCGACACAATTTCTACTACTGTCCAACATAATTTCTACTACTCTCGGACTTACCAACATGAGCTAATTTCGAACCCTGTGTATGTGTATTTGACCATGGTGCAAGTTTTGTTTAAGATTTACTCAAGATCACCATGATCACAGTATTTAATGATCAACATCCTCAATCACGAACTGCACGAAGTGATGTCAGTCTCAAATTCCCATAGAACTGGCTATTTCTTCTTTATCAATACTTTAGTTTTCTTTTAAATAATTACCATGTTACTTACTCTTTATAATTATAATTAATTCAAGAATCTGTTTAAAGAAATGAGAAAGATGTAATAAAAACAATAAAGTGCTTCTGATGCTTGATGTTTAATGTTATGAAGGTAGCAATCATTGCAGAAAAAAATTACATAACCTGCTAAACATGGATTAAATGTATTTTTTCTGCAAAACCTACTACCTTTATACCGGCATGAATCACCAAATAAAGAATTATATTATTTAAATATACAGTCATCTTTAATGAAATCACACACACAAAATTATAAAAATTTGTATTAAAAAATAAATACACCTACGTGGAATCATAATGTAAAAATTGGCATCCACTAAAAACCACATTTATATGGCAAGTAAATGTGAAACTTAGCATTAAAATTTCATAGCAATAAACAGTTTCCACTGATCTATAGGGTTACTTAGAACTGTTTATATAAACAAGCCTCGAGGTAATAATTTCAAAATGCATGCTTCCTCATAATATTGCCAGTTTTGCCCGAATATTAATTGAAAATTCCAAGTCAACATATTACCTTAAAACCAGGATGTGTTATCTACATGTATCACTATCTAGATTCATCAAGTTTTGATGGTACGGCTACAATAAAATAAGCTATTTAAAAACAACCACCATTCAGGCATTGCCAATGTTTTTCTACTCAATCATGCAGTAAAAGCAACAGAAAATGCAGAATATTTTAATATTTGGTGTTAATTGCGACACTGGAGTGGGGGGTGGTTAGGAGTACATGTACCGGGTAGCTGTTTACAAGATTGTGAAATAGATCAGAATTTTAAACAGTCTCCCATGCATGCATTTGTTGTTCATACTTGTTCATATTTCCACACAGATAACAATTAATTATCAGATAATCAAAATTCACTTCATAGATGTTCCTCCTATTTGCCTGTACATTGTTCATTTTATATAAATGTTACTTCATATACAGTTGTTGTTCCACCACTTGGGTGACTTGGCAGAATTTTTTTCCTAAATTTTTTTTTGGGGGGTGGGGGTGGAATGAAAGGGGTGTTAAATTTATACCCCCTCCCCCCCCCCCCCATAAAATTTAAGAAAAGGAAGTTACTGCATGGACACTTATGATTTGGCAAAGAACATGTGTCTTTTGATTTATATTTAAAGCAACAATGAATAGGTAATAGTGATTTTCTTGACACCACCTTTTTCTATCTTCTTTTCCACATCTGTTGTAAAATTAAAATGGGACTTGCCATTGCAAGAAAAATGAATGTATCCGACTAATAGTATTGAACAATAGTGCGAGGTGAGGGGGCATTTCAAAACAGATAATCTGGTCTTTTTTCACTCTAATGAATGGATTTAGTGTGGGCACAAAGGTAATTATAGTTATCAAGATAAACTATTACGCAAAAAGTGGTGAAAGCAGAAACTTGGGACGGACTTACAATAAACCTAACAACACTCACATCAGTAAACATTGTATCACTGAGGTTGTTAGGTGTTGATTCAAATCAACATCTTTTATTCTAATGGCCTAAGTTAAAAAAAAACTTTGACCTCACTTGAAAGTCAGTGTTTTGATCAGGAAGTGTCCATGTACAAAGACCTATGAATTACCAACTAGTTTTGGGAAAAAAATCTGACAATGCAGTGAGTTGATAAATTGGTCTTCAAAGAAAAAACCCTGTTAAACTTTTATATAATTTCATGCATAATCGTAGTCAAATGTTGTTAATATCCCTACCCTGTTGCCTTTTTCTGTAATTTGAATAATATTTGTTGACTTACAACTGTATCTCATTAACTTAGCTGAGTCAAAAAAAAACAATCCTTCAAATAACGAAAGATTTAGAATTTATTTACTGCTTAACCATTACCGTATAGAGGGTGGTTTTTCAATAAATTTAGGGACATGGGGTGAGATGGGGATAGGTACAAGACATTTCACACGTGTCATTTCACCTGTCATCGCATCACATGACCAAGACATACCTCTACACTGCGTAAAAGACAACACAGCCAAAACCACTGCAACTATTCCAAAATGGAGTCTGGACATCGTGAATCCTAACAAATGTTCCCGCGCGTGTTCTGATTTTCTAAAACTCGGTTGCTTTCGTTTTCCAATTCGCAGATATTTTCACAACCGGATGTATCCAGAAAATAATGTTGGAATCGAAATGTCGAACCCGATTCTAATTCATTATAGGCACATAGCGGTTTTTATCTAGGCCTTTGTTATTTATCATATTTTAATAATTTATTCCTTCATTATCTATGTATTTATTTACTATTTGAATAAATTAATTAATTTATTTGTTTGTTTATTTATTTATTTGTTTATTTGGCTTTACTTACCTACACGTATCTTTTCATTTACATGTAAGTTCTATTTCAACCAAATAATTGTATAATAGAGATGACGGAACCAACTTGATTTGTGCAAATATAATTGCACATCTCAGATAGCAATGGTGAAATAATTCTTATATGATTAATGTGACGTCTTTCTCTTTCTTATTTTTGATTATCAAATTAGATATATCCAGCTCATATCAGTATATATATATATATTATCTTATCAATGCGGATGCAGATATTTTTTTACGTGGGGGAGGGCGGTTACGAGAAATAATATTTGTTTGCGGGAGATGATTGGGCAAGACCTATTTTCGATAACTTTTTATAAATTCAACAAGTTTGAGTTCTCCAGGGTGACATCTCTCTCTCTCTCTCTCTCTCTCTCTCTCTCTCTCTCTCTCTCTCTCTCTCTCTCTGTGAGATATAACCACCCGGCCTGACCGGAGATAATTCAATGAGTAAGTAAACAAATAAATCTATATCTATATAATCTATATAGCATGCTTAAGCTACCTGAGGACACACCGGTACAACACAAAACGGTCACCAGGGGAAATAACTCTACAAATTACTGCAACCCGTCTCCCTGGTCTAAAGATGGGCACCCTACGGACATTGGTCAGCCTTGGACTCGTCGTTCTGTCGACAACTTTTTGTGCCTGTCGTAAGTTTATTTTCGTTCTTTGGCGTTCAGCTGCCTCGGTGTCAACCATGAATTTATTTACTTAGAACTGTGGGTATCAACCAAACATGTAGGTCGATGCATTTTATAGTACTGTACATGAGCGAGACACATAACTGCATGTACATGTACATATAGTTTAAACACAGGCGCCCGTGAATTTCATCTTCGCTAGCCAAGGGTTTTCGGTCCACTCTGCTCCCCATAAATATAGGGAGCAGAGTGGACCGAAAACTCTTGGCTAGCGAAGATGGTGAATTTAAACTATAGATGTTGAATGGTTTCAAACACAGGCGCCTTACATTAGAAACATTTCTTTTTATGATAGATTATTCCCTGCACTATAATACTAGTAATAACATTATTACAACTAGATGCTGTCATTAGACAGTAATACCCGCACCAAGTGTTTGCCCCTAAATTACACTGTTTTGTACCAGTTTTAGTAAAAACGAAGGCCACATGCACGTAATACACCATCATCGGAACCCACGGGTTTTCTATCCGTTACACTGCAGTATAACGGATAGAAAACCTGTGGGTTCCGATGATGATAATGCACATGAGCGGCCCTGTATGTACAGTTGTGGTTGAACTGTTTGCATGTGAATTTTCAGTTAATCAATAATCTTTTCATTACATTTCATAGAAAGTATGGTCTATATAATTATTACAAACAAAATTAAATAAAGTCCCCTTCCCTCGGCGGTTGCCGGTGTCGTATAATTAAAGGTCCTCCCCGTAAAATGGTCCGGAGCGGACCTATAATGTTAACATTTAAGGTCCGCCTTTGCTCTAAAAGGTCCGGCCCGTATAAGAAAAGGTCCGCCTAAGATAAAAGGTCCGGGGTATATTTTCCATTTCGATCTTTTCAATTTCGAGTATTTTGTTACAAAATAAGTGGTATTATATTGTAATTCGTTTAAAGGAGTACTTACCCGAAGTGAGTTCGTAAATATCCAGCACAGAGTGTAAATGAAAATACATACAGCTTGGTCAACACAAATAAAATACAATATTTATTACAGTTTAAAACTGTTTTTTCATTTAACTTTAATTTTGCAGGGCGACCTTATATAAACAGGAAATGAAGCTACATGTATTAATTGGTGTCATTAATTAAACAATAGCTTGAACCAGGTGTTATATACACACACCACCCTGCAGGTGTGAAGGGTTCACACCTTCAGGTGTTTGACCGTTTGAAATTATCAAGTACTAGTAAACAATGGACATTTCACACGTCCTCTTTTTGCACATCTTTCCAATATGATACACGTCTGAAAACTTAAACCAATTCAAAATAAAATATTCTTCACAATTATAACGATACCCGCAAGCCGTATTATAATTGCTATATTTTATTTGCACTATGACACATGTGTAAGTTATGCTAATTATTATAAATAGTTCAGTTCTTCGATCCTTCTTTTCCCTAATTATATTTTTGGATCGGACCTTTGCCTTTGTTATAATCAAAAAAGGGTAGTATCCAATTTTTTAAAGGAACTAATTTATATATAATAGGAAATTAAATACATGTAAGATTTGTAAAGAGCCCTATTCCTTCGGCTATATTAGCATTTTGCATCTGACAAAAAATATAAAGGGATTTTTTTTAAAAGAGCATATTCGTGAAAAAGGCAAATGTTGACACCCCTGGTAAAGAAATTGGGCGCACAAGATTATAAGTTTGCAGGAATCATCGACACGAATCAATAGTGATTTAAATGTCTATTACCTCGATAGGCTATGTACAGATTTGAACCAAAATTAATTACTCAAACTATATCATATTGAGAGTTGAAGTAAATGTCTATTTCGGCTATTAAAAAAAACTCACAAGCTTTCTAAAAATGGCAATGAGAGGGTAAACCGATAACTAGTTATATTGGAAATGTTAATGCATACATATTTTAATTCATTTATATCGTATATCTTAATAAACTAGTAATAAGAACAGAAAATAGTGTTCATACGGCAGAAATCAATAACGGCAAATTAAAATATACCGGTATTCTAATTCTAATTCAACATAATGTTATATCAACATACATTTAAAAACAAAAAAGTTAAAAAAAAATAAAGTGAAAAAGGAGTCACCGGTAGGATTTGAACCCCAAACATCGCATGTATGTATTCACTAATCCAGGACGAAACCATTGAGCCATGCGTGACTTCACAATATGCGGTATAAAGTAGTGTTTGAAACAACATTGTCATATCCATGGACTTTGTTTTTTATCCTCACAAAAATATTTTGAAAAAGTACATAATTAGTCATCTCTGGGTCATCTCTCCATCTTTTTTTAAAAAGCGACATCTTTAATGTTGAAATATGTCATCTTTGCACGTTTCAAATTTGTGAAGAGAAGACCCAGAGACAATAAAATCATTTAAAAAAGCTGTAAATAAGTATGATTTTGCATGAATTGCATCGTGTTGCTATATTTAGACCCATATAATGATAAAATCTTTTGCATTACAAACATTTTTCTACCCATTCCACGTCCAGCAGAAACCAAATAACGGTTATAATTCGGAAAATGTGCAAAATTAATTGATGAAATTTCCACTCTCCTTGTGCGCCCAGATTCCTGCCGAATGTACATCTTAAGCGCCCACTTTCTTTTATTATTCTAGATTCCTGTTACACTCACATATAGCATTAATTAATTTTTTCACAAATATCATGTAAACATCATAACATGCATTTCTTGGCCCCACCCCCAATAAAAAAAAGGCCATTAGATAAAAAACAATACCGTCTGACAAATATGACAAATCTACCTTATTTTGTGATTATTTCAACGAGACGGACAATCGCTTGCAATGGATTCCAGGCCTTTGTCACGTTTTTAAAAAATCGTCGGATAAAACTCAATTATAAATATGTTTTCACTTCTTTTACTTAACATTACACTAATTTTAGGGTCTTTTTAGGGATACAATACATGTACCGGGGGTCTCACTTCTTTAAATGAAATATTTTACGATGAAAATCAATGATATAAATAATATTATGAATAATGTGTAACTACTCTGAATACATTTAAAAAAAACTAAGCTAAAGTCAATTTCATGTCCACTCCAACTTTAAGATCAACTGATAAATATCATTACAAGAACCTATATTAAACTCACTACATCCATGTATGACCAGTACTTTCAACGAGGCGGACCTTTTCTTGTACTATGATATTGGGTCCTACCCCCCTGAATCAAAATGTAATTTAGATGAACATCAATGCATGCATCAATATCTATTTTATACTTAATTCCTTGTTTAACTACATGTATTAAGTTAATGTTAAACATGTTTTTTGAACGGGCGGACCTCTACTTTTATTTGCAATTACGTCAAACTCCAGGTCAGATTACTCTCTTGAGGTATATATCCACCTCTACATGTCCCCTATTCAGTCGTAATGATTGCATTTCGTACATAATAATCATTTCAATTTTGGAATGTGTCAAAATGTTCATTGAAAATCATGTTGCAAAAGGAATACAACTTTTTATACTTGTGCCAGTTTATTATCCATAACGTATTGGATTAAGGAAGTTTTTTTTTTACATCCATTTATCAATTCATTTGATTAAAATCTTTGACTGTTCGCAGAGCTACGTCTTCTATTTGTTTATTCGCTTCGACAAACAGCGCTACTTAAAACCGTACACTTCCGTTCCTACACTGTGCATGGTACATGTAGTATGTTCATTTTTATGGCGCGTAGAATCAGTGGATCGGTAGATAAAGTTCCTTCCGTGATCTTGTCTTAAATTTGTTGACTTAATCTTTATAAGACACTTTAAACATTTAGATAAATTTCCTTCCATGATCTTGTCTTAATGTTTTTACTTCATCTTTTTCAGACACTTTAAACATTTTGTTTAGACATCATTTGTTTGAAGAAACTAAGAGAGAGAGAGAGAGAGAGAGAGATTAACTTACCACATTATCAGATTTTTATAACTTTTTTAAACACTTTACCTGTAGTGAATTAAAATATGGTCTTCAATTATATGTACATGTATCATCTAATTAATTTCTTTTGTCTTTTCACACCCTTATAGTTACCACAGTTACGTATACACTATATTGTCAACGTATATCCTCTGTCCAGGTAATGCACATATGCGACCTTTAATTAATTATCTTAAAATAATGATAAATCTACCTATAAATTATTAGTATATTAGTATATTACCATACGTTCCTGATCTACTGAAAGTTTAACAAAGCACGAGCTAAAAAGACAATCTTAGTTGTGTAGAACACTATAGCGGAGACATTTTTTTTTCTTTCTCAGTTCAGGGGTGTATTCTGATTAGCACGGTTTGTTCCCGTTTTGCACACATTTGAAAATTAGGTATCGAAAAAATGTGTGCGAAACGGGAATTTGACCAGGTAAGATAATTGCTTAATTGCTATAGTCTGTATCACAGTTCCTGTGAAGGGTTTTGACAATAGAATAAGTAAAACATATCTATTCGCAATTGCGTTGATATTTATATTTTGCAGAATTTTAATATTCAATTCTTTATCTCTTTAAAAGCTTTACAGCTTATCAGTATAACATACGTATAACATGAGGTGGTAGTGTATTTACAGGAGAACATGTGCACGTACAAAGAATAAGTAAAACATATATATTCGCAATTGCGTTGATATTTATATTTTGCAGAATTTTAGTATTCAATTCTTTATCTCTTTAAAAGCTTTACAGCTTATCAGTATAACATATGTATAACATGAGGTGGTAGTGTATTTACAGGAGAACATGTGCACGTACAAAGGATAACATATACTACTATATATATACAGGTTGGGAAAACCAAAAACTTAGCTTTGATAAACCGATTTAACTTAGATGAGTTAAATCCAAATAATAATGATAATTTGCATTTGGATGGATACTCTATACAGGATAAAATATCTAACTTGTATGAGGAGTAATGTTCAATGAGATACGGACGGTTTGAAGTGTCGCTATACAATATACAAAACATTAACCAATAAAACTACCCTACAGTCATCAGTTATCTGTTACAAGTTTTAAGAGAAAATATCTTACGATAATATTTAATAGATGTTTTCGCTGACATCAATGGAGAAAATTTGTTTAGTAAAAACGCTGTTAAATATTTTTCATTTATGCTGTGGCTGGAATAATCGAAGAAAATTGACAAACTGTATGTTGATAAATCAGCATATCTATATGCTTCAAGAACTGTAAAGATTTATTTTACAAAACCTATCAAATGTAAAGGTAACTCATGCATTTTCAACCCTCTTCAGTTTAGGGTATATCGAATCAATTTTTAAAATATTATTTTTGTCGGAATGTTTTGTGCCAGTTTAGCTACTGATTTGAAATACAAGAAAGTGACCTGCAATATACTAAAGCGGTGATGTCATAAGAACTACCGTCAAAGTCGCTACTTCAAAGATTGAAATATTTTGTGACAAAGATCTGTTTCCTTACATAATCTCCTTTCTGTTGATACCAAATAACCAATTATAAAGCGTTTTACATATTTTGCAACTAAGTTGTATTAAGAGGTTCGGAGTACCCCAAATGACTGTAGTTTTCCCCTTCATACTATACAAGTAATTGTCCATTGAATCAGCTTTCAATTGGCATTTGACCGACTTATTTTCCTCAATTCATTCAGTTGTGTATTTAACGTAAATGGAAAAAAATTAAAAGTTTAATCATCTATCGCTATTTTTTTTATCAATGAGCGGAAATTTAAGAATAAAAAAACCATTATCTTTATTTTATCAAATGAAAAAATTTCTGATAGGTATTAGTTATTAAATCTAAAACACAACAAAATATCTATATTCTTCTTGTTTCATCGTTAATGTTCTGATAAAACACAGGTAAAAATCCAGGTAAAATCTTGAATTGAAAGCAGACTATAATTGCTACAACAACACAAATCACACCTATTGTTCTATACCCAATTATCAAATGTGTGCAAAACGGGAACACACCATTAGCACAGGTGTGAATGCCTGCAGGGCTTCATTTACCCTTGTTTACATGTCGTGAAACACTCTGCTAATACGTATACACCGGAATAGATTTAAAAACAATGGGACTAAATGGTGTGTGCAAATTATTGTCAAAGTACTCATGGTTTTCCTTTTTTCAGATTCTTAAACAATTGGTCAAAATCTAATCCGCTATCAATATTTAATATTCCACAAAGTAATTTAGTAATACGGTCATACATGTACCATACGCAAATGGCCGATTGGATTATCTACATGAGCGAAAAGTAATAACTTCAAGAGAAATTTTAAATAAGTGTCAACGGGTAGGACCTTTTCTTATAGGGGAAAGCCGGACCTTAAATGTTAACATTAAAGGTCCGGCCGGACCATTTTACGGGGCGGACCTTAAATTATACGACACCGGCTTAATTTAGATTTGCTTCTAGGTGCCAACATCATCGCGTGCACAGATTTAGAGAAGGGATTGAAGTGCATGTGTGTGTGTGTGTGGGGGGGGGGGGGGTCCAGACCCTCCCACCCTTGAAAAAAATAATTTATATTAATACATGTAGTAAAATTACCAAACAATACACCTCGGACCCCAATCCCCCCACCCCCTGCAAACACAGTTACATACTACTTTGCCACCCACCCCCTACACACACACACACTCCTCATGGATAAAGAAACAGAATATTTTGATAACAACGAAAGCCTGTACATGTAGTAAAGTGCATTATAATCAAAATTCTTTCACAGTGACGTTTTATAATTTTAAATTTTTACAATACAGGTATGTAGCAAAAAAAAGATAAATTTTTAAAATTTTGGAATCTGAATTAAAAAATAGAAAAGCCCCAGCAGCATTTGCACTCTCTACAGACATGTAGTTAACGCTCTAACCCATTGCACTTCACTGTTAGGTAACATTATTTTGGGGGGAATTATTATATTTATAGTTTATTGTTTATTTCTGCAATAGGGAGTTCATTACAATATGCAGGTGTCCTGTATGTACCACCTTAAAGCTGAAAATCAAGTGTGCTTTACATATTTTTACCGAATAAAACAGTACAAAGGGTTTAAAAGAATAAAGACATGAAAATACATGCATGTTACAAGAAAATGATCTTTGTCCGAAGTTACGTACACAACACAGGTCTACAGGTCGCATTACCGGGTACTATAGTTTTACCCAGCTCTTCAGTTATAGATGGCTTTCACGTGGTGTACATAACGGTATGTGTTTTCCATGTGCAGAATAGGATTAATTAACATGCATAAACATTTCTTTTGTGATGATCAGCTTATTAATGGATTCATATTGTGCTCTAATTGGATTATCATTATGATGTTAACCAATATAGGTAAGCATAATACATGTAGTACTCGCACAATATTATGAGACACCGGTATACATATGTATTACTTTCACTTTCTAAATAAGTGATCTCCCTTTGCCAGCATACTGTATCATCATCTTTTTTAAAATATCTAAATAAGCTCATCATTGTAACATATCCTATCACATTTGTACAGTTTCTGTCATTTAATTGCAAAAGTTATTTTTTCATTTGTCAGATTTAAATATTAAGTTGAACCCATATTGACCCTGTGACAGTTTGTATTAAATTTGTGTATTACATTTAAATAAGTGTAGAGACTTATCATGTCTATATGAGTTTTATTTAATAGGGAGGAAAGGGTCTTTTTTCTTAATGTATTATGATGCATCAAATAAAACGTAGGCCATGACCCTATGGGATTGTTCTGACCCAATGAAACAGGAAAATACCATTAATCTTGAAAACTGTTGAGAACCCTTACCACTAAACCAACTATATTTTTGTTTCTAAAATCATTATGATGCATCAAATGGTGTAAGTACATGACCCCCAGGAGTTGTCTTTAAACCACACCCACCCCTCTGAAATAGGAAATGATGATATACTTTGATAATCCATGTGGGTAATTTCTAGCCTATTGATGACCCTGCTTTGTTTAGGATTACAATTAATTGCCCCAAATACATATAACATTTTGTTTATCTTATCGATAAGAATTAAAAAGCAATTTCCTAAATCTTTATGTGCATCTAGAGAAAAATACCAATCAAGAAATGATTTAAAATTTGCTACTGTACACATGTTAGAATGTATTAAGGTGGCTCACTACACCTTGAAATATTTTCTCAAATCAGCAGAAAATTACTTGATTATGATAGATATCATAATGGATAAGAAGTATTTAAGTCAAATAGGCAAAAAAATGTGCAATTTTGGATGAAAAATTACATTTTAGAAAATTTAATTCAGTAAACTTGAACAAAAGCTCCAGGCGGATTCAAACTCATGATCTGCGGTTCAGAAACCCAATACTTTAATCACTGAGCTACGATAATATACAACCGAATCGAACGATATTAACAGTTTAACAAAACATTTAAATCGCCATCTTGTGACGTAGTGTCTTAAAAATTATAAGTCTGGGTGTAGTGAGGTACCTTAAAGAAGACTCTGAATTTGATGGGGGGTGTGGAGGATAAACATTTGATTTTAATCATTTATTGTTATTAATTTTAACTTGAATAGTTGGCAGAAAATAAGACTTCTGATGGTTTATTCCCCGAACGGCTACTCGCCAAAACAAACACCTAATTATTTTAGGCAATTATGGGGTCCTCTAAGGGGGTACAGGTAGAATGTACCTGTGTCCACCTGGATTCCCCATATCAGTTAAATTAGCATAAATTCAGAAGAAATAAATGCATGTTTCTATAAATGTAGTAATACACATTTTTTAAACCTAAATCAATGTTGCAGTTTTCAGTCATTTTTAAAAAATTCTATTACTTTTCAACAACATGTATTACATGTATATATACTAGTATGCTGTAATTTAGTACCTTTTTATATCGAAAAGACTCAGTTTTAAGTCCCAAGGTGAATGATACTGTGATAGTGGGTTGTCCCAAAGATTAACAAGTCCACTTAAGGGTTCTTCATTTATTCAGATATAGAGATTAAAGGATTCTATTGGCTATAGTAAACCACCTGATCATGTGCACATGTATTAAAGTGACCATACAGGTGAAATGCCTTAAGGCTATAAAATATCAGAAGCCACTAGAATAGATAATTAAATAATAATTACTTGATAGGTGCATAAAAGACAGGGAGTTATAGGGATAATAGTCTGTTTCTAAATATGTACATGTAAAATATAAATGAAATGGAGGATGAAGATGATGATGTTGATGAAATATGAATAATGCATGAATTTAATTATTATCATAAAATGCACCCTATTACAATACCAATCATTTTATCTTTCTAATTATCCATGTATATTTTATAATTTTTGTTACTTTGATTAACATATCAGAATCAGCACCCATAATCAACCACACCACCCCAGTCTGAACCATTACATGTTATCTGTTTTAGCTCTCTCTCTCTCTCTCTCTCTCTCTCTCTCTCTCTCTCTCTCTCTCTCTCTCTCTCTCTCTCTCTCTCTTCCTTCTGGTGTTTCCATGCTTTCTTGTGATGAGTCTCTCTCCATGTGTAACATTTAACTAATTCTGATCATATCTCAATAGATCATTTGTCAATTATGCAAGGTGTAATGTGATTTTTTTTTAAGAAAAACATTTTTTTACCAGTTTATAAAACTTTTAGACCCCAAATTATATTTTAATTTTAGTACATCATTCAACAATTAAGAAAAGTGTAAATGTAAGGTTTTTTTTTAATTTTAAGCAAAAATAAATGCAAGGTTTTTTTATTTTAAGAGAAAAAACCGTCATTTTATTTAAAGTCTAAGTAGGGATACATACATACAGAAAATTTTTCCAGGGGAAGAGGGGGGGGCAACAGTTATTTGAGTTTGCCGGGGGAGGGGGGGGGGTCCAAAGCATTTTTTCGGCAATTTTTTTAATTAAATGTAATTTAAAGAAATTTGAATTTTGAAGGGGGGGATCTGGACCCCTGACCCCCCTCTAGATCTGCACATGGGATAAATGTTAATTTCATGCTACTATTTGTCTACCAGGATTACATTAAATTTTTCAAAATCTTATAGCACATCTATAGGACAGTCCCTATCATATCTCAAGATATCATGTATCTATTCATTAAATCATAAGAGGAGTTCTGGGATCTAGGTTTTTTTAGGAGTGATAAACGTCAATTTTCTGCTATTATTTGACTCCCTAGATGAAATTTAAATTTTTAAAACCTTACTGCACATCTTTAGGACAGCCTCTATAATATCCCAAGATATGATGTGTCTATTCATTAAATCATAAGAGGAGTTCTGGGATGTAGGTTTTGTTTAGGAGAGATAAACGTCAATTTTCTGCTACTATATGACTTTCTGGATGAAATTAAAATTTCTAAAACCTTATTGCACATCTATAGGACAGCCCCAATCATATCCCAAGAGATGACAGAGCTACTCCAAAAGTTGTAAAAGGAGTTATGGGAACCATACTTTTTTTGCAAAAAAACGTTGTTTTTTGTTGCCCACTGATCCCTGTGTTGTAAAAAAAATTTCTGAAACCTGATCACACTTCAAAATGACACCCCCAATCATATTCTAGAAGATCATTTGGCTACTGCCAAAAAAAAATGACGTTTTTTCAATCAGATTTTTTGTAAAAAAACGTCATTTTTCAGCCACCAAATGACCCCCAGGGCAAATTTGAAATTTCCGAAACCTTATTGCGCATCTATAGGATACCCCAAAACATATTCCAAAAGATGATTTGTCTATTGTTGAAAATGTAGGAGGAGTTCGAGGAAGAAGGTTTTTTGTGAAAAAACGTCATTTTTTACCAATTATTTGACCCCCAGGACTACCAGAGAATTTTTGAAACCTTTTTACAAAACAACATGATATCCCAAATCAAACTCCAAGAGTTTAGTTTGCTGGTTTATAAGATGTAAGAGCAGTTTGAGAAAGTAAAACGTGACAGACGGACGGACGGACGGACGGACAGACGGAACAGGACAACAACAATATACCCGAACTTTCTTTAGAATGTGCGGGTATAATAAAGGGAATAATATTAATCTTATTATTAAAAAAATAGTTTCAACGTCGGGCGCCTGTGAGTTTATTAATGATTTCGATGAAGTTATTCTGTTGATTATTCTTTAATTCTCAGGCTTCTGATTACGTATGATAATGGAATAATATAGAAGGATATTAAAAAAAGAGTTTTGATTTTTGTGTAGTAATAAAATCAAATTGGGGATCAGTTTCACTGCTTGTAAGAATATTTTTTACTTTCTTCAAAAATGTTCGTTGAATCAAATGCTTCTGATTTCTAATAACTGGTTTCATTAAATTCGCGGGCATCAACTTTCGTGGGTTTTGAAAAGTCACAGTTTTAGGATACGTTTACGCATACAAACAATTATTTGAATTCAACTTCGATGAACGTTTGATTTTTTGGAAGAACTCAACTACTTAATTCAAGAAAAAATGGTGCTAAACGAATGTAGATTTAACCATAGTGTATAAGTTATAAGTCTTATAAGTCTTTTATATAAATATTTATTTATATTATTTAATACTTAAATACAGTAATATTTAAGCATCATATTGTCTGTGTTTTGGGGTGGAGGGGAAATGCAGACTTTCTTCCAAACTTGCTCCAAAAAATATTGACAAGGGGATTTATAAAAACCATCTTCGCCAAAGCTAAAAATCCTAATCTGTTTAAGGGGGTATAGAGTACACCAACTACAGGTTTTTAATTGTGATTCTATGATTATAATTTACATGCTTCAAATACAAATATATGCCCTAACAATAACATTATCATCCGGGTAAATACTTTAAAAAATAGTGGAGGGCCAGATTCGCTTGAAAATTGAGTTTTATACAGGTACATGTAATATGAGAAAAATGATTCGAAGCTTTGATAACAAAAAATACAAAAATGATATCAACGCAAAGAATGCATGCATTGTGAAAATAATAATAACGGAACATTTACTTTAACAGAAAACACTACAACATCCGCCACCACTGAAAACACCACAACTCTTGGATCCACCCTAACTACCGGAAACAGCACTGGATCCGCCCCTTCGATCACTTCCGGTGCCGTGTCAACAGCTTCAGTCATAACACAGAACATCAGTGCATCTGCACCCATCACTACCGTCACCACTGCGCATATCACAACGGAAGACTTTACGCCCCATTTTTCAATTCTTCCCGCCAACAAGACTTCAACCATTCGATCTACTCATGGACCACCCAGCTCTACCGCAAAGCCCGGATTTGACGGTGCTTCGTTCGGCGGGGGGATCGGCGCGGGGGTGGGGATTTTTCTGTTGTTATTGTTCTTTGGAATTCTAATCGTGACCATAAGGAGAAAGATGAAAGGTCCTGACTATGAAGTGTTGTAAAACAACCCACCCTTTTAACCTACTGTTTCTGATTCATTCCATTTCATTGTAAATTTTAAAAAGTTGATAGAGATATATATCTTTATGCACGCAACAATTTTACAAGGATTTATTAGACAAAATGCTTCCACTTGAAGCATTTTCGTTTATAAGACATCCGCTATAGTCTGTCCCAAGATATTTATGCAGCACATTTGATCGATTTTTAATAAAAATATACATACGTGTGAAAGAAGTGCAATTAAATTCGGTGAAAGGGAAATTTTCCAAGATATCTTCATTGACACATTATCATATTTCACTCGAAAACAATCACAGGATCGAAAATAGATTTCTTACGGAGATTTATAATGGGGAATGTTTACATCTTTTCTCCGTTCGGAATCACTCGGAATACCTCGCGCAATTTTTCAACGTTATCATCCTGGCTTACTGCAATACAAAATCCTCGTAGACATCAGATTTTTTAGCCTTGTATTGAAATCTGATAAGCTAACGGGGGCGTCTTGGAAATTTTTCATACTTTTGAATGAACATCGTTTAAACCCTGAGGTATTTAAAAATATTGAGTAATTAAGCAAAATGTGAATCCAGGATATCTTGGGACAGAGTATAGGAAACATTTTTGGGGAAACAGTTTTTCATATTTATAAATCAAATCCTGTCAGCCCGAAGCTTTACTGATTACCTCAGTGTAGGGCTTTGATATTCTGGATGATTCATAGACAATATATAAATAGTACATGTACCTGTTTGGGAGGAGTTGAAATGGACACCCCGAGAAAACCATTGTAACAATTCGTTGTGTTACCCGTTGCCAAGTGTGTTGCTATCGCTGAGGGTAATACATGTAGAACGGATTATCAACCGCGTCTTAACCAATCAGATTTCAGTAATTAACATGAAAGTATAATAATATAAATCATACAATTTGTTTTCAAACGAGGATCCAAAGGGGGAACGAACGAGCTACAATTGTAACCGGAAAATAAGATACGTGCACGGACAAGCCGCCATTGTGATTGAATGTACTTAACTATTCCTTTTTTCTTCATTAGAAGTTTGTTATTTGTTATATATTAGCTATTTATATCTGGTGTACTCCTTAATGTTGACTTAATGATTTCTTTAACAGCACCACCCATGTCCCCCTTTTTCTCAGATTGAAGTTGTAGACACTCTGTCCATACATTGTATGTCTGTACATATCTGTCCGTAATCTGTCTGTTTGTATAGATGTATCTGTCTGTCTGTCCGTCCGTTTTGTTTTGTCTTGTCTTGTCCTGTCTGTCCGCATGTCTGTCTGTCTGTCCGTCTTTTTCTACAATACGGATAATATTCTGTGTAGTATTTTGTAATTGTGAGTAAGAAATTGATCCTCCGCTTGGGGTACCACAAGGAACCAGAAATCCTCGTTGTCTCCTCACCTATTTCTAATTAGAGCTATCTCACTATGATTTGATTTAAACAATATTTTATTCAATGTATATTGAATGGGATTAGGCAGCAGACACAACCTATTCTAGCCCTCTCCCTACATCAAGGTCAAAGTGAACAAGTTGAAGTATTTAAATGATCAATATTGATAAGACAAGACATACTATAGAAAAGATACAAAGAAAAGTGAGAAAAAAGAGCAAGAGAGAAAAAACAAAAACAAAAACAAAAAACAAATACAAACTAACAATATGGTACCAGTTTGAAAGAAAAGATAAAACTAAATTTTTTTTCCATAAATAACTATAAAAAACGTTTTGTTGCTGCAATAAAAGTATGTACTGCCTTAAATATTTAAACATTGATATTATGTCTATGGTTAGGACTACCATATAGCATTATTTCAAGTAAAAGTTGCTGATTAGAACTAATTATGATATTTTTTATGGCTTGAAAAAGAGTAATTCTACATGATTCATACTTAGGACATTTGAAAAAATAATGATAAACATCTTCAACAGAATTCGCACAATTTCCACACATTGCAGTTTCTGATAAACCATGATTATACATATCTGCCATTAACATACTTGCATTGTTCCTTAATTGACAATGCAGTATATTATATTTACGTGTCCCAAAATTAAAAAGTTCATTACTTTTCCTACAAAAAATATGAAGTTAATAGACTCTTAAAAGTGGATATACTAGAAGCATTTCTAATGTGATCTAGTAAATCAAGCCATTGTTTGACTGTCGAAGGGAAAAAACTGTTCATATAGGATGTAGTTCTTATTTGAGGAATTTTAAATTGTACATCACTGATTCTTAGGTTATAAGTGTGAACTGGTGTACGATATGGTTCTAACAATTTTTCTGTTGTTCTAATCTCACTATGATACATGTGTTCATGCAACGATGTTTTTGATGTCATACAGGATTAAAAAGGTTTCCTCGAATGATCATTTTGGCATCCATCAAACATTATAAGAGAGGCTCTGCTATTCCAGATTTGAATAATTTATATAATATATAAGTTAGTAATACATTTATATGGTTTATTTAATATCGGCATACTGATTTTTTGCGACATTTTGTTAATAAATAAAATGCAGACAATATCTATAATATAAAACCATTCATTCATGCAATAATACACTTGATTTTTTTTATGTGAAAAAGTGACCGATTTTAAGACACCGACATGTGTACTGGGTATGTCCATTACTTATATACAATCTTATATGCAATCTAAAGTTAAACAATTTTACTTGACAAATTTTTCATGCAATAATTTTTAATTGGTAAATTAGTAAAAAAAAAAAATAAATAAAAAATAGGGTTATTTTTCAGAACCAATCCTTTTTTTTACTCGATCTGGTCAGTATTTTATTCATGATAATAATACATTTTAAAGTATAATTTTATATCATACATGTGCATGAATTGAACAACAGAAAAAATGGCCTATAAATATATTATTATAGTCCTCATTATATATTTTTTTTTACCGTCTTGCAGTTTCAACTGAAATCATCAATAAATTATAGATAACACGTGCAATTTCACAGGTTTACTTAATTGATAATGGATAAGTGACCCATTTAGGAACGTATCGGCCTGATTCATTGCCCAATGCATGCATCACGTGCTGGCCATGTTATCTTATCACATCACCGACGCACCCCCATAACGGAATCAAGTCTGGCGCGGGGTTTCCCTCGGTCTATAGAGGACCGCGATTGACCTTTGAACCCACACCTATCCATATCAGAAGAGAGTGTCGCGTGACTCTTTCTGAGTCATTTACAATCTTCACGGGTCTTTCCGACAAGCGAAAAGCAGCCTTGAATACTTTTTGTTTTTCGTAGGTATATTTTGATCTCCGAAGACCTTTTTATAAAATACAGGATATTGTAAAATCTAGCTGTTAATATTTGAGCTAAACTTCAATATTATTGATGCAATATTTTTCATGAAATACACAAAGATATTTAAAATGTCTAATGATTTCTATCTATAGTTTTCCTTATCATTTCATTTTAATGTTTCCTTGTGATTTTTAACTTTTATATTATAATTAATATCATTGAATGCGTTCATGATGTTCTTAAATTATAGAGTGACGTCTTCAGGATTCTTTCTCTTTTTTGATTAAAAAAACGTGTATTAATTCCTTCCCTTTTAATAAATTTCCTGATTGTATTCAGTATTTTTTAAATTCTATTTTTTAAACTTTTCTGAATCCTGCTTAAAAAATGGAAGAGAACAAAAAGTTTCATATAGCTGGTGTTTTAAGGGAAATACTAGGTTTGTGATGATTCCCCGCCATTACGTTAAGCAAAGGAAACTGATAGAAAAGAAAGTTAAATTAAATAGTATATTCATCGATAGGAACTATTCATTGAATATTGCTTGTCTACTGTTTGTACTCGTAAAATCATAGTGACGTCACAATGTATATTGTACTAGAAGTCAAAATAACTTTGCCACCAGATGCTGCAATTCCGCGCGCATGAAATATCTCAAAATAAAACTTAAAAACTGTAAACCTGAAGATAGTTTTCCTTTTATATAAAAAGTCTTATGATAACAGAATAACACAATGGGGTTCGAACAGCCTTTTCTTACAAAACACAATCTAACACGCTCCTTTGATCATTTGCTCGCTCACACATAGAACTCTCTACTATAAATACAAAAGATGATCTATGATGATAACATGCATTCATGGTCATATAAACACATATAGCACTTGTCATAACAACATACCACAACATTACACTGGACAGTATTACAGTAATACAAAATAATGGTATACCGGTACAAATATGAGTATCAAAAGGTATAAAAATTATCTATTGTATTTAAAAATGTCTTCTTCCGTTATAAACCACGGAAAACTCGTGAAAACACACCAGCACCTCCAATTAGTGTCGGGACTGAGATTTCAAGACGTCTAGTATTGGGCATACCCGGAATTTCTGCCTTTGTACTTATAGATACCGAAGCAAAGGATAGCCGCAATCACCACGCCCAGGGCGATACCCCCACCGAAAGAGGCGCCGCTAAAACCAGAGGACTTGGGGGCTGCGGTCGTAGTCGTAGATTTAGTTGGTTGAGTTGGTTTATATGACGTCACTGGTACGCTAGAGTTTCCTGAGGCGGTTGTCATGGTTGCAGTTGTCATATTGTTGGTGACATTGCTAGTTGTCATGGATGCAGTTGTCATATTCCCGGTGACGTTGCTCGTTGTCATGGATGCAGTTGTCATATTTGACTGGCTGTTGGTGGTCATATTTGATTGGCTGCTTGTAGTCATATTCGATTGGCTGCTGGTTGTCATAGACGCTGTAGTCATGTTAGTAGAGTTATTAGTTGTGACGGGATTGGTTGTCAAGGTTATTTTTGAGCTTGTTGCTGTACTGATATCAATTGTTGTGCCATTACCAGCATCTGCATCTACTAGAGGACCTGAAACCACAACGTTTGTTAAATTATAACAGTAGAATAGTACTCTTGTGTTGACAATGCAGACATTGTAAAATACAGCCGCGAAAAAGCATACTACATTTTGTAAGTCAAATTTCTCGATTTTGGCACGATTAAGAATTACGTCTTAAAATTATGAATCCATTGTAGGTATTTGTGCAAAAGCTACACAGTTTATACGAGCATGTACTGTATTGGACAGTTCCCGCTTTATAAACCGTTTCTTTTAAAAGAGCATTGAAGCCAAATCAATGGCTACCCAAACTTTATCATGAAATGGATAAAGGAGTATAAATTAGGTAAATATATTGAACTCATTCCTTTAAATTTTTCTATCCTATTAGGTGTAGAAAAAATAAAGCAATATATGACCCTTGAGATTACATTAGTTTGTATACAAAATTCTAATGTAACGTCAAGCGAATTAATACGTCTTCGACATTGGTTATATCGTGACGTATACAATTTTAACATTAAAATGTTATTGATCTACGATAAAAACTTATTTTTTCAGTCAACCAAAAAAAGCGCGTTACAACCAAACTTTAATCATATCAAAATATTCTGGGTAATTAAAACCAAATTATTATAACAGAGCTATCTCCTGGCACTGTGAGAAATCGAAAAAAAACAGTACTTACCAGCGAAAACAACGCCCCCTCGAAAACTGGCGAGACAGAGAACGAAAATACAGAGGCGAGGTAGGACTGAGAAAGACATGGCGTCCGGAGGGAAAACGGAACAGGGAGAACGGAACAAAAAGAACGTAGATGTCAGATCGTCTGTCTGAATCCGAAGAACGATCGGGAATTTATAGCTGGGACCGATGGAGGTGCGTCACGGTTCAATGGTTGATCAGACTGTGAGCAGGTGACCGTCCAGGTCCAGGTGTACAGGTGTATACCGGTAGGTCAATCAGATCACCTCAGATAATGGGGATAAATAGGATAAAGAGACAGTGATGAGTCGGAGCGAACAGCTAGACAAGGTTACCTACCGAAGGCTGAACGGGGGGGGGGGGGGGGGGGGGGGCAGGGGTACAAGGACGTCTGGGTAAAATAGTGCATGCAGAGTATGACACGTGAGTCTTACAACTGTTACTTCAGAACTACTACACACACTTCGAGTACACCACAATGTTCTCTTATTCATGAATAAAGGTTCTGTATGTCTGTGTTAACGGTATGGACGGTGATTGTATTACCTCTTGAGCAGTGTATGAACATTTTAATTACGAAATAATTGGTATAATCTTCGGTTGTTAAAATGGTTGTCTACCGTAATTGAGAAAAGTTGTTCATTTCAGAATTCATTGATTGTTGGGAAAGTACTTTATCTTGTAAACTTGATAGTCTAAGGTCATACTAAAGTCCCAAAATGTTGTCATATAATGAGGCTTATAACCCACGAAAGGTCGGAGACTTCATTAGATAAATACAATGATCACACGTCGAATTAATAACTGTGTGATATGATATTTCAAAACCAATGACCGCTCGTGTATGAGCACTCCACCGGTTTAAGTCTAAAGATTCGGGTGAATGACATATTTTTCGAATACATGTAAGTATCAACCATCACTACATTTATACCAATAACCAACTCAAGAGGATGACGGCGTAAAAGAAGCAGTTCTTACGCTTGTCTCTATCGCCGTGAGATTAGGGCACAGAGATGAAAAATCGAATCGACCAGAGATTTGGACTTAGATTTGAACGAGGTTTAACTTTTTTTCTGGATCAAATTGGTGGGAAATTCTTCATTTTTCCTTTCACCCAGATTCATTTTGATAATGGAAAGATGAAGTAAAACGATATAATTTGTTTATAAAAATGAATCTGCTCTTTTCTCTTAGAACCATATTTTATATTCATTCCGAATAGAATAGGATAAGTCGATGACTCCAGTTGAAAAAAATACGTTTACCTAATAATTGTTTCAGAATGAATTATGTTCTTTTCGTTCTATGATTTCAATATTTAAGAATTTCCTCTTTATCATAAACCTTACATCTCTAATTTTGGTATTTGGATATATCTAGAGTCAAACTGGCTTCTACTGATTCCCCTATATTAACCATTCACTCGTTGATTTGTACACGTAACTGTGTGCTATGAATTATGGGATTACGCCATTTCATTCACGACAATTTCCCAATGTCACAACTCACACAGACGACGTATGTAAGCGATATAAACTCTGTCCCCATTATCGATAAAATTCGGGTATCTCTCCAGCGAGGTGATAAAATTACTACGCCGTGCCAGGCACTCTGATGTAACCTTTGGCTCAGATTTGTTGCATGGTTATTGTTAACACATACAGAGAATGTGAATGACAGTTTCTTATTATTCTTTAACTTTTTTTTCAATCATGGAGAAAATATCATTCCTAGTTGGATTTATTCTTATTTTTAATGATGTATATGGATCACCAAATATAGGTATGTATACGTAAACTATATGCCAAAATACACACGCGGAGTAAATCTTCTTATGTTTCTTTCCACCAAATTCTACCTTTTTTTTGCAAGGTTTTCTTCTGTGGGTTAGGAAAAACTACCATGTGGTTAAAAGTCCATTTATTCTTACTACATGTAGTATTTATTTATTTATCACAGAAAATAGAGATATTAGATTGAGTGCAGCACTAGTGTCTGCCGCTCAAAGTTTTGCTGATACTACCGACAATGTGACCATAAAACCCCCCGTCTCCACTTTTAACTCGACAATGTCAGAGCCTGTTACCATGACAACACCGGGACTCACAACTGTTTCTGCTAACACGACCATGTCAAAGCCCGTAACTATGACAACATCGGGGCATCACAACAGTACAATAGAGCCAATCACTTCGAATGTTACAACCGTTTTCCCCAACATGACAACGCAACCAGCCAACTCATCTAGCGAATCTCCATCAGCAGCTACTTCTTCAACGTCACACATTACGTCAGAATCAACAGTGACGTCATCAATACCTCACACATTTCCCTACACGACCTCACGTGCGCCCAAGCCCGGGAAGAAGAGTAAGTTTGAGGCGTGGAGTTTTCTTGGGGGAGTGGCTGTTGGACTTTGTGTGACACTGGCGTGTGTAGGACTCATGTACTGTGTCATCGACAAAAAGAAATACCCACGTGACAGCGTACAGTATAGAGCCATGTAGTTATTTCGGTGACGTCATAAATATATGCGTCATTAAGACATGTGACATGCAATTGTTTGCTTTACTTATTTATAAATATTTTTAAAAATGTTTTCTGATGATTTTACTAGTATGTCTTCGTGCAATATATCATGCCAAACACATCGAATATACGTCTCATTTTTGCAAAATGTTAAAGTTAGAACTCAAAATTATGATGAAGAATTGTGCATTGTATATATGTCAATGTTGTCATTATTTGCAAGAATTCTTTAAAAAAAAACAGTTTGTTAAAAGTTCACCGGGATTTGAGCTTGGTTGGTCACGTAATCAAATCCTGTGAAGCCCGAAGGGCTTCTCAGAAGATTTAAGGTTCTCCGATCCTCAGCCTCAAAGTATTGTTTTTCATCATAAAAATGTTATTTATCCTTCATACTTTATAAATGAAATAAAATAAAAAGAAAATTGTTTGATGGTATCCATGTATTTTACAAAGTAATTATGGCTACGGTGAATGCAATGTAATAAATAACGTATACAAGCTGAGATCAAATTAGAAAAAATAGGTCGCACCGGTGCATCCTTGTATATTGTTTTACTTTATCATGTTATGATCAATTAATCTGTGGGTTTTATCCAAAGTGCTGTTTGCTTCCTTTATGATAGTAAGTTAAGTTACATAAAATCATATTTCTTTAGAGTGACCAGTGATTGGAACGGTAATGATTGTTTTAGCTACACGTTAAACAATCTTTTTATATGCAATTATTTTTTGTACTTAGGAAAATTTGAAAAAAGAGCTTCAGGATATATCTCAATGTTAACCATCTCGAACACCAGGATCTATTTTAATGTCATCCATTTTTATCAAAAGTTTCTGATCATATTATGTTTTATCATATTCTAACGTAATCATTTGGTAACTATCTTGGAAAATTCAACAATATAAGGTTTTATTTTTTTTATGTGGTATATTTTCTAAAAATCAGATATTCATTGCCAATTTAACTTAAACTTCACTGTCCTTCTGTTTTCTAGTGCTGACTTGCCATCTCAATTTCGGACAGGAAGTTATGCTTCTTTTTAAATTTCAACAGCTAGGTGGATAATCCCCTTTCGGTATTTCGTTATAACCCAGTAATTAACATATCCACTGGTCCTTTGATGTTGTGTGTGGTTCCAATCTTTCAAATTCTTTCAACAGCTGATTTTCAAAAATAAAATATTAAGTAAAAACTCTGCTTCCTACACGTACACGTGTACCTCACGGTTTTTATTAAAAAGTCATTCGTATATGATCGCCAAAACGGTTATTTAATTTTTTTTTACACAGTTAAGTGGTCAATTCTTATACAACAAAATATCTTATCAAGATTGTAAATGGTAAAATACTACTACTCGTAGTTTTAATTATCATGGGAGGTTTTTTTAAAGAGCCAAACGACGCGTTTAGGTTGCTTATTTTCTTAAAATTAATTTACCATTAAATAAATAGTGCCTGTTTAGGAGGGCAACAGTTGAAATTGACACCCCGAGAAAACCATTGTCAACCGACGCTTCGCGTCGCTTTGGTTGACGATGGTTTTCTCGGGGTGTCAATTTCAACTGTTACCCTCCTAAACAGGCACTCTTTATTTTATTATACTGAATGTCTTAATTTTAGAGAAAATTTTACTGCTTTTATATAGAAATGACGTGAATTTTACGGCGAACCGTACGCGCATAGTTTACGCGCATGTAATAATTCGTTCTGTCGGCCCGTTGCCAAGCGTGTTGCTATCGCTGAGGGTAAGAGAACGGATTATCAATTGCGTCTAAACCAATCAGATTTCAGTATTTAACATGAAAGTATAATAAAATTTATTATTTAATCATATTCTGCTCTCGCCAAAACGGTCGCACCGTAAAACATTATTAACCATAAAAATGATGTCAACCATTAACATTTTCTTAACCTGATCATAATTAAGCAACAATCACTGATTGAATATTAAAACTTTGACAAAGTCATGCGAGCTGCCATTTAGGTGCTCTCCACTGTTTGGAGTTAAATATGTTGTGGTTTATCATCGAATTTTTTCGCATGCAGCATCCCGATTTTTATAACTTCCAAATGCTCTGTGATGTCAGCAGACCCCATTCAAAGTGCCTAGGAAAGTTATATGTCCTTGTTTCTTAAACATCATAAATTGAATAAAAGCAATGGAAAAAACATCTGGATTAAGAAGCAGAAGATCAAATTTGTCATGGTAAGTTATACAACCTAGCTCTCCCATATATCCAATTGTATAATCACAATGTTTACATCACATGCATTCCTCGGCAGTGGGCATGACCTCGCACTGTCCACAGAAACACCATTCCTATTGCTCTAATGTTGGAATAATTGGACTTGATGAATTATTACAGGCAGCTAGGGAGATTTTCAAGGTTATCTTCTTTACTATATTCTGGTTTAAGATAATGCATAACATCCTATCCCATATATATTTTCTTGCGCCATCCTTGCAGAATTAGTGGGTCAGTTTATAGAAGCGTTGTGCTGACGTCACTGAGATGCTATCATGGCAGCCTCAATGCGCTTGCAGGAGATTTAACACTGACCAGAAAATTAAGTTTTACGGCTTTTAAAGATAAGATCATGAGATAAGGTATATGGTGGATGTTTTAGACTTTAGTATATATATCTACCTCACTGTAGAAATGTGTTATACCCGACCTTTCCCTTTAACTTAATGAATTTTCAAAAACAAAAGAGTTGAACAAATATCAATATGTCATCTGGGTTCTCTTTTAATTAATACCGCCCAGGTTTTAAAAAAATACGATCTTATTCTAATTACTTAAAACCTTATCTTTGATACTCACTGTCTGCTTCCTATGAAGAAAGTCGGCTGATGGTCAAGTTCTTTTCTCAGTTCGCGGCATTTAAGCGTCTTTCTTTGTGTCTATGGCGGGAATATTGCTGCCGAGTGAGCGTAATTTGAGGCCCCCTATAGACTTAGGCCAGTAATGTAGGGCGGACAGCCATTATACCCTAACCGCTTAGCTACTATACCTTTGTACGAGAACCCTTCAATAATACATCGAACAGGATACTAGAGAATACTGTTAGATACATGTAGATAATATAGGATACAATAGGATATTGAAGGATACAGTAGGATGCCATCAAGGATGCCGGCATGCCTAATTCTTAAGTACTTTCATCTTCATCAATGGAGTTATGGTTATCCATATGAAAGGTATCTTTTTACTGTATTTTTCATATTTTACACTTCTCGTCAAATATAGTAATAACATTTAGATATTATTGTATAATTGGTCGGTTTTTTTTTAGAAATTTTAAAGATTGAAATAGTAAGCATGTAGAGGAGTTGTAGTAATTGACATTTTACATCCATTGATTGATGATTTCTAACAAACGAAAGAAGTCTTAAATTTTTTATTTATTTTGTTTCTTGCTCCCATCTTCTGTCCTGCGGAATTTAATTGTTAGACCATTTGTACCCGTATGCATGTACAAAAGGAGAAGTGTATTGACTAATACACTGGTGAAATTGTGGCCAGTCACACTAATCAAGAGCAAATGGGTCATCATCAGTGATAACAGAATCGTCAGTCTACACGGCTCGTCAGTGTATGAATTTAAACCAGTGGAAATGTTTCAGGGGGTCTGGAATCAGTGCACTTTAATCATATGTCTGCCATGGTTAATGATAATCAATGTTCTTCTTGTATTTTCTTTATGCTTATACACAGAAACAAAAAGTAAACTTATTCATGCGTTGAAGTGTACTTAGTCTACCACACCTCTGTGTACTTAGTCTACCACACCTCTGTGTACTTAGTCTACCACACCTCTGTGTACTTAGTCTACCACACCTCTGTGTACTTAGTCTACCACACCTCTGTGTACTTAGTCTACCACACCTCTGTGTACTTAGTCTACCACACCTCTGTGTACTTAGTCTACCATACCTCTGTGTACTTAGTCTACCATACCTCTGTGTACTTAGTCTACCACACCTCTGTGTACTTAGTCTACCACACATCTGTGTACTTAGTCTACCACACCTCTGTGTACTTAGTCTACCACACCTCTGTGTACTTAGTCTACCACACCTCTGTGTACTTAGTCTACCACACCTCTGTGTACTTAGTCTACCATACCTCTGTGTACTTAGTCTACCACACCTCTGTGTACTTAGTCTACCACACCTCTGTGTACTTAGTCTACCATACCTCTGTGTACTTAGTCTACCACACCTCTGTGTACTTAGTCTACCACACCTCTGTGTACTTAGTCTACCACACCTCTGTGTACTTAGTCTACCACACCTCTGTGTACTTAGTCTACCACACCTCTGTGTACTTAGTCTACCATACCTCTGTGTACTTAGTCTACCACACCTCTGTGTACTTAGTCTACCACACCTCTGTGTACTTAGTCTACCATACCTCTGTGTACTTAGTCTACCACACCTCTGTGTACTTAGTCTACCACACCTCTGTGTACTTAGTCTACCATACCTCTGTGTACTTAGTCTACCATACCTCTGTGTACTTAGTCTACCACACCTCTGTGTACTTAGTCTACCACACCTCTGTGTACTTAGTCTACCACACCTCTGTGTACTTAGTCTACCACACCTCTGTGTACTTAGTCTACCACACCTCTGTGTACTTAGTCTACCACACCTCTGTGTACTTAGTCTACCACACCTCTGTGTACTTAGTCTACCACACCTCTGCATATACACGTTGTTCAAAGATGAATCTTGATAAAAGAGTATATTCTAAATAAAATAAAGCAACAATATAATTGAAATCGTAGAAGCTCTATTTTTATTTGATTATGTACGGTTTCTTGCTCTTGTGAGCACTGCAGGAACACCCCAACCAACAGCTAACGCGGGTTATGGATCTTTTTCTGCAATGTCGCCACCATCATATCCAAATCACCCAAGATAATATAATAGTGATTTTAAACACCTGTTATTTCAGTAAGTTCGTTTTCCGCAGTTGCTACAGTTATCTAGTGAAATAATTGTTTAAAACATTTAAATTAATTATATTCAAACATCTTAAGAATATTTACATATAATGCATGATTCAAGCTGTGTGAGTGAGTATTTTAATATATTCATTTCTGTAATAATTATTGTTACAGATCACAATAACTCTGTATGGTTTGAAAAAATAATAACCCATCAACTGAGTTGTGACGTCATTACATCTACATGCGGCTGTGACAGCAATGAAGTAGGAAATCACCCGACAAAACATTAGAAAACCTCTATTACGAGGAAATTCCCCATACAAAGACTCAAACAGTACGATAAGCAGTAGGATCGCATTCATTTTCAGAATTAACAATATAATCGTGTGAAAATCAAACCTCGAACAGAAGAAAATGTCTCGCTCAAAATTGACAGGAATGAGAGAGAGAGAGAGAGAGAGAGAGAGAGAGAGAGAGAGAGAGAGAGAGAGAGAGAGAGAGAGAGAGAGAGAGAGATGTGTAAAGAATAAAAGCGTTTTATATATACAGTATATTTCAGGTAATGATGAATTGATTGGATCTTCTAGTTTTAATGAAGAATTGGACTCTGTGGAAATGCAACAACCGTTTCATCAAACATGATAACTTTGCCATCCAACATGAAAACTGTGCCTTTCAAAATGGCAAGCGTGCCTTTAAACATGACAACCGTGCCATCCAACATGACAACTGTGCCTTTCAAAATGGCAAGCGTGCCTTTAAACATGACAACCGTGCCATCCAACATGACAACTGTGCCATCCATCATGACAACTGTGCCATCGACCAAGAGAACCGTGCCTTCCAACACGACAACCATGCCTTCCAATATGACAACCGGTCATTCAACCATGACCACACGAATTAACCCCACAGTCACTCCTTCACCGTCGAAATCAAAGTTCAGCACCGGCTCATTCTTCGGAGGCATAGGTGTGGGGATTGTCTTTGTTTTCATTATAATGGCGGGAATCTATGGTGTAAGAAAAAGAAGGCGGGCGGTTAAAGAAAAAGTGCAAAGTAAAACTATAGAATGAAGGGATACAAGAGAGAGAGAGAGAGAGAGAGAGAGAGAGAGAGAGAGAGAGAGAGATGACGATTTTGTTCCATCTTTTTCTGGTTGCGGAATGCGTTTGTTGGTTATTTTGTTGTAGAGTTAGTGTGTCTGCTTGTGGTGTACATATTATTATTATGTAGGTAAACTGATGTGTGTAGTTTGACTAGGAATGCCCTGCATCATATTGTATACGATGATGTTTTACAATAAATGGTATATCTATCTGTCTTCAAGGTTTCCTTTTCTATATCGTGTCCTATAAATACCTACATAGTTTTAAAATGTTCCGTGCACCCGTATAAGAGGAGTTGCGCTTACAACTGTTCATTTTTCGATTCAAAATTTGACCAAGTTCAAAAGGACCGAAATTTACAGAAAAATAATGTAATAATATCTACATCTACATATTGTGTCCCGAATACATACAAAGTTTTACGAAATTTCCTGCAGCGGTTTAAGAGGAGTTACAAAAAGTGGGACTGACGGACGGACTGACTGACGGACTGACGGACTGACTGATTGACGTACTGACTGACTGACGGACGGACTGACTGACGGACTGACTGATTGACGTACTGACTGACTGACTGACGGACTGACTGATTGACGTACTGACTGACTGACGGACGGACTGACTGATTGACGTACTGACTGACTGACTGACGGACTGACTGATTGACGTACTGACTGACTGACTGACGGACGGACGGACTGACTGACTGACGGACTGACTGATTGACGTACTGACTGACTGACTGACGGACTGACTGACTGACGGACTGACGTACTGACTGACTGACTGACGGACTGACTGATTGACGTACTGACTGACTGACTGACGGACTGACTGATTGACGTACTGACTGACTGACTGACGGGTCAAAAACGTTATACCTCTCACAACTTGTTTGGTGGGGTATAATAAGGGCGCCAGTTATAGTTTTAATACCTCAGCCATGATGTTGTAATTTTACCTTAAGAAAAATCTCTATTTGATATCCGTTTAGCTCTCCTTTACTTTTTTTCTACAAATATCTTGGAACAAAAAAAAAATCAAAGAAATTGAAAAACAAAACAAAACTCAACAGATATAAAAAACATGTGAAAAAATTCATCTACAAAAACCTACATCAGCTTTTTTTTTACGACCTGACAGTACGGTCAAAGTGGGACTTTAGACTAGATTTTTTTTATGACTAAGTGCAGTATTTCTCAAGCAATTTTATACCAGGCATTTGTCTAATTAGGGAATAACAGCTGTAACTTACGGTTACCATATAATGCAAACATTAATTAATTGTTAATAGCCTGTTTTTAAATTTCATTGTACTATGGCAATTTACTTTCCCCTTTACCCAAACTGACCTCTGAAAAAAAGAAGTGTTGCTTCTTTTCATTTTGATACGGATTAATCCGCTGATCGGTCGATTGTAATGATACTTGTGTAGTCATATTTTAGGAATTCGTACAATCTAGATTTAAATCTTGCATTCAATTTACGACTCAATGTTTCGAAAAGTTTATTACATTTATAAAAACAAGTTCAGGACGCTTCAGGAAAATTTTCAACGCAAACGCGAAATTTGCAATGAAAAAACATGTTTTAAAAAATTGAGATTCTCCAAAAAAGAAGTAAGCACTTGCTTACAGTGCTTCAATGTAAATATGCCACAAACATTATTTTCTTACAAACTTCTTGATTTCATACATCGTATATATAACATGAGATATCTTAGCGACTCCATTTGTATTAGTTATCGGGCTACATTCTGGGCTATGTCAATAGATGAATGATAAAAATTACGACAACGTTTGATATCCAATTGCACACTACATGTTATAATGTTGTACGGCGAACTTGGGTAGACATACACCTATGTTTCAAAATTTGGAAGGCGTATGTTGAATGGTTCGGAATCAGTGACGGATCCAAAATTTGTTGTTTTGTCCAAAACGCCGAGGATCTGGGTAAACACCTGAGATCCCCAATGAGCAAAGTCCTCTGCATTTAGTTTGGTATAAACCAACTCTTTGCGGAAGTTTGCCCCTGTGGATCTAGGGCATAATATATCCTAGAAGCTCCCAGGTTTTGAGTGTTAACGTTTGTAAAACACTTTTTGAGAACTTTATGCAAGGTACATGTATATTTGACTTGTTATAAATCGATGAAAAACAACAAAACTGATTTTTCTATAGTTCTACTATTTCCCATAAATAATCACAAAATCTGCCAGTGTGAACACTAGTTTACCTTGAGGAAGTTGTTTTACTGTGGTCGCCCCCCCCCCTGTATAGGTAAAGCAGGAAGTGAATTTTGTACTTTCTGTACTTTACAAAGTCTAAAAACTGATTTTGATTCATGTGATCTTTCGTCATATTGTCATATTCAGTTAATTGATATCAAAGCCGCTTTACATCCGTCACGTACAGCTCCAGACCCCGGGTCCCGCCAAACTGATCGTCATTATAGGGGTACCTCGTTCTTGATCTACCCGTCCCTACCTATCGCTCGAACGACCTTGACCCCGAGACACGGAAATCATAGGAGACGGTGTGAAGAAGGTATTCGTGAAGTGAAGTGAGACGGACAGACATCATACACTAACCGCCTACTGTCATTGGGAACTATACCTATAATATACGATACTCTAGGATACTCTAGGATACTCTAGCCATACGCTACTGATAGGATACAATACGATACTATAGGATTAAAAACGATAGCATCAATAATGCCGACACGCCTGGTTCTGTCTTTCTTCTTCATTTATGGAGTTATGGTTCTCCAAACGAAAGGTAACTTTTTAACCGTATTTTAATTTTTTTATATTATTCAATATACTAGTAAATTGAAAACATTTAGGTATTCGTGGATAGTAAGTCAAATGTTTTTTTGAAATATTATTAAAAGGAGTAGACAAGCTAAGGACTTGTAGTAACCGACATTTTACATCCGTCGATTGATAATTTCTAATAAATGAAAAAAATCTTCTTTCATTTTTTTTCATATAATATTGCTTCTTGCGTATTACTCTCAACTTCAGTCCTGCGGTATTTCAATGTTAGACCGTTTACCCGTATGCATGTACAGTCATAAGGACAAGCACGACCTGTACAATGGTGATAAGTTGGATAATCTACTCCTAATCAAGAGTAACGGTCATCATCAATGATAACAGAATCGTCAGTCTACACGGCTCGTCAGTCTATGAATTTACCATCTGTCAGTAAAGGTGGCTTTCGATTTTGGGGGTCTAGAATCTGCATTTCAATGACATGTTAATTAACTTAGATCTGCCATGGTTAATGATTATCAATATTCTTGATCTGTTTTGTTTATGCTTATTCACATTTGAACACGTATGTTGAAGTGTACTTTTGCATCTACACGTTGTCCGAGGATAAATTATCTGATATATTGATAAAAAAGTATCTCCTAAATAAAGTAAAGCAACAACCCAGTTGAAATCGTAGAAGTGAGGATTTACAACTCTAGTTTTAATTGTATTGAGTAAATTAAAGCAAGTATTAAGTGAGGGTAAAAAAATAACACGGCGTGACTCATCTCCTGTAAACGACAAAATTTCCTCATACAAAGACTCAAATCTTACTGTAAGGTGTAAAATCGTTCATTTTCAGAATAACCATGATAAACCTCGTACACAACAAATTGTTTCGCTCAAAATTGACAGGAGAGAGAGAGAGAGAGAGAGAGAGAGAGAGAGAGAGAGAGAGAGAGAGAGAGAGGAAGATAGGTAGATAGATAGATAGATAGATGTTTAAAATAAAAACGTATTTCAACATATAGTATATTTCAGGTAATGATGAATTGATGGGATCTTTAAGTCATAATGAAGAATTGGTCTTTGTCGACAATGCAACAACCGTTCCATCAAACATGACAACCGTTCCATTGACAATGAGAACCGCGCCTTCCAACATGACAACCGTTCCGTCGACCATGACAACCGTTCCATCGAACATGACAACCGTTCCATCGATAATGACAACCGCGCCTTCCAACATGACAACCGTTCCATCGAACATGACAACCGTTCCATCAAACATGACAACCGTTCCATCGACAATGACAACCGCGCCTTCCAACATAACAACCGTTCCGTCGACCATGACAACCGTTCCATCGAACATGACAACCGCGCCTTCCAACATGACAACTGTTCCGTCGACCATGACAACCGTTCCATCGAACATGACAACCGTTCCATCGAATATGACAACCGTTCCATCGAACATGACAACCGTGCCTTCCAACATGACAACCGTGCCTTCCAACATGACAACCGGTCATTCAACCATGACCACACGAATTAACCCCACAGTCACTCCTTCGCCGTCGAAATCAAAGTTCAGCACCGGCTCATTCTTCGGGGGCATAGGTGTGGGCATTGTCTTTGTTTTCATTATAATGGCGGGAATCTACGGTGTTAGAAAAAGAAGGCGGGCGGTTGAAGAAAAAGTGCAATATAAAACTATAGAATGAGAGGATACAAGAGAGAGAGAGAGAGAGAGAGAGAGAGAGAGAGAGAGAGAGAGGGGGGGTGTTTGTGTATTTATATGGTTATACAAATATACAAGTAAGCATTGTTCATTTAATACAGTTTTTTTAATCTAGGTGTGTTTACGTTGAAAACACATTTCAAATATTTTTTCTTCATGATTTCGATTCTACAGATTTCTAATATGCTTGGTTTACTTATATTAGTGCATGATGTCCAACCCCAATAAACAACTACATTAGATTTACGCTTGTGTTTAATTTATACCAAAACTATTTTATAAATTGTAATTGTAATGTTTGAACATATTTCACTAGAAAGCAAAGTATTGCCCTGAATCTCGAATTTGATTTTAATCTATAATCTAAAACACATTTAATTAATTTCTATGAAATGGTGTGCTAAGAATTCAGAGTTTCTCTATTTCTCTTAAGTAAAGTCGTAACTGTTTAATGGATTATCAGTCATGAGTTCACAAAAGGATCTTAATTCCTTTTGATCCCAATATATGAAAATTTTAAAAAGAAAATCCATCCCCTTACCATAGCTGCTTTCTGCCAAAGAGTGTAAAGAAATGATCTATTGCGAATAACAATTGAATTGACCTATAGGACCGGTATTGGTTTCTGTCTTTACAAAAAGAATATCGATTTACGTTCCACTTCTTGATTTTAGGTCATACACTGTAAAATCTAATAGGTTCTAGTTCTCATAGTGTGTAGTGATTGTAACAAAAAGTTTCACAGTCGTTGTCCGAGCAGTATGAGATATGGTCGATTTTTTACTTCATTACCTTTAATGTTTATATTTTTAGTTTACTTTCTATAATACGATACATGTTCTTTATATGCGTTTATTTGCAACGAGGGACATATTAGCATTTAACGAAAGTCTCGCATGACGCGATTTCAAAGGTCGCAAATCCTATGAATCTTTGCTACAAATAATGCACGTCGCCTCAGTTTATTCAACAGAAATAACAGGAAGAATGATGTTTGTAGATGTAGAAGGATTTTTACGAGGCGTTCGAACATTATCATCAGTCACCGTACATTCAACTAAACACTTCTCCGTATGTAAACACTTGCACCCTTTGTATAAAGGGACTTACTGGTGCCGGGATGATATGGGGGCGGATTTCAAACTCTAACTGACCCACCACCATTTTTCTAATCTATAAACCTTCCTCCTGTATTTTTGGCATAAAATGTCACCAATGCACACATTCTTTGCAAAGAACGAACTGCATTTACTTTGCAGTGGTTCTTTCACATTTGTATCATTTCCTATAGATGTTCTGGAAAGGCAAGTGCAACAGTATTTGCTCGGCATGATTTCATTTTTACGTGGCAACTGTTTGAGTAACACAGAGTGAATGATTCTTGTCCTCAAACAAAGCGTCCTTACACTAAGGTATAGTTCCGATTGATTACTGTTTAGTTAAAGTATATACAAAGTCATGTGCTTTTTCCATCGATATCTTTAATTCAAAGAGCAAAATATATATGCATTAAAAGAAGAAGATCGAAATTAAATAAACAAAATTGAATGCACAATTATGCATAAAAAAGAAGAGGTGTTTATAAATGCTAATTTAAACAAAGAATAGTATGCCCACAGATCGAACCAGGGCACAAAAATCATCACGTGTAACATAGCTATTGGTTTAACCTACTGAGCTATCCAGAACTAAGTACAATCTATGGTGTAAATAGAGACCGCTATGATAGAAATCAGTTTCCGAAACTTTTGTCGGTTTTTTTATTATTTTTTTTTTTTTTTGCAAAATTCGACCCCATAGCCAGGGGGCCCCTAATAAAAAATTATCTTAATTTAATATTCATTTGAACAAATCTATCAAAATATCTTAGATTTTTTTAGGGGCAGACCTGTCCTGAAGGATACCTAGGCCAAAAATTATGCAGAAATATACCATTTTTCTGAGAAAAGGCTGTTTTCGCCAACGTTGAAGATTAAATAATAATAAAAATGCAAGAGCAATATGATAGGTTCAAATGCAAATTCGAAAAATTTAGAAATATGAATGATAGAAAATAACAAAAAAAATTTTAATTTTCCAAAATGATTTTTTTTTCGGGAAATCCATCTCCCCTTTAGGTCAATTCAATTGTTATTCGCAATAGATCCTTTAAATATTGTACATGTAAACATATATACATGTAACATATCAAAGTGACAACATAATTTGTGTGATATGACTAAAAATGACTACATTTGTGTGATATGACTAAAAGTGACTAATATAACTATAAAGTGATTACTAAATCATGATTGTAGTATGACGTCAGTGTAATCATTGTTTAATGGAGTCGGAATACCTGTGCTCTTTCTTTGACAACAGTGAACTAAAACAACAGACAGTCCCAGCATTTCAGGTGTTTAGTTGTTCTCTGAGTGGCGAGTTGATCCATTCATTCATTCATTCGATAGTGATTTACACAACAACTGAAATGTCAATATTAAATAAATTTGATATGATAATTCACGAGATTTTTGTGTAAAAAAATATAATTCAAGTTTTGCTTAACATGTTTACATGCATTGGACTTTTTTTGTACATAAGGAAGTATTTCGAATTCATAATTAAAACCACACCATGCACTTATCATGAAATTTAAGTCCACTTAAGAATAAAATTCATGATTAAACGAAGCATAGCTAATAGTTCGATGGTATTTATCACTATATACCGACCAAATGCCGGTTTATCATTCTAATTAACTATGTTTTGAAAAAGTGTTTTATGAATCAGAATTTCCTTAAAATTCTTGCCGGGGCAATCACATGACGCGATTCTCTTCGACGTTTTGAATGAATTGAACTGACTGCTAGGTTGTACGAGGGAAGCTCAGACATGTCCAAACAAATTATGCAGGCCCTGTCTATTTTCTGTGGTGTTCTGTTTCTTCAAACTAAAGGTAAATATCTATTTTCACTTTATATCATGTCTTCTTCCATAGAATTTCAAGTAAAATGAAATGTAAATAAATAAACACGCTCAATAATAATGTGAAGTAAAAACTTAATCTTAAAAGTGTAGATGTAACTGTATATTGCAATCACATGAAAACAAATGAACCCGCGCCATTAAGTCAGCTAGATGATAACTAAACGTCCTGGCCTCAGTAAAGCAGTTTCAGACTTTTAAAGCCAAAATTTTAGTCCACCATTAAATGATTGTTTATCATAATTTTGTCAGTGTTTTCAACCCAGAGACAGTTAGATAGTGTACAATTTTTGTCTTAAGTCTAAGATTGCTTTATGATCCTGGAGCCTGGGAGGGTGAGTGATAGGCAGAGAGTGCATGTAGGGGGTCGAAATCATACCCACGGTCGCTTGATTTGGCAGTCAGGCTTACATCGGTGTAAGGGGCAAATTCAATTTGAGGGTTGGGTGGTGGGGTTGGGCAAGCCTATGTCATGTCTGACGAGGCTAAACAAGAGATAAGGAGAGTTCTCAATTCGGAATACTGTGGGAACGAATATCGGCAGGGAGCAGAAAGCTGGTCCTTGGCAGTGCGCTAGGTGGTTCAATACTTTTTGCAGTATATAATCAGGTCCAGTTAAATTAAAACACATTCTCAGAGTCTAGATTAAAATTATACTTGTATGAATTTTTACAATAGAAATACAATGTCTTGTGAATAAAAGCGAAAGACGATTTTAGATCAGAAAAATATAAAGGAAGGAAGATTTCTTCAAGTAAATTGGTCTGAAATTAAAGTTTTCCTTGTAACCAGTTCAGTCCCCACCCCCTAATCCTGTATAAACTGTCTAATCTTTAGATTTACTGGCAAGGGCAGATCTGAAGTCTTGTTTGGGATTTTTTTTCCTCGTTTTAAAAATCATTTCCTGAACGCTAGTAAATACCGCACATCCGGATTTTAAACACGTGTTACATGTTCCGGGAAAATGAAGGGAAATGCTGTATTATTCCCATTGCCATTTTAATGTCTTTATGCAAGTTCAAATAGTACACAATATTCTGGGGATTTTTTTGGTATAAAATTAGAATAGAGAAATTTAAATTATTGCAAAAACACCCAGATTTATATGTAAAAACTTTGACTTAGGGTGGAGATCTTCTTTACTGGTTTGAACATATTTTATTGTATATTTTTATACAATGGGATTGGGCACAAGTTCCATAACTTATTAAGCCCTCTCCCTACAAAAGTTTTTAACAAACATGTTATAAAGCATAGTAAAAGGTCACATATTTTACTTCTTTACTGTCGTTGGGTATTGGGGTACTACGTACGAAGTCAGGGGTGCTGCACTTCATTTATAAAGATATATCAGTTGCAGTAAATCCCGATCTGGCGTTATTGTCCTTCTTAGTGTCTTTAACTTCCTCAATTTTAATCCCTTTTTATTCAAAAAGAGACGAATGCATTAGATTTGCGGAAGGAAATTCACTTTACTTGTGTAACAAATTTATGGCATGTCAAATGTTGCAATATTCGATCTTTTCCATTTGTATTGTATAAATATTCATTTTTATTGTATAATTTTCCATTTGTATTGTATAATTTTACATTTGCATTGTATAAATTTCATTTGTATTGCATAATTTTCCATTTGTATTCTATAATTTTCCATTTGTATTCTATAAATTTCATTTGTATTGTATAAATTTCATTTGTATTGTACTATTGTATAATTTTCTATTTGTATTCTATAATTTTCCATTTGTATTGTATATTTTTTTTATTTGTATTTTAAAATTTCCTATTTGTATTCTATTATTATACAATACAAATGAAAAATTATAGAATACAAATGGAGAATTATAGAATACAAATAGAAAATTATACAATACAAATGCAATTTATAGAATACAAATGGAGAATTATAGAATACAAATAGAAAATCATACAATACAAATGAAATTTATAGAATACAAATAGAAAATTATAGAATACAAATGAAAATTTATATAATACAAATGAAAAAGATCGAATATTGCAACGTTTGACATGCCATACAAATTTAACAATTTTTTGTCAATAAAACGAATTCTAAATGAGATAGTGGGACATATGAAGCCTTTTAAATTGCACTTATTTCCTTCGATCACTATGACTCACTCAGCTAAAAAGAAGGAAAGATATTATCAAAGGAGGAAAGATATTATCAACAGTCCCTATAAAAACCATTACGTATTTAATTTACGTTAGAGACATTTTCTGAAAACAGATCAAATACATTTTCCGGGAGTAGTTGTAAAGATAACTAATATGCATATGATACTTTTTCTTGCCTTGGACAAGTTGTAATGAGATATGTCTTTTCGATAGAGAGGCTATACGATATATATATAAATGTCCTAATTTTAGAGAAAATTTTACTGCTTTTATATAGAAATGACGTGAATTTAACGGCGAACCGTACGCGCATAATTTACGCGCATGTAACAATTCGTTCTATCGGCCCATTGCCAAGCGTGTTGCTAACGCTGAGGGTAAGGGAACGGATTGTCAACTGCGTCTAAACCAATCAGATTTCAGTATTTAACATGAAAGTATAATAAAACCAATTGTTACATGCGCGTAAATTATGCGCGTACGGTTCGCCATAGAACTCACGTCATTCCTATATAAAAACAGTAAAGTCTTCTTTAAAATTAAGACACTCAGTAAAATAAAATAAATAGAGCCTGTTTGGAGGGTAAAAGTTGAAATTGACACCCCTCGAAAACCATTGTCAACCTCCGCTTTGCGTCGATTGACAATGGTTTTCTCGGGGTGTCGATTTCAACTCTTACCCTTCCAAACAGGCACTATTTATATATTATTATACTTTCATGTTAAATACTGAAATCTGATTGGTTTAGACGAAGTTGACAATCCATCCTCATACCCTCAGCGTTAGCAACACACTTGGCAACGGGCCGATAGAACAAATTGTTACATGCGCGTAAATTATGCGCGTACGGTTCGCCGTAGAACTCGCGTCTTTTCTATATAAAAGCAGCAAAATTTGCTATAAAATTAAGACATTCAGTATAATAAAATAAATAGTGCCTGTTTTGGAGGGTACCAGTATATAAATAGTGCCTGTTTGGGAGGGTAACCGTTGAAATTGACACCCCGAGAAAACCATTGTCAACCGACGCGAAGCGGAGGTTGACAATGGTTTTCGAGGGGTGTCAATTTCAACGGTTACCCTCCCAAACAGGCACTATTTATTTTATTATACTGAATGTCTTAAATTTAGAGAAAATTTTACTGCTTTTATATAGAAATGACGTGAATTTAACGGCGAACCGTACGCGCATAATTTACGCGCATGTAACAATTCGTTCTATCGGCCCGTTGCCAAGCGTGTTGCTAACGCTGAGGGTAAGGGAACGGATTGTCAACTGCGTCTAAACCAATCAGATTTCAGTATTTAACATGAAAGTATAATAATTGAAATTGACACCCCGAGAAAACCATTGTCAACCTCCGCTTCGCGTCGGTTGACAATGGTTTTCTCGGGGTGTCAATTTCAACTGGTACCCTCCAAAACAGGCACTATTTATATAATAACAATTCCCAAAATATTTTAGTTTTTCTTGTTTTCTAACTTGTTACAATAGCAACGATTTACAATTTTTAAATAGAACTTTCATGACAAAAAAAAAAAAGATTATACAATCTAAGTTGGAAAAATGTTTTTAAATATCTGGTTTTTTTTTAATTTCGTGTCGTTTCAATGCACACATTCTTGAAATATTCCTTTACGCACAATTCATTCTTTTTTTGGCAGTGCTCTACCATTAGGGATAACTTAAACTGTTGCAATCGCTTAAGATTTTTTTCCCCAGATTACCTTAGAATATTGTAATTTTCACATCTTTTTCCTCTCCAGTTACCTTGGCACCGGGGCAACATGGCAACAATAAAAGTCTTTCTTAATGTTTGTCACAATGCACCAAATGTTAAGTATATATGAATTGTTTTGAAAATCTATAAAAATCTTTATAAATGTATAATATCAAGGTTCAAAACCATGTTAACCAGATGCTTAAACTCACACATGCTCTAGTCATATTCACAAACAAGCCTTCTTGACTACTTTCAATTGTAGAAAAAAATCACTTTCAAATTAGAGCCCATGTGATAGAACTCGAATTCATGTAGCAGTCAAACGTGATCAGATGCGGAGTTACAAACAATAAATGGGTGAATAAAGAAATAAATAAAGGAATAAAATAGCCCTTTGGCATTAATGTCTATAAGTAAATTGTGAATTAAGTTTAGCTTAATTGTTTCAGCATGTGAAAACACAACTATATCTCACAATGTGACAACAGAATCCTACAACATGACAACAGAATCCTATAACATGACAACGGAATCCTTCAATATAACAACACTGCCATCCAACATAACAACTGTGACGTCAACAGAACCGACCAATGAGCCTCATCCCATCACTCCCTCGCCGTCAGGGTCAAAGTTCAGCGTCGGCACGTTCGTTGGGGGTATAGCCGTGGGGGTCGTTCTGGTCCTCGTTATCATGGCGGGAATCTACTACGTCAGGAAAAGAAACCAACAGCAGAAGTACCAGATCCTACCAGAGTAGAGAGAGAGAGAGAGAGAGAGAGAGAGAGAGAGAGAGAGAGAGAGAGAGAGAGAGAGACAGAGAGAGAGAGAGAGAGAGAGAGAGAGAGAGAGAGAGAGAGAGAGGTGTGACGATTTTGCTTCATCTTTTTCTGGTTGATATTGTGTTTGCTTGTGGTGTACATGTGTAGGTAAACTGTTGTGTGTTGTCCTGCATCATATTGTTTACGACGGTGTTTTACACTACAAATTGTACATCAATGTCTCCTTTCCTATATCTTCTGAACATTATGTAACGGCCCTTTACAAAGTAAATTTTATATTTATTTACATCTTTTGAAAATAGTTTACTTCTTTCAAACTGCAGTTTACAGGCTTCGTCTGTACCACACATACCGACAGTACACGTCTATATCATATATAAAAGGAACATTACACAGACAAGATACGCGAGCTAGGATTATGTTAATAAAATAGACAGGTTAATCACGTGAAGAGTGTCTACGGGATGATTATACTAGTCACGTGAGTGTGGGATAAACAGGTTAATCACGTGAAGAGTGTCTACGTGATTATTATACTAGTCACGTGAGTGTGGGATAGACCATTTGATCACAATGGAATATAACGTCCATAGCATATACAGGACCACATTTGGAACTATTGACTGATCGTAATATGCTGGATGGGACGTTAAACAATCAACAAATCACGGTGATACAAACATTAGTCAACCATGACTGTAGGAAGACAGCAAATGTGACAGTCGGCATATAGGGCAGCATTTGATATTTGTAAAGAAGGCTAAGACATGCATTTAATGCATGGAATTCAATTAACACTCAGATCGTTTTGGTGAGAGGGCAGAAAAACACTGTGGGTGCACGGACATATCACTAAAGAAATATCAAAATTTATTTCCACATAACCTTTATCATACACTTTAATAAAGACTGTCAAAACGGTAAAATCAGTTTGGTTTTCCCTAAAAATGAAGAACAAATATAGCTGTTGACACCCATGGTTCATAATTTGTTCATTTTTATGTGCATGTTATAGCAAATAAATAAAAATCGAACTCAGTTTACTTAACTCATCAATACTGAGATTTAATGAATATAATCTTCAAAATACAAAACTTAATGATATATACAAGTAAATTATAACATCCTAAAGAATCTTTAGTTTGCTGTCCTGTATTATGTAATCTTGATCACAGTAACGTATTGTTCCAAATCTGTATAACCGGCACCGTAATCCAAGTTCATATTAACTGTAACCCCCCCACCCCCCCCCCCCATTCCCCCGTATCTGGAGAAATCAGGTGTATACACAGTGAGCCTCGCTCTCAGAACTGGAACTGTAACACGCCACAGTCCGTGATCTTGATGTCCTTGGTCGGCCGCTCGTTCATTGTGTCCTGTTCCTCCATCTTCTTCAGAGTCTGTGTTCCCTCAATCACTTGTCTACAGAATCAACAACACACACATTGAAGCCAAATAACAATGTCCGTAATTTTTGTTTTTAAAACAGATGTAAACTAAATATAACTATGATGAAAGTTCGGCATTTGCAATTTTATATGCTCACGATTTCATGCAAAACAGTTGAATTGCGGAATGAAGTACTCGCGTAAAATTAGAAATCTTCACTATGTGAACAAAATTAAGTCATGCAAGATGTAGGTTCAAACATTTCAGATAAATAATTAAGTTTCTTGTTTGCATACAAATATAAGTGGATTTCTGATTATGTGCAGGCGTTCATACTTTTCGGGTTTGAACTCTGTTGATGAAAACACTCTTTAAACTTTGTTAACATCTAGTGTTCAATGCCAAGAGATCGGTTAATAAAATAGAAAAGAGTGTTCTTCGGGGACCTTCAAACCAGAAACCTTATGCCACGATATATTTAGTCTTGAGAATGACTGATATGTGTGAAACATTATCTAAAGGACATCAAGCAACGATTGATGAATCTGAAAGGAGAGCTACCCTGGAAAGACACGTATTTGGTGTCAATCCACTTGGGGTCTAGGGAGTTATTGTTATGCGGGAAATATTCTCTACAGGACTTAAAACAACAATCAATGAATCAAGAGACATGAGTTACCCGAACGCCACGTATTTGGTGTCCATCCACTTGGTGGGCTGTAGTGTGATGTAGAACTGGGAGCCGTTCGTGTGGCGTCCTTTGTTAGCGAATCCTACCATTCCCCGCCGCGAATGAGGCACCGCAAAGTTCTCATCTGTGAAAATAATAAAAAAAAACCAGGATATTAATACACGAGAAATTTGCCAACATTTGAACATTTTATGTATCGGTACTGTAAAAGTGGTTATTTACGCTAGGGTAAAATTTACACTAGTTACGCGTAAAGCTTAAAACCACGTGCATACGGTTAAAAAAATCAAATCTTTAGTGGGGTATATATCATGCATCCACATATTTAATACCAGCGCATATTGTTTAACCATAGAAAACGCGAACTTAACACGTACATAACTACTTTTACGGTATCTGTTGACATTGAACATTATAAATTTAAAAGAAAAATATTTGGAGTTGTTTTCATTGTTATAGTACTGATGGGCACTAATTGCTAAAAAAATATCAACAAAATAAGAAAATCATACTCTATATTTATAGGAATACATTGTAAGCGTGGGAGTTTGTAGCGATTAACAATTTTGTAAGCTATCTTTTATAACAATGTGAACCAAATTTTGTGTTACAAATTAATTGAAAAATGACACAAAAATGAGTTTTGAAAATCTATCAAGATAATAAAACTTTAATGAATCCAAAACAAATCAAATCCTGTATCTACTTGACTGTAGCAGGAACATGCAGAAAACTGAAAAACTTGAAACTAACAGTTTTGTTTTATTATTTATAGGAAATACTACAAAAAAACCAAACAACATACTTTGATGTAAATAGATCAAGTTAAGAATCACGAAGTGTTTACATATTTAATAAAGTTTGTTATCCAATACAACAATGACCATTCCATATTTAACAAGTTTGACCACTACTGAGCTCACTGTCACAATTACTCAAAACATTGTGCTACAGCTGATATAAATTGATGATGCTTTTGATAAATCACTGGATTAAATTTCAATTCTAAATTTTGTTCAATATTAATTTCTTTTATATTAAAATTGCATATTAAAAATCTACAACGTGGATAGTTGTATTAAGTGTTGATATCTTGAATTCATTTGAAGCATATGGATTCTGTCAAGAGAACAAGTTAATGCTATAGGTCACACAGGGACGCAGAACTTTTATTTCCAGTGTTGGAGGTGGTCCGAGGGAATAATTTTTTGCCAAGAGGGATGTTGGGGTGGGGTTCTAAGACCAAGACCAGTAATTTGGCTATGTTATTATATGTTATTATGTTATTTTTATGGGCATCAAATTCCTTTTGATTTAGAAGCAGTAAATTCCCATGTAAATATGTCAGTGATACATGTCAGCTGTACCAGTCACCCACTGTCCGACACTGGTATGATTCCTTGATTAGCAAGGGCATTAGAGGTAAAAGGTCATAATGATATCCGTATTACCAGGGTAACTATTTTAGTCCTTGATCCACTCTCTCTCTCTCTCTCTCTCTCTCTCTCTCTCTCTCTCTCTCTCTCTCTCTCTCCAGAAAAAAGTCAACTAAACACTCAGGAATATATCACAAGGAAATTACTTTTTAAGTTCTGTAACGTTCATCAAGGACCCACTTAGAGAAAATAACTGGGTTTTTCCATTGATTGAAACTGCATTAATTGAACATTCAGTGATTTTCTAGTTTTCATTGAAATATACCATTGATTTTACATTTACTTTCCTTGTGTCTTTATCTCACCAGTTTTATCACCTTTCAGTTAAATAAATGGCATTCTTTCCTGTTAGGGGTATGTACAACAGGAAGTGAGTCTTACCTTCAAACACATAGCCAAAAATAGACTCCCCTCCATTACCTCTTCCATGGTAAATGTCTACAACATAGAAACAAAAAGACAATATATAATGTAAATAACAGGGAAACAAACGGACTTGATATATATATATATTATTATAACTGTTACAGTAACTTGATCCAAAGGGTCGGATCACGTCTCGTTGCCAGGCGCGGATCATCAGATCAAACGAGACGTGAATACTGACGTTATTTATGTGTACTACGTCATCAGTTTCAGAGAGTGGTGATACGGAATCAGAAAACCACAGTGTGGTGATCCGGAAAATCGGATCACACTCTGTAAAATTGACAGTATCAAGAAAGGGAAATTGATGGGTATATAATAAATGTAAATATCAGAGAAACAAACAGGCATGATAAATGTCAGTATAACAAAGAAATATATAATTTATTATTATGCAGGCATGATAAACGTCTATATCAGAGATTTATCATCGCAGCAGTTATAATTATACAATTAATAAACCAAGCATGCAGATTCATAGTGCCTTGGATAAAGTACATAGCATCAATATGTAAACATTCAGTTGAATTTCCATTAACCATATGGAAATTGACATTTTAGTGGAATCCCAAAAAATATATTATAGTTTACAGATAAATTAATTTACATATACATATATACACCTATGTAAATAGATATCACCAACACATTAAGATACCTATACGAAAAACCTACCACCCCACACTGCTCACTAACATTCTGAGTAATACATGCAATAAACCCCTCTAAATCCACGTACCCGTCATCAGTAACTCAGTAAACTTACCATGTACCTCTTGTATCGGACACACTTCATCAGTAGCTCAGTAATGACAAATATCCCCTGTATCCACCTTTCATTGGTAACTGACAATAATAAATTTGTAATGATTAACCTACCACCCCCTTGGATCCATCCGTTTCGGACCACCCTGTGGAACAGTGTGTTTAGGTAATGTAGCGTGTAGTCCGACTCTGATTTCCCCTTCTCTCCTGTACACAGGGCCTTGAAGTTCTCACAGGACCGTGGGACGATGTCAGAGAATAACTACAACACAAAGAAAGATCCAATCAATGGCAGAAAACCCCAGGGAGACGATGCCTAAGACATGCTCTCCATGTAAAGATAGCAAAGTTATCTCCTCTTGAACTGACAACAGTTTATCCATCAGATATGTAAATATAGCAGCAAAGAGAATAACGGCCGTAGCCTGTGGCTAGAATATATATTTATTAGCTGCATGTCAGAAGCTCCTGGTGTTAAAAAAAAACTGGATGGAAGCCCTGCATGGTTGCATGTCCATCCAAATTTTTTCAGACCAGCAGCTAGTATACTGTAAATTCCTTGTTGAACGCGAGTACTTATTTTTTGCGATTCCACTGTTTTGTATCAAATTGCGAGAAAATATAAAATTGCGAGCTCCAATATTTTGTGGTAATTTCATATAGTTCAAAACTGTCTGAAAAATAAAAGCAAGAATTTAAAATCTGTGAGGTTTGCTTCTTGCGATTCCACACACCCAGATATTAATTCCTCACATTTAATAAGGAATCTACAGTATATAGATTGGATATGAGCTAGTATAGACAATTAATTGCTTATTAATAACATGTTATAGCAAATTGACAATAATGCTGACATGGGTTTACCTCAATAACCAGCCTCCCCGCCGCCTCCCCTCCTATAGAGACGTCCAGGTAGACATAATCATGCTAAAAATGCAATTAACAATGATTTAATTAAAATGGTAACTGAAGAATGAAAATTGTGAAATTCTTAACTGTAATATCATTGGATATTCAAGGAATAGTAGCTGTTCAAACTCTCAATTTCCTTGACTCCTGTTGTGATAAGTTTGTATATACCGTATATCAGGTAATTTTCGCGATGATCTAATTTTCGCTTTTTTCGTGATCTCTTTTAAATTGCAAATAATTGAATACACAGAAATTATATCCTGTATAATTTTCTATACGAAACTTTTTAAATCGCAAAAAATGACTGACGCAAATTAAAAATGTTACAGATTTTCCCCATTTTCACAAATTTTGTGACACACGAAAAAACCTGCATATATGGTACTTGATATTGTTGAACATTAGCATTGAATACATTGACTAGTTGAGGTAATTAAGATTGAATATTTTCATCATCTGTTATTCAGATATGAACACATAATGTGATCATAAATTAGAATCCAGTTGACCTGTGAGATGACTCACGTTTTTGGAGCTGAGATGTGAGATATAAGCCTCCTCCCTCAGTGTCTCATAGAGAGGAAGGGGACGGAACTCCTCAAAGTTAAAGTTGTCCTCAGCCCAGATCACAAAATCGTCGGGTCCTCCGATGAGCTGACCATTACTGAAGCAAATAGCCTTCTCCTCAAAGGTCCACGTCTCTCCCCTTAACTCCTGAAAAAAAATAATTGGTGATTGAAGCTTATAATGTAATATAAGTCTTAATTATTATAGAGTAAATTTCTTCTATGCATTATTTCTATTTCAGACTTTCTTAACAAAATAAACAATAATAATAAAATGATAAGTTTGATATCAAAAATAAATAATGAAACAATCATTTATACAATGTAAACACAGAATTAATTAATGTACATATCACAACTAGTGTTCTAACTGATCATGTATTGATAAAAATGACCTTATCTATATAGCAGCAGTTAATGACAAAGTAATCAATATGATGAATTTTGGCATGGAACTTTTGGTGATACTGTGTAATATGATACGTACAGCAACATATTTCACTTGATGAATTCCAGAGATTACTTAAAACACAAGATATGTTGTATCTTTTGTTATAATATGTTACATTGTTGTATCTATTGTTATATTATGATACATTGTTGTATCTATTGTTATATTATGTTACATTATGTTCTGTTTGTTAAGCATGAGGTCATCATTATAGGAGAAACCTCCTTTTTAACATCAAACCATGCGGTTATTGAAAAGGTTTGAATTTTACTGAGGAATCCATCTGACATTTTTAAGATACTGAGTGAGCACACAGATACTCTGTCCCGAGTTTTTGGTTCCACCACTTTTTGCTTGATAATTTGATAATCATAAACACCTTTGTGCTCAAACTACGTTCATCCACTAATATGAAAAATATCCAGATTATCTGTTTTGAAACGACCCCTCTACTGCTTCAGGTTTCAATACACAACCCAAAATAGAAAGTCTACAGGGATTTTTGCATTTTTGCATTGCATCAGCCATGATTAAGCCCGGATGATAATGTTGAAAAATTGTGCGAGGTATTCTGACTGAGTTTCAAATGGTGAAAAGATGTAAACATTTCCCATTATAAATCTCTGTAAGAAATTTGATTTCTTTCCTGTGAACTTTTATGCATGATTGAAAATTATAATGTGTCGATGAAGATATTTTTAATATTTTCCCTTTTATCAATTTCATCTGTATTTCTTTCACAGGTATGTGTATTTTTATTACAAATCAACAAAAAGCAATGGAAGCAAAAACTTGGGACAGACTTATGTACAATGTATACTTACTTTGCGTTTGGCCTCAATAAAAAGATCCCATTCAAATTCTAACATTCCCTGTATAACTGCATCTTTGAATACGTCTGGAATCTTTTTTGTAAGATCCTGAAAGGAAAATAACAAAGGTATAAGCACTGTAACTTTGAAAAAGATAATCAACAGCATCTGAGAAAATTCGAAACACAAACAGGACATGAAACCAAAGACTCAATGCCGTTTCTCCGAATACAGCGAACAAAAAGATTACTTGAATGATAAAGGTATTACCTCTGCACAAAACCTAGCTCTTTGGAAGTTGACATCATTTAGCAATCCATAAATCTCCAGCTTTTGCACCTCTTTTCCCGACATGATGGTTTGTGTTTGCCTTGGAAACCTTGTTTACATCCGGTTGTTAAAACCTCACAATATCGAACCCGATGTTTTTAACACCGCCTATTCGTGTATACAATGTCATTCTTGTAAATTTTTTGTTTAAAATTAAACATTTTCTCCTTTGTTGCCTTAGTTATGATCAATGTAGATCACAATATTGCGATACATTTAATGTTCAATGTTAATTGAAGGAAAATCCCTTAATTGACATTAATTATCAACCCTCCAAATATTAAGGAGTCTCGGGGGAGAATGTTTGAAACATACGATTTCCTTTAATTTTTTCCAGTGGAAGGTCAACTTATGAGTAAACTATGTGCAAAATATAAAGTAAATTGACCGGATAGTTTATCTGCTTACCGCGCTCAAATTTTGGTCGTATGTCCGAATCATCCCCGACATTTTATAAAGGATTATATAGGAAAAAGTGGATTTTCATATTCAATTTCATATGTAAAAAATTACAAACATACGATTTTCTTTTAATTTTCAGCGATGGAAGGATAACGTATAAGTAAACTTTTTTCCAAATTAAAACAAAATTGACCGGATAGTTTTTATGCTATCCGCTTTCATAGTTTGGTCCTATAAGCGTGTCGTGCCAGCCATTTTAGAGATAGAATTGTACAGAATAAAAGGATGTTTACGAGTCAAATTTATTTTATTTGTAATAGATAAAAAAAATACTCTCCACTCACTCAGAACATGAAAGGATCGCGCATATGTTTTTATTTTGCAAATTATAGCGAACGCAGCTCGCCGGCGCTGCGAAGCGAGCTCTAACGGCAAGGCGTGTGCGAATAGAAAATTCGGACCAGTTGCACATTCATTCAACGGATTTTTTTGGCGTCAGTAAATCGGACCAGTAATGCATTGTTTTAATCGTCCCAGTAGTTCCCTGTAATCATGGCAATTTTTATCACTTCACACTCTCACGAGAATCAGCAAGACAATCAAAACAATAACGATGTATACGACATACAGTCAGTTACCTCTAAAGTTCACCTCAGTACACTCTCAATAAAAAAAATAATAATCGAGTGACGTCACAAAGGTTTGCACATTGATCCGATAGATTTTTTCGGCGTCAGTAAATTTAGTCTCGTTCGGCTGTCTCCGTAAATCTCCGACGAGCAGAGAGTCTGGTAAAGCGTCACGTTAATGTTTGTAACGTCAAAACGAGGCTTACCAAAATACTGGTATTGAATTTGATTGGTTGAAAGAAACACACCTCCTTTAAACATGTAAACAATGACAGAAGCAAATATTTATGATGGAATGAATTTGCCGTTTAAACTGAAAGATCTACGACTGGAAAGTTTAAAAACGGTTATAAATGGAAATAATTTATTTGCAGTGTTACCTTACGCAATAGGGTAAAACCAATAATTAATCTATTTTATACATGTAACTGTCGGGGCTGTACACAAACATTCACCGCTTCGTCGAACTTAAGTTCAGCCATGTTTAATGAGTCTTTGGAAAGCGAATAAGAAGAACAAGACTAAATCGACGTAAGTTCCATAATTTTCACGGCAATAAAATAAAGTGCTGTATATCACACAAATCCTTAACCGGCACACATTGACAACGATTCAAAATGAAACTAAATCAGCGCCCCCTATCGGTAGCGGTTATCAACGTGACGCTTTACCAGACTCTCTGCTCGTCGGAGATTTACGGAGACAGCCGAGCGTCTGGTTGAACGAGACTACAGTAAATTTGGACCCACAATTTATAGTACCAATGGTTTCCAAGTCATCACGTTCTCGCGAGAATCAAAGTAAAACTTTTGAGAAGCATAGAACATGTGTAATTTTAAGAACATCATGCTTTTTAAGTAAATAAAACAGTATACTTCGCTTACTTTTATTTCTCAGGGGAGTTTTAAAGAGTCAGACGACACTTAAACGTGAACTTTGACGTCACAATAAGGGGAAATTACTCTAACTGAAGTTATTGTAAATCTGCTGAAATTACCAAAATCCTCTCAAAATCTTGCAATGCTATAGAATGAGAACGTTTCTTCAGATATAGGAAACAGTTGTAACTTGCACTCATTTGGATGAATGCTCACATTTATTTTATTCACTATAATTACGGTAATTTTCAGGAACGAACACGTACCATCGGGGTTTTTTAAAAGGGGGGGGGGTGGGTGGGTGGGTGGTGGATGACAGCCTCATCCAAAAAATCTTTACAAGCGAAAAGATAAAAAGATTATTCCCAAAATTCTGAAAATTCTAATTCTTCAGCTCTTTAGCAGTTCAATGGTTTCTTTATTTTCACTTCCATTTATTACATGCTCCCAATCCCAAGTGTGTGTGTGGGGGGGGGGGGGGGGGCAACTCCATGTTCCTTTAATATGATAAGCAAATATTTTTAAGCGTAAATTAAAAAAAATAATTTACTTTAAAAGAGGAGATACAGTGCAATGAACATTTATATTAAAATCTTTATTATTCAACAACATTGTATCTGAGATTAAACTATTGTTCTACTTATAAATAAATAAATAACAAATCTTATAACATATGAAATCTTTTAAACTATATATATATGGATAATGGAAATTTACTGAAAAATAGGTATGTTTTATTTTATTTTGCAATCAAATTTATTTACGTTGTTAATTTTATTTTTATTGATTTATCATAATTCATTGTTTGATCACATGCTGCGCTCGCCCCAACGGTCGCACCGTAAAACATATTATTTTCAATTAAAATTATTGACGTTGCAATAAAAAATGCACGACGTTTATTTTTGTCAATTGTTACGTCAAAGTCTCAACTGACGTCATCGTAAGACGTGGATAACGTCGATTTTGAAGAAGCGGCGAAATGATTAAAATACTTCTGAACATTATTCTAACGATTTATTTCACCAAAAATAATTTTTTATGATAAGTTTTTTTTTTTTAAATAAAAACGTTACATGATAACCTGTATATCTGAGCATTTTACTTTGCATTTGCGTTTTACGACAGTAATGCGCAATACCCTGCGCAGAGGGCTCAAAATTTTAAACCCGCGACCGACCTTAAGTATTTACACTGTAACTTTCTGAAAAAAGTGCTTTGTTATTAAAAAAAAAACAAAACAAAAAAAACAAAACAAAACAAAAAACAAAAACAAAAACAAAAAACAAAAAACAAAACAAAGCATAATTGATATGCTTACTGGGATAATTTTATTCTATGTGTCTTTTATGTATGTTAATTTTTTGTTGTATTCATGACTACACTGATGCAAATGAACTATATGATGGTGTTGTCAATAAATAAATTGAATTAAATTGAATTGAACAACATTAACAAACAAACGTACACATGTATACATATGTGTTTTCCCAGCTCTACAAGAAAACTTTCAAAAGTTGCGACTGTAGTTTCGTTTATAAATTTTGTTGATCTCTGAACAATCTTTGGGGTTATTTTTTTTAAATTCCACCTAACTGTATTTCTTCTGCTGTTTATATTAAGAATAGTTTTATTATTTTAAAACGAAAAAAATAAACTCCGATGCCCCCTCCCCCCCCCCCAACCCCCCCCCCCCCCCCCACAAAACCCCTCCCCCCCCCCAAAAACCCCCTGTGCACGAGCAAGGTAAGACCACCAAAAAACACACGCGTGTGCATTCATTTCAAAATCTGGTATTTGACTTGCAATGTGTATTTCATACCTTAACAATATTTGGGATTTATAAATCTACTTGTACGCGTATCTTGTCGTTCAAAAGTCATCAATGAGAAAAAAAACAGAATCACGTACAGTGTAGCATTTAAGGGGAAATTATAAAAACCATTTGTATTTTGTTATACACTCGATTTACACAATATCGCTGTAGTACGATAGAATTCAAACATGTAATTTGCAGGAAAATCATAAATATTTACATAAGTAATGAAAGTATATGAAATCTTTCTAGAAATATTAATCATGATTATTTATTCACACAATATATACCATGTGCGATTTGAGAATTTTTTCCGGGGTGAGGGGTCCGAAGGATAGTTGTGTTTGCCCGGGAGGGGGGCTCAGAGACTTATTTGCGGTAAGTTTGCTATGAATTTAATAGTTTTTAGTTTTGAGGGGGGGGTCGAAACCCACCCCTCCTTAGATCCGCACATGCATACCTTTAACGGGGGCTATGTTTGAGGCATTTTGTACATGTGCATATCGTTATCAATCAATGTTCACCTACAAAATCCATACAATCAATGTTAACCTACAAAATCCATACAATCAATGTTAACCTGCAAAATCCATACAATCAATGTTTTGATTGCAATGTTAACCTGCAAAATACTATCGGTACACATATGTAATTTATAGAATAAAAAAAAGCCGATGATATCGTTATTTCCAGAAGTATATTGTCTTCATAAAACAAGACAGATCGCCAGTATAAGATACATGAGTATTTACCCACCTTTGGTCCTATATTCATGAATGAAAATACAGGTAAGATCGACAGGTGTGAATTTAATTTATTACTGATAACAGCCCTCTTAAATTTGTATCAAGGAGACGGAACTAAAAATAGTTAGCGATTTATCAAAACCTGAAAACGACAAAGATCAAAGCGAGAGGGGAACAGTAAGTGGGAGACATTTAAATGTGCAAAATAGCGTCATCACGATGAAATGGTTTACAACTTTTAATAGAGGAGATTCTGCTTGTATTTCATGTTGAACTCAGCGTAACGTGTTGACTACTGCTATAGATTCTAGATTTAGATCTATAACTCTTAAATCTCGAAAAGCGCCTCCCTCATTTTCATAATAAGCGTTCGAGTGAAATCATAGGCAATGGGCGACTTGACGATTGGGTAAAATGTGGTAAAGTTAGATTACAGGCATCTGTTTTATGTTCATCTGTGCAGAATTTTGTGTCCTTCATAATTTAAAGCAATTTTAAAGTTTTACGGATATTTATAAGAGAAAACTCCAATCACTCCAATCCGAAAACAAGAAGACAAAAATACCTAAACAAAGTGTTTGCAGTTTTCAAACGAAACGAATACGATATGTGCACAATGAGAAAATAATAATTTTCACAATGTTGTTACCGCATTTCCATTTTTGTACACATCAATTCCAGATTCTTTACATGAATTGATGTATATCATCAATAAAATATACACATTGTATTTTGATATACATGTATCCTCAGAAACAAGAAATAAAACGTTGAATTAATTGATAAATAAACGAATGTCAACGAATCAAAGTACTATAATGCCATTCACCATACGTGCTATAAATGTCGGAGTGCAGTATCTAAAGGTATCATAATCCATCCGTTGAAGCAGTCCCTCAAATTGTTTCCAATAATTGATTAGTTTCTCAAAGTGACCCACCCAAAGTTATACAAGTTTCTCTGATAAGTAGTTGGAAGCAAGTCAAAACTGACAAAACAATTCGGGGAGGGGGGGGGGTCACATGGAGTGGAAGTTTAATTCACTTTACCCCTTTCTCTATTGTAGACAGAATACATTCTTTCTCTCAGTAAACTTTTACTACAAAGGGTCCAGTTAAAGGATTATTAGAAACGACTCATATCCGAATCGCTGAAAGTGAAATGTTTGTCTAGGGGCAGACTGGGGATTAATAGGAACCAGTTCTAGAGAGAGAGAGAGAGAGAGAGAGAGAGAGAGAGAGAGAGAGAGAGAGAGAGAGAGAGAGAGAGAGATGGTTGAAATACTGCTATGGTGTTCTTCGTTAAAGAGTTTATGTTTAGTGGTCAAATATATGAGACCTCTGTATATGTATACACTAAAAGTATTATTTAATAAAAATATGTATAATACGGTTCGAAGTGTAGGAATTAAATAAGGCATATATCGTACAAGTTTAAAACTCTGTCTTTAAATGTCTTTAGTTGTTGGTTTGCCAGAGTCCGATTTTGATGGATATCAGTACTGTAACTGGATATCTACTGTAAACTATAGCTTGACTGATTTATATTGGTTTCAACACTTGATATAAAACTGTAACGGGCCTCAAACTACCTGATTTGTTTTCTTTCATACCGAATGTACTGTATTTTGCATAAATATCTTATACAGAGAAAGAGAACAGATATATTATAAGTACCGGTGGATTTTGTGTTGTTAATCAATCATTTGATGCAGTATGATATTAATTTGTATGAAATACAACTATAAGGTATACACCTGTAAACCTTAAATTGAAGCCCACTCTATACATTGAAGCCCACTCTATACCTGTGAAGCCCACTCTATACCTGTGAAGCCCACTCTATACATTGAAGCCCACTCTATACCTGTGAAGCCCACTCTATACATTGAAGCTCACTCTATACATTGAAGCCCACTCTATACATTGAAGCCCACTCTATACCTGTGAAACCCACTCTATATCTGTGAAGCCCACTCTATACATTGAAGCCCACTCTATACCTGTGAAGCCCACTCTATATCTGTGAAGCCCACTCTATACATTGAAGCCCACTCTATACCTGTGAAGCCCACTCTATACATTGAAGCTCACTCTATACATTGAAGCCCACTCTATACCTGTGAAGCCCACTCTATACCTGTGAAGCCCACTCTATATCTGTGAAGCCCACTCTATACCTGTGAAGCCCACTCTATACATTGAAGCCCACTCTATACCTGTGAAGCCCACTCTATATCTGTGAAGCCCACTCTATACCTGTGAAGCCCACTCTATACATTGAAGCCCACTCTATACCTGTGAAGCCCACTCTATATCTGAGAAGCCCACTCTATACCTGTGAAGCCCACTCTATATCTGTGAAGCCCACTCTATACCTGTGAAATCTAATACAACCTGTCTGCTCTATTGGTTCTCAATAAATATGCACTTTTAAGCAAGAATTTCAAAAGCTCGAAATTTAATTGATAACATTTTAATGCCAACAAATCTTTGTGCCCTGAAAACAATATAAACATTCATTCACAAACATCTGTCATCTGATTACGGATCCGGTTTTTTTTAATACATCAAAAGATAGCTGTTGTATATACAGAAATAATGATTCAGCAAAATTCTTGGTGAGTCAGAAACGATAACTCATAGACCACACATAATTCATGAAATATTGAATTGTTTGAAAACATAGACTACTCACTTACTTACACCCTCGCTGAATAAATAAACGCCCCTATGTCTAAAGAATTAAAAGATAATAAAAAATAAAATAAAAAGATTAATGATGGTACACGTAAAACAGTACAATCAGGTTTGTTCATTGGTATATGAAAAGTGTATCAATCAATTAAAAGTCAGAATATACAAACATGAGATAAATGAAAAAAATAATTTTGTTTAAAAAAAATGTTAACAATAAGTGTGTCTATAGACAGTAATCTTGTATCTGTATTGACATACTATAGTATAAATAATTCTGTAAAAAAGAAAATGAAGCTAAAACACGAGTACTATAGTATTATTATAATACAAAACAACACTAACTATTTAATTAATTCAGCTCAAATCCAAAGGAAGACATTTCGCAAATGATGTACTGTTGTTTATAACATATCAAAAAGCAAGTGCGCGCAATAACTCTGATAAATACCCCGTATGACGATGAGTGAAGTCTTAGTTCTTTTGATTAAACAATAAACATAATTTTAAACAAAAACAATTTAAACAAATTGTTATATAAAAAGAATGCATAAATATTAATATTATAATTATTATCATGAGATTTTGAGATCCGACCGAGACATTTAATATATACTGATTCTGATTATATTTTGAGACATTTCAAAAAAAAGTTCTGATTTTCTTCAAATCAGTATTAAGAAAAACAACGTAAAATGAGATTTGCAATAGTATAACTTAATAGTATAAAAACTAAAAGGGATAAAGATCGAGACATTCTGCTTATACATTCAGTGTAAATATTCTGAACACTACCAAATTTATTTGTACACAAGAAAATAAATGCATGCATAAATTAGCATTAATTTATAATTCGTGTTTACCTCCTATTTATATACTAAAGATATATGTGTATAAAATTATGTAAACAAGCACCATGGGTATTAAAGAAGACCAGCAATAATCATAAACATGTATATACAAACTTTACCGAAATGAATTTGTAATTTAATTGTATATGAGCTAATTTTTTCATCAATAGTTTGTTAATTTAGTTCAATTTCAAATTATTTGATTGGGTGAATCAAAAGATTTCCCACACTACTTTTTCCACAATGTTAAGTGTAAAATGTAGGATGGCTAAGTTTAAAACACTTCATATATCAAGGTTTCTTTTATATAACGTATGCTGCATTGGACCTCTCTATAGATTGACAACGTAATTTCTGTTTATAGTGCAAAAAAGAAAGAAAATGTCTAAAAAAAATACAAGAGGAGAAAATAATTCTTCGAAGTTTGTTTTTTAGTGTGTTTGTTGGGGTGTGTGTGTTTGTTTATTTGTTAGTAGCACACGCCTCTTTATCCAGACACCCCTTGCACGCTGTAAGTGCACGTGGGCTCTCGCTTTCAAGAGTTACACAAGGTGGCGAGTATCTTCACAACCATCAAGACATTATTGAGGTAATATCACAGACGTTTACTGTTCCAAGCCATTGCTCTTAACAAGAGTCCCAGTCAAGTTGTTTCTAATGTTTTTTTTTCTTTCTCTTGTCATAAACAATCTCAGAGAAGAAGAAAAACAAGTTTTGCTTTAAATATCATATTCACTTCTCAGGTGACATTCTCGGCATTATGAATTTCACATGAAGATTTTAGTGTTTCGGTGTTCATTTCAATCTGAGCCACATGCCGCAGGAAGACAATAACATTGTAACAAAAGGGATACGATACCAAATATTGGGACCCATTCTTATTACGTCATTAATAAATCCAAAGAAGAATGTTTAACCCCACCAGGACACCACACATAGGAGTCCCTTCTTATTATATCACAATTATATCAACCTAAAGAAGAATTCAAGCCACGCGATAATTCTTTTTGTTTTCTAAATCCCGTCTAAGAATTGATTTAATATCACACGGTATTAGATAAATTCCTCGCAATCATAAACAACCTACATGTACGTTACACTACCCACGCCTCACTTAAACCACCGTCTTACGTTACACTACCCACGCCTCACTTAAACCACCGTCTCGCCCATGTTGTACTCCACGCTGTTACTTTCCTTGATATGGTACAGTCGGCCAGTGTCCCTCGCCTGTTTCTGGGCGATTCTCACCAAATTCTCCTCCTCCCTCCGAACCAGTCTCTTTATCATGTCCGCCGTGGTATTAAATGTATACATGTCGGCGCGCTCTTTGATGCTAATGTTGTGGTCAATTTCAATCACACTTTTGCCCTGCAGGGCCTCTATGGGGGCGTTACTGCTTGTGATGACCTTTCCCACCTCCGCCAAGGCGTTTTCCGGAGAGCCCTTAAGATTGTTGTTGGTTATCGCGGGGAATTTGTGCGGGTGTTCGTGGATTTCTCTGTACGTACAGGGAACACACACGCAGGCAGAACTCACCACGCTGTAAAATGACGTCACAACGCGTCCCGTACACAGCCGGTAAAAGAAGTGGTCGATGTAGCTGGGACGCATGTGTTGGACGCGCAGCTGGTTGTACTCCTGCGTCACAGATAGCGTCCCGTGATTTTCCCCGCACAGACTGCAGGGACACGTGGTGTAGGACAGGGCCACCGACTTGGCCTCGACCTTTTCGTCCTTCAGCCTCCTCAGGGAGTAGTCCACACTGCCCAGCTTCTGCACCATCTGATCGTAGTTAGACATCAGTTTGATGTGCTGAGTTTCGTCCTCCGCTTCAAATGGATGCCCGCCGGTCACTTCCGGTAGACTGACGGAGTCGGACTCCTTGGAACATACCGGGCACTCCCAGACGGACCGACGGCTCGGAATCACGTGACTTCTAATACACTTGTGACAGAGGATATGTCCGCAAGGGAAGGTGTCGGGGGCATTGGTGACTTCCACCGTCCTCTCGTACTCCGCCCGCGATCCTGAGTCCCCCAGCCGCTGCCCCCCGACATTGACGTCATAGAGTCTGACAGGAGGCATGACTCCCCACCCCCGAAAATCCGCCACTCACCGAGGGAATCAGCAAAACAACCTTGTTGTCCTATGTCATGATTTCACTTCCTTATTTGATTAAAACAAAGACCAAGAACCACACATCCTTACCCTCAGACACATCACATCCTTACCCTCAGACACATCACGGACAGTCGGCTTTAGTCTATGTATGTACACCCACGACACACAACGTTACAGTGCAGAGAACACAGACTATCGATCTACAGAGGAACAGACAGCGGTATAGAGTACAGAAACCCATCCAGTCGTACAGAACTTACGTAATGCTGAATTTTAATTCCGTAACACCGCATAAACAGCCGTCATATTCATAAGCTCCTACCCCTGTCCGGCTCGGGTCTTAGAGAGTCGGGTCTCAGGGTTAAATCACGGGTTTATATAAACGTTGTCAACTCACGACCCTACACAACGCACTGTCACACACCGATTGCTGAATGTTTAATTTCCAGGTCTTAAACTCCGCCGAACTTCTTTTCACACAGGTAAAGTCCACGATTCATGTGTCAACAATCGGGAAATGAAAAATATATACAGTATATTCACCATTGACACTTTTCAGTTCACCTGAGAGTCGATGCAATGACGGCCGAAAAATGCTGTATGAACGATCCAAAAAATCGTAACGATCTGAGCACATTGGTGGGAAAATGCATCGACATTAACGTAGGCCCGCGGGGCAAAGGTCGCGTTACTCAAAGGATACGCATCTAATTTACAATGAACCTTTAAATTACCAGTTGATATAAATATAAAGGGCGAGGATTACATCGAATCTCCAGAACTTCACAAATAAGTCTGGTGGGTTTATTAATTTTTATCGGGGAATTATCTCGGCGTGTTAAACTACGGGAAAAATAATTTAACAATCCTTGTCAACTGTATATACATTTGACGGTATCAAAAATACCACTTAAATAGTTGACCGCTTCATTTACTGTTAATAGACTTACAGGTAACAGGTTACGATATATCTCCAGACAGGTGTAATTGATTCTGTTTTTAGGTAAAGAATAATGTTATATCCAAGTATAAACAACTTGACTTTGTTAAACAAACATTCACAGTTCAACTTAATATAATTCTAAAATATTTAAGAAAACAAACTTGCAAGTGACCTGAATTTGTCCGTATAATACCGGTAAATCAAACCGTCAATATATCAGTGTCACATTCAAATTCGAAGTATTTTCATCCACAAAAGAAAAATATTCTTTACCCAAGCTGTAGCATGTTTCTGTACAACTATCGTGTACTGAATTTTATTTCATAAAATGAAATTAAGTACATACGCTCTACCCATGGGTAGATTTGGAGCAGGGGCGAATATGTCCAATGTTTTGGAAGAAAAGATTTTTGAAACATAATCAGAAAATGTCAAATTACCCAGTAGCTGCAGAACTGTAGCTCCGCGGAAAAATTCGGGTAGTTCTTCAGCTACCAGTCCCCCCTACCCAAGCATTATCACGATAATACACGTAAGTCATATATGAACTACATAAAAAAGAAAGCGATGAGCCGACTTTAAGGAGGAGTGGGTGGGTAGGGCAGGATAGGGGACCCGTGGTCCATGAGAGTTCATGCACCCATGATGACAATTTCTTTAAAAGGTAATTTTCACAGTTCGAACATGAATCGATCACACCTGGCTATCACTACAGTGGCGGTGGTGTCTTTTACATGTTGTATCAACTTGCTTTATTCACAATTCCTAACAACCCAAATGTTTGCAGAATCGCTTGCATGAAGTCACTAAGAAAGGCATTCCTTTTACTCGAACACAAAATACCTTAGAGGGATCGACAAACACCGCTAAACACCTGGGATTAAAATGGAAATTGTTCAATAAAGGAGCTTTAAATTTTGAAACATCTAAATCCCGTTCATTTCTCTGCATTGTTACATGTACATGTAATACTATGTGAACCACCGTACTCTCAGCACAGGTTTATCTATCCTCATTATCATAATAATACCTACATTTAGTACAAGTTATTCAACGCAAGTATTTGCCAATCTCATTAATAAATTTTGTCATAAAACCCCGAGCAACTTCTTTAATGAACTAAGGACAAGAGCTCACTAGTTCCCTACTATACCGACACCTGCCTAATCCGAAACAGTTTTCAAACAATTTTAAAAAAAAATCTACGCTGATAAGTCAAATTTTTCATACTTTGAGAAAACATAATTATGCTGTATAAAGAAAAATGCTCATATTAATATATACTTGGTTTATGTTTTATTTTACAAAAAAGGAAATAATTAAATTATTATTGTACTTGCCATTTAAATGAGAAAATAATTCATATTAATAACGGGGTATAAATTAAGCGAAATTAGGAAGTTATGTATTAAATGTGGATATTACAAGTATATGTAAACATATATTATCCTTTCCTTGTTCTAAAACAACAGGATTTCATTGTATTGTATTATAATGTCAAAGCTAATTGTTAATGACAGTGTAAGAAAGTAGTGTTATAACAAGTCTTGACAGTATGAAGATGTGAATATTATACAGTTGTTGAGTTTAGACAGAAACGTTGCCCTCGGCCAATATTTCTGGTCTGTCGGTCTAACAACTCATATGTTGCCCGAGTCCCAGTCAACAGCTGTTTTGATATACCCTTCACAAGATATTCAAGTATAATTTCAAGTAGCAGCCAGCCATTCTTGTAGCACAGTTCTTCGGCCGTTTCCGTTCCGCCGAGTTTGAACGAACATTAATTAGCCATTACAATTACTGACAGAACGTCGACTTTGTTAGGTCTGTTGAATTAGCATTTGTTATGTTGAATTTTTCGTTAGTAAGAAATATATTGAAGAAAATTAATAAATGTACAACAATGTAGTATGTTTACATCTAAATTCTACATATATTTATTAAGAACACTTTATGGACTTATTATGTGGTCTCCGGATAGGGCTAATGTAGATAGCGCATTTTTAGGTAGTATGGGACATTGATATTAATGTACATTATAATTAGAATACTTTCACCGGTTTAGAATTTTCAAATTGTACAATATTTAACCAAAAAATAGCTTTTGAAAATATTTGGAGAGGTCAAAAATGTATAACCAACATACTTTCGTGAGAGGAAAGTTATCAAAGAATCATTACGCGGGAGTTTTATTCAAAAGTGGGTAGCATGTCCTTCTGGTGTGCAACATCCACTGGTTACATTATATATGTGATACATTTTAAATTAAATCTTTTCATCGTAAGATGGTGCAAAACACAGATCTAACGTATGGTGTGCAAGGACTGGCTGTGTAACAATGAAATAAAGATATAGATCAAAGATAACCAATTCATTGTGTTAACTTTTATCATAAATCATAAAAGATTTCATTAATGACAATGAAATACATGCACCATTCATATCATGTAAACATAACAAACAGCAATGCATATTACGAAGAGCAGATCGGGGCAGTGTTTTGCGTGTACTATCCTTTTCTCCCTGATGACTCAGGGTTAACAAATGGTCAGCGCAATCAACAGACGATAAACAAGATGGAGTATATATTAAATCACTTCTCTGTAATCAGCTGGTAATTGTCCGCTATCATTCTGGTCGGGTACAGGTCACGTGATAAACGTCCCACTCAATTACGTTACACGGACTTGTCCCAACATTGCACTATTGTGGTCCATCAGACAATCTTCATAACATATCTAAATGTACAGTGTAAGTGTACCAACTTTACATATACCGGCTAATTGACAGAATTCACCCCCTTCGGCCCTCGAGGTTGCGGGTACGGTTCAGGAAAGAGATTAACGTCTTGGCGAGATCTCTGGCTGTTTAACGTTCGACCAAAGGGGTGACCCCGAACCCTTTTGGATTTCCTCCTCTGATGGTATATGCGCGCGCATCTATACAAGTGAATCTCCGCACACGGCAAGGCTGTATTTGCGGATGTGACTGTCTCTACACGCCGTGTACACGTCACTTCCGTCACACTTCACTGCGTACACGGGGTCACAGTCTGGCCCTGTTAGCTCCACTCGAGCCTGAAACTGAGAATCCACGTAGAAGCACGATCCATCACCTACAAAAAATCAAGTTCATCAACGACCAGTCTACAGTGGAATTCATCAACTAATGAATCTAGAATTGCGATCCTCCTCAACCTTATTGCTAAATCATGCAAAGTAGCGGTTCATGAGAATAAAAATAATGTAAAACTATTGTCAGGAAGTAAAATGACCTCCCCTTTATGCTGTATCTGAGCTACATTGTATGTAGATAAACACGATTTTGGTCTTTTCGCGTTGTGCAATAGAATGGTAGCTGGTGACTTGTCACCTAAATCACAAACTGAGATCATACATCAAACAAAATTAAGATTTTCAAATGTCTGAGATAAACTATTTTCAATAGAAAAAAGTTATGACAAAAAGGTTGCAATTTATGATAGTTATATATGCAAAATGTATATGCACACGAAAAAAAAATCAATAAAATTTGTTAGTATTAATTTATCAAACAACTGCATGAATAAAAAACTTTCAAAGTTCTCCCAATTTAGATTTTACATGTACATGTATATGTACCTTACTTGTCTGTATGATAAAACATATGGTCCTATTCTGTCCGTCAAGGTTACTGTACACAATCTTATTAGTGCTACATCTAAATTATGTAGTAGTTTCAGCTACAGAAATGGATGAGAAAAAGCTAGCTGAAGTAATACAGAGAAGCAAATCTGATTAAGGCTGGCTACTTTACAGACTAACCAATTGTTTAATTTACTCCCGAGGTTGAGTAGTAGTAAAATGGTGAAAATTCATCACATTAGCTAACAACTGATGAACACCAAAAGGGGTTCACATTAATAGGGGAGCTTAAAACAGCTCCTAACATTCCAAGTAAAACAAAGTTAATTTTTCTAACAAGAGAAAAGCTGTCAATGTGACAGCAACCTGCCAGGGTTTTCTTTTGTGTAAACAGTATCGATAATCTATTTGTCAACCCTGAATAGATAAACACTACCTATCCAGAGAAATGGGGTACTCTATATGCAATATTTTGCAATATTAGTTCAACAGCTGGTATTTTTTGTATAAATTATCAAATATCAACATCCAAGTAATATGCACATCTCTGCTATACCGGTATGTACAAATGATCTGCAAAACAACTTCCTATCTTGAAAACTGTCGGAATTATCTGATGTACAATAGGGTTACCCTTTTGGTAGCCGCTCACCTGCCCACCCCTGCCCACCTGCGTTTTTCACCATTTAAATAACCAGATTTTTCCTTTGGAAAAACCTGATTTAAGAGATGATTTTAAAGAGAAACCTATCTGTATTCAAACCATATACATTGAACACTGTTGATTGTTTTACCAAAAAAATGAAAAATTACATAAAAAGTCATCGGGACCATTTTGAATCATCAACAACAGACCTGACCAATAATGAACTATTTTTTGTCTCATTCAAAAACAAAGCAGTACTTGGTTTGGTTTTTTTTAAAAAGAAGGCTGGGTCGTAAACAAACTCATCATCAGATCTACATGTACATTAAATTTTTAGATATGGTTTTTAAAGCTTAAAAATTTTATTTAGTGAAGAAAAATTCCATATTACGGTTTATATTATTAGCTGTCAGTGTTGTCTCTAAAAATAGAAGTAGAAGGAAGAAAAGTAGAAGGGGGTCTGGCTGTGAGATTGTGTTTGTAATGCAATAACAGCCGGGTTATTATTTCATTTTCGGCGGGGATTCCCCACCCCCCGGGTCTTAGAGACAACCCTGAGCTGTAAAATTTGAACAATTTTTCTTATATCCTAATACAGATAGAGCTCTTCTTCTTAAGGAGATAACTATACCTTCAAAATGGCCTCGACCATCCAGCCTCCTTAATACATTATGTATTTTGTTTCTATGTAAAAGAGGACATATACTGTTAGGTAGTCACAGGACATATACTGTAAGGTAGTCACAAAGAGGACATATACTGTAAGGAAGTCACAGGACATATACTGTAAGGTAGTCACAGGACATATACTGTAAGGTAGTCACAAAGAGGACATATACTGTAAGGTAGTCACAAAGAGGACATATACTGTAAGGTAGTCACAGGACACATACTGTAAGGTAGTCACAAAGAGGACATATACTGTAAGGTAGTCACAGGACATATACTGTAAGGTAGTCACAAAGAGGACATATACTGTAAGGTAGTCACAGGACACATACTGTAAGGTAGTCACAAAGAGGACATATACTGTAAGGAAGTCACAGGACATATACTGTAAGGTAGTCACAAAGAGGACATATACTGTAAGGTAGTCACAGGACACATACTGTAAGGTAGTCACAAAGAGGACATATACTGTAAGGTAGTCACAGGACATATACTGTAAGGTAGTCACAGGACACATACTGTAAGGTAGTCACAAAGAGGGCATATACTGTAAGGTAGTCACAGGACATATACTGTAAGGTAGTCACAAAGAGGACATATACTGTAAGGTAGTCACAGGACATATACTGTAAGATAGTCACAAAGAGGACATATACTTTAAGGTAGTCACAGGACATATACTGTAAGGTAGTCACAGGACATATACTGTAAGGTAGTCACAGGACACATACTGTAAGGTAGTCACAGGACATATACTGTAAGGTAGTCACAAAGAGGACATATACTGTAAGGTAGTCACAAAGAGGACATATACTTTAAGGTAGTCACAGGACATTCGCTCATAATAAAAAGTCTGATTTCATCTTGGAACTTTGAGATCATGACTTTTAAATTCAAAGTCTAATAACTCAAACTTGCTTACTTACAACAAACGATATACAGTTGAACTTTGATATCCTGAACACTCTCGAATACAATGGATATGTTGAAGTGATTTGTAAGTCACAACCACATATTTTTTCAGTATTTTACCCTCAATATCTCGAATACTTGGAAATCTTGAAGTTTTTAAACAGTCCCATCAAGTTCGTGATAACGAAGTTTGACTGTATATCCCACAAAAAATCTATCTCGCTGTAATAAAATGCCATTTTTACTAAGTACATGTATTTGGGCAAAAAAAATAAATAAAAAATGTTTTCATTGTCCCCCTCCACAACCACTTCTTCTCTCCACAGTGCCTGGGGATAAAGTAATTGTCTTGGTAGAAAATAAAATTTGCTATTGTAAGATTTACCAGGCAGCCTAATAATAGGTAAGATTTGTCAGTCTTATGAAATGGTAAGATTTACCTGCTTGATTAATTGGTAAGATCAACATGCCTAATTAATTACATGTATAAAGATTAACCTGCCTGAATAATTAGTAAGATTTACAAGTCTAAGTAATTGGTAAGATTTACCTGTGCCAGTAAAGAATCCACCTTTGTACGGACAGAAACAAAGAATGGCCGATCGACTGTCCTTCCATTCTTGAAGAGGAACTCTGATGTGAATACAATACATTTATATATTAATATTTTATTTTACATTTTTCAGTGTCTTTGGCTATGATAACACTACTAATCAATTTTGTATACTATACAGTCCAATAAATTCAAATGATGTATCGTTGGAGCGCAAGCGGGGTTTTGCATACTTAATATTCTAATTTTAATTGTACAACTGCTGAAAATTATATAAATATAAGTAATAGGGAATCATTCTTTGAATATTATGAGGTGCTAATTTCGGTCAGGGCGTGATCAAATCTATCATAAAGCCATTTGGGCTTTATTGGATTTGATCACACCCCGACTGAAATTATCACCTCATAATACTCAAAGAATGATTCCTTATTTCTTAAATATTTTAAGATGACAGACCCAATTCACTTCTACAATATTGATTATATATTTAATATTTATAAACAGAGTCAAGGGTACAAAATTGTTAGATTCTATCAAAAAAACTACTAACCTAGATAACAATTATTAACCTCTGTTCTCAAAATTAAATTTCTTTGCTAGAAATAAGAATTATCAAGAAATAATTTTTGAATTAAGGTTTTATATCCTAAGAATGAAGAATTAATTTCTTAATTAACTGAAGGTTTTATTTCCTATTAAATGCTTTATTGACAGTATTATGCATGAACATAATTAAGGGAAAAAATGTTTATATATGTGTAATTCAATAACATGGCTACTGATCTGTAATGTTGTTTATATAGGACTGGTATAAACCACACACTTGATGTTATAGATCAGGTACAATCAGTATTGTTATTACTTATAAGTAATGTTGTTTATAAGTGTTTGAACCACACATCTGATGTTATATAGATCTAGGAGAGTCAATGTTATTGATATTTACTGATGTAAGTAATGTTGTTTATAAATGTATGAACCACAAACCTGATGTTTCGTAGATCCAGTACAGTGATGTGTCCGTCCTGTGTCCCACAGACAGCTGTCACCTCAGACAGAAACGCACAGGTGTTTACTGGGCCATGGGTGGGGAACTCAAACACCTATACAAATCAAATACAGTAAAAGTCGGTTATAGCGAAGTCATAGGGACAAGTCAATTTACTTTACTATATATGCAATTCCTGATATTCATATAACGAATTTATTATTATATTAAGTATAGCGAATATGCCTTATTCATGTTTTTTTTTTACATTATTATAGAAAATATCATCTTAGAAAAATGAATTGTCTGATTGTAATTTGAATGATTTAGGTGGAAAAAATAAATTCAAACAAATATTTTATTTGATATTGCTACGTAACTTTTAACATTATCAAGCAATTTATTGTAAAAGATGTAAATTAAGTTATTTTTCACCTTAGTCTACAGGGACACAACATCAATTTGCTTTATCCATTAATTTGTTACTGTAACAACAGAGTTTGTTATAAACATAAAATTCTACAAGAATTACAATTAGGATTTTTCGGAGGACTCCACAAAATTATTTTCTATCCAGTATTTCTCTACATGTATACCTGTTTTATACTAAACAAGTTTTACTGGGTGGTCAACAAATTACCCATTAGATACACCTTACAATTTTACAGACGATTATCTTGCCTTAAACTATTACATTGGAATCATTAAAATTCGTGGGGCCAATTTTTTTGGATTGCTTTCAAAATTTTTCAGGTTCGTTGTGACGTAATTTTGAGCATTCTCAATTAACTACAAAAGGGAATATGACATGATATTTCAACCCGAATTTATTTATTCGTGGGGGATGTTAATTCGTGGATGAGAGGTACCCAACGAATTCAACGAAATTTGAGCCACCACGAAATCAAATGGTTCCACAGTATTAAGTAAAGAAAAAAATCAAAATATTTTAGCTTTAAAATTTTGATATCTACAGAGCTCTTCTAAGTTAGAAGATTGATATAAAATAAAAATGGCCACAACAAACAAGATTTACAGGTTATAACCGATGTGTAGTTCTGACCTTTTTCCGACTTTGTAGCCCATAACCTTGAACCGTGGAGTTTTCACAACCGAGAACCAGCAACTTCCCTTCTGTCCCAACCTCTCTGTCACCTACAATATAGCAACATACAATATAACAATATAACAACATACAATATAACAACATACAATATAGCAACATACAATATAGCAACATATATTACAAATAACAACATACAATATAACAACATACAATATAGCAACATACAATATAACAACATACAATGAACTCACTAACAGACTTGCTATAAAACAAAACTGAAAACTTGACACAATGATTAAACTATCTCACCACAACAAGAAATAAACTGGTGCACTCACTGGTTGGCTGGTCCCCAGCCTCAAGACTGACGGTTCCGCTGACATCACAAAGACAACAGCTGTTGACCTCGCCCCCGAGCTCCTGGAATGTCCCCAGACACTGCTGCTGACCCACATCCCACAGTCTGACCGCCCCGTCCCTCCCACAGGACACCACATTCCTCCCCCGGTCCACGATAGCTGTATCATTGATTGCTGGGAAATAAAGAGATGAATGGGATATCTAAATCAAAATGTAATAAACTTCTGAATCACGTAATCGACTACAGAAAAGAAAGACAACTAGTGTGCTTTCCGTTCCTCTGTTACCTCCCCTATGGCCAATCATGGTGGCAGCACACATGCCGGTTTCGGCCGACCAGATCTTAAGCTGCATGTCCGCTCCTCCACTCAGAACTACGATCCCCGACGGAAAAAATCTGCAGGTGTAAACATCGGCACAGTGACCCACCAGTTCTCGCTGGAGATATTGTAAAATATTATTTTATTGTTCTATTAAGGGAAATATATAATCAATTTAGAATATATGTAACTATATTATGTAATCATGAATCAAAATAAAAAATAATCTTATAAAAAAAATAGGAACAAAGGAGTTAAAATTATTGGAGTCTGTAAAAGTGTATGGTTTTTTGAAAAATAAGAGAACTGCACCAAATTTATGAACACATTTATCTCTAAACTCTCTCCCTTTTTTGTGCATGTCAGACATCATATTCTAAGATCTTAAGATCTAACTGCATGTATGTAAGAATCAAAATTTGGTGGCCACACATAATCACAGATTTTCTTGATTCTAGACAATTTTATAGACTTTGATAAGTAACAAAGTCTAACACAATTTATTTGTTGTTATGTGGTCCCGTTGCCATGGTAACAGTGGGAAAAGATGTAAAATGGCATTTTAATGCTTATTTGAGAAAATATTGTGAGCTATGTGCACAACTTGGGGTTTCCAGGGTAGAATATATTATTAAAAATAGTTGTCATTTTTCAAAAGAACAAAAAACATTTATGGAGAAACACATATTTTTAGAGCATTTCCATGGTTACTAAACAGAAATTTAAAAATAAGTTTTCTTCATTAAATTTGAATAAAAAGTACAATATATGGATTTTTTGGTAAACACTATTATGATTGTGCAATTAGGAATTTAAATATGAAAATTTAGAAAAGTTGCTATGGTAACAAGCTAAAAAATAAGGTAAATTATAATATTTCAAGGTATTTTTAAATGGATGTTATTCACATATAATGAATTAATATGTAAAATCAATTGGTGAGAAAAAAATTAAGTATGTCCTTAACTTTAATTACACTTGGAAAAAATCTGACATTTTCTAAATATAACTGCCATTGCTATTGACTTTTTAAAAAGTAAGAATTTCTGTGTGATTTTCTGCGCAACTTAATTCTTCATAGCAACAACACTTCCCTGTTGCATAACAAAGCTTTTTATGGTATATGATAAAAATTAAGACATATTTTTATAAGTTTCAACTAAAACAATTGCTAAAAAATTCTAAGATCAGGAATTACAGCATATCAAAATCATCTTCAATTTCTCAGTTTTTCCTATCCCATGGACTTGCTACCATAGCAACAGATGTAAATTTTCTTATTATAAAACATATATTGCATGGACATTGATAAGGATCCGATGTAAAAATTTGATAGTTTCCCATTTTGGCTTATAAAAGACCCGCAAAAAACTGATTTCAAAATTTGTTACGGTTTCCATGGTAACATTTTATAAGTATTGGTTTCTCCATCAATTTCCTTACATAATATAAGAATTGAAAATAGGACAAAGGCTGTTTTGTGTCTTTGATAATTTACATAAGTAGGCAAAACCTTCTAATATACATGTAGCTTCAAAGTAGGTAGGTTTTGCTATTTTTCCATCTTTAGCCTCAGTTACCATGGCAACGGTTACCCTTAGCAACCAACTTTTAGTGTATATTTGTGTTTTACACCTTGGTGTGTCCATGTATGATATATAAGGAAAACTGGTGACTATGCGTGGCCAGACCCTTTTATAAATCTTTGATTTTTACATAGAATTGATATTAAAACTTAGAGTAGCTAATTATAAATCTCTGCTTCAATTACATACCCTGACCTCGCCTGTGTCGGTCTGCCACAGTCGTAGCTTTCCCTCCGAGTCTGCCGACACCCCCAGACCCCCTCCTGTCACGTCCAGGCTGACCACCTGAATCAAGCAAATCAAAGTACTGAGAGTAATGATAATCACATCAAGGTCATATAACAGTGTTACAACATTTGTTGTGTATAGGTCATTACAGGTACTTTGAACACATAGCATCTTAATACAAAATACTTATAGGTAAATTATCTGCAGAAGTAAATACTTATAGGTAAATTATCTGCAGAAGTAAATACTTATAGGTAAATTATCTGCAGAGGTAAATACTTATAGGTAAATTATCTGCAGAAGTAAATATTTATAGGTAAATTATCTGCAGAAGTAAATACTTATAGGTAAATTATCTGCAGAAGTAAATACTTATAGGTAAATTATCTGCAGAGGTAAACTTTGCTTGAAGCTTTTCTTGTAACTTGTTTATTACTGGTAGATTGATACTAATAGTTTACTAAAAATCCTAAAAAATTATATTAAATCGATCAAAATTGATTAAATATATTTTCTCAGTATTTTTCCTTCTGCAGCTGGAATTAAGACAATACTAGTAGTTGAATACTGTCTTTGTCCATATTACCGATACGAATAAACACAGCTCAAGTAACTTTTCATTATGATTCATGAGATTTTTGACTTTATGTTCCTGACTCACACTTTTCCTCTTGCTGTGGATGGACTTGAATGAGGTAGAGGGAGCCACAAACTTCCTCGAGAGATTGACCGAGTCATCTGTGTACAATACTGTTATAGATCGCTAAAGATAGACAGAATGACGTACATATTAATAAAAACAAAGTCCAGAGAAAATTGTATAAGCTCTTATTTTATTTACTCTTTTACAGCAATACAAAATTTTCACAATGGGAAAAGTATGGAATATCAGTAGTAAATATGCCCTTGATTAATTCCTGCCTTCCTGAACAAATAAAAAAGTCTGTTAGTTTGGAGAAGTTTCTGTGTAAACAAAGAAATGATTTGAATAATCACATTTCACTATGTTTCTTGAGAAATTGAATGTGTATAAGACCTTTTTATAATTATCTCAAATGACTGTTCACACCTTCACATGTGATGCTTTGTGTACACTACACAAGAATTGGAAAGTCAAGTGTCAAATACTTATACAGGTGATGCTAGTAACATGAGTAAGCTTTCCAGTGTCTCGCTAGCGATAATTAGAGGAAATTATTCAAAATACTGTACAAATTTTTATTTTCCTGAATTATTATGTCCGTCGGCGCCACGATTCTGTCAATGCGGTAGAAAAAAGGCACATTTTGTGTACCACCTGTACATACCACATGTATGGAAAAATAAATGACTCTTTTTTTATCCCCAGATTACCTTGGTGACTTCTTGAACTGTAAAACCATCACTTCCTGTGACATAGGGCACTCCAGTGGTCGACACGCCCTGATTCCGTAAACTTCCGTGAATGGATTGCTGCACTGATAGAGTAACAAAGTAATTCATAAATCAATCATAGAGCCTCATAAAGTGCATAGAATGGGCTCAGTACTGCTACCTTCCCACTGGCACTAGCTAGTCTAAGAGCAATACCCCTTTTGCTCAGTCTGTGGGCCCTTGACATGTATGTACATATTTATTACAAATACATGTACATTTATATTGAAGTCATCTAGATATGACATCATAATGTTGACCGAGTGCACAGCTTTTACAAATAAAAAGGAAGAATGAACTTTGCACTTTTCAAATGAATGTAAATATTATAATAAATGAATATAACATTATAATGTGATGCAAAAATGACAATAAAAATGCAATTGTGTTTTTTAATCATTTTGCCCTCCAAATGGTCAAACCCTTAAACATATCAAAAATGTTTCTAAATAAAAACATAAAGTTAGTTGACACTGGGTGTTGCTAAAACGCAGAACGGAACGGAAACGGAAAGAAAATACAAACATTATTATCATGATTACATATATCAAAAAGATCATTTGTGTTGTGCATTTGTGGCTTTTAAATCAAGATATTCTGAATTCAATTGATTATTCATATCTCTATATATTTTATACAGATTATAGTAAGCAAGCATTTAAGTTAGTGTAACAGTATACGACTTTAATTGCCGCGCTAGGTATAATATAGCGGTTATTCCAGCAGTAATACCTCGGGACACCACCAATATCATATGATTAATTTAAGAGAAATTAAATACGTCCAATCTAATGTAAAGTGTAAACATTATTGCCACCTGGCACCACGTGTGCTGACGTATGAGGACCTGGCACCTGAATCGGTGTCAGGTTTGTAGCTATTAATAAAAATTCGACACATACCCGTATATTGATTTCAATTGTTAAAACCTATTTCGATGGTAGGTTTTCAATGTATATTTTCTTTTACTTCGCGGGTATGTTAAGGCTTTCGATTGATTTTACAGCGATGTGTAGAAAGTCACTTGTCTGTACTGCATACGATATGACGTCATAATTAACTTTGACGTCACGATCTGCATTCCTGTCGATAGTTCTCAGGGAATGTATCGTAATGCTAAATGTGAATTCTATCAATACAGTAATAAAACCGCATGTCTCCTTTACATAGATGCTGCCGTTAATGCTAGATGAACAATATTCATTCATATTAATAACCAATATCAAATAATTGGCAGTTTTAAAGCTTCGTTTAAAGTATAAGACTATTTATAAACTAGTGGTTTGGAGACTCTTCTTGCTGCGTGTCAACAACTGAATGAAGAAATTCTAATGCATTTAAAAACCAGCTTGGCGCAGGTGAAAGATCAATACAATTTTAGAATATTTTACGTAAAATTGGTAGAGAATATAAGTACCCATGTGAATATTGCTTGGGAAACGTACGGATTTACTCCAATTTTTTGTAAGTTGCTTTTTATTAGTAAAAATGGGCCTTATTTGGATGATTTTGTGGAATGTTTTAGCAATATCTTTGATAAACAAAATATCTATTTCAAGCCCAAGCAAGAACATCAAAGTATATGACATAACAAAGGATTTTTCTTTAAAATATATATGATTTAATGTCATTAATCACCTGCGCCGTTGCAATTTAATTACATCATTTGCAATGTTAGGATTCGCCCGTCACGTGATTACGAAGTACATATGACGTCACAAAAATGCATCAAATATAATGTTTAACATCGTTGTAAATAAATGTAATAAAGATTTTAAGAAATACTCCCGGTCAAAGTATTTTTGCGATGATTCAAATAATATCGTTTTCCAGCCGTCTTTTAGCTCCAGGACGCCTTAACATTGCTGCGTTCAATTCTTTGTTGCGCAGATCCAGAAATTTTTCTCTAAAAGGGATGGGGTCTCAGATGGATGTTTAAATTACTGGGGAAGGCGATCCGATGCCTATTTTGGGAATCTTTACTATGTGAATCATTTTCTAGCGTGTGAGGGTCCAGATCCCTTCATTCACCCCGGCCTATTAGATCCGCAAATGCTAAGCCTTTGAATACCCCTTCGTACTGAATAGGAATATAATGGGTTTTGGAAGAGCATAAAAGTAACAGTTTCTGAAAAATAATACATTAGCTATTCTTCGAAAACTGTCTAAAACTGTCCTCCCACATGGTTCTCTGTTGGGGAGGTGACTGAGGACGAAGTTCCCGTAGTCGTCGATTTCCAAGAGAGCCGATATGTTTGATACCACTGTTGTCATCACGAAAAAACCTGTCCTGATCCCCTTTGCTGTTTTGTTTCATTGCCATGACTTGGTGTTTCAAGCAGGCCGAAGATAAAAAGGACACAATGTGACCGTGTAAATATCAAAGCTTGGGAAACCGGGAACGTTTATTGTTTTTTGATTTAATGTGTTAATGAATACTGCAATCGTGTTTTCATTTATTTAAAATACATGTACATGACATTTGATTAGTTTATTACTTTATAAAATGAAATCACAATGTAGACAATGTTTTTGTGCTTGAATATAATGTATTCGTAATTCGACAGGAGGTGAGGGTGGAATGAAGAATTATTTTGGATCAATAATGTTTCGTACAGAAGTCATGCGCGAGTTAAAACCTTATATAAAGTGGGGTTTCCGTCAAATTGTTATAATTGTATAATTATCAAAATTTAAATGCAACAATGTAATATAGAGTCATTGAATGAAAATTATTAGTTAAATTTGTCAACAAATACACAATTTCTTAATGGAATTTTTATCAATATCTTGGCGAAAAATAATGTATTGATAACGATAACTTACCATATCAAAGTATTACATGTAATCTGTCAAGCTTTTATTAGCAATAACATTGACAAATTTTTTTATTATTTACACTCGGTATCTTGTTTTAAGATGTCAATTTTATACACCATTCTGTTAAAAAAAATGAATTCCCTTTTCAGTTCGGTTCCGTTTTCCATTCTGCGTTTTAGCAACACCCGTTGACACTTACCCCCTGGTTTGTATGATACCCATACCTTTTCTTCATTTTCCCTGAAATATGGGTTATTTTATAATAATGCATTAAAAATCAATGACAATACGTTCAAAAACTTTAAAGCTTAAACTGTTCTTTGGCTTTGCAAATTAATAGAAAAAGAGATAAATGACTGCTTGGGGTCCATGTCAGCAGCCTTATCAGTCGATTTCAAATCACATAGACATGATAGAGTGATAAAGCAAATTTGAAATTCGGTCACACTCCAAAGAATTGCAGAAATGAAAAATTGCTTTGGAAATACAAAATAAATTGAACTACTCATTAAATACATCAGCCAAAGACTGATTAGCTTTCGTAAAAATGAAAGAAAACATAATATTTCTCATGCTGTTTTCAAAACCGTACACGTGCGTACTTTAAAACTTCATCCCAGTCCGACTGCAAAATAAGTCTTTCCATGTTGTTGATGTTGTGATAATTAAAAAGATCTCGAACCCGACCGGTATTTATACGGTGTGAAAGTTTGGTATGACTATGGTAATTGTTTTCACTATATAACACTATAAAGGAAAAACATTCTTAAAAATCAGTTTGCTGATACCCCCTACGTATCTAACTGAGAAATATACTGCTCTTACTAACTATAAATTTGTGTACAAATCTAAATATATGCATGATATTTATATAGTTTTGATGTAACAACCTTGTTTTTTTCTATCTTTGCTGTATCAATGACATATGCGCATAGTACCCAGTAACATTTCAAAAACAGAGATTTACTTGTAAATGTATACCTTTTTTCTTGTGCTAAATTGTGTAACCAAAAATATAGTTCCGAATTGTATGTTGCATTAAGCCTCTGCGCAGGCATTACCTAAGGCTTCAGTTTTGTTACATATATATGATTGAATAAATATTTAAAATAAAAAAATCAGTTTGTATTTCTCATGACAAAATATTTGTAGGAAATTTTATTTGTTAACTATCGCATCAGCTAATACCAAAAAAGGGCACACAATACGGCATTTTCTAAAAAAAAATATCTAGCTCCAAAGAGGTCTATCCTCAAAATCACGTGTTTTCTGTTTGTATGTAAACAGATTGCACACTCCCCAGGAAGCTGCTGCATGTCATGAATGTGGCATGAAAGAAGTAGTCCCTGTGAAAAAAGATCATCATCTAACAAAAGATCATCATCTAACAAAAGATCATCATCTAACGAAATACATGAAATATCCTCCTCAGTGGTACAACATTTTTTTAAAACTGGGTAAAGGAAAATATAAACTTTAAAATAAAGTCAAGGAAAAAATAATTCTGCAGTATATATGGAACTACAATTAATTGATTACCGGTGTGATACCTTGAAGAGCGAGGCCAATAATGGGGCTAGACAAATTCACTGCATTGGGCCCTTTCATCATCTGCTGGCCTTTCATCATCTGGTGGCTTTTCATCTTCTGCTGCCTTTTATCATCTGCTGGCCTTTCATCATCTGCTGGCCTTTTATCTTCTGCTGCCTTTTATCATCTGCTGGCCGTTCATCATCTGCTGGCTTTTCATCATCTGCTGATGATGAAAAGCCAGCAGATGATGAAAGGCCAGCAGATGATGAAAGACCAGCAGATTATGAAAGGCCAGCAGATGATAAAAGCCAGCAGAAAATGAAAGACCAGCAGATGATGAAAAGACAGCAGATGATGAACGGCCAGCAGATGATGAAAGGCCAGCTGATGATGAAAAGCCAGAGATGATGAAAGGCCAGCAGATAATTTTCATTGTCACATTGGACTGATTTTGGTAAAGGTCTGAAAAGAATTGGTCAAAAGCTATAGGGAAGTGCTCTGTCAAAAACACTAGTCCTAATCTTCTATATATAGTTTTAGTATATACACGTACGTGTTTATATTCGATGAGAGGGCTTCGCCTTCTATAAAAAATATATATACTTACCGGTACATCCGTACCAATAAGAATAAATTCTGTTTGTTTATTACATGTATATCATTATCATACGGATTTTTTTTAATGGATATAGATGTTTTAATTTGCAAAAATGAGCTCAACAGGGAATTAGAGACATTTATTTCGTATATCCAATCATTTTACATCCAAATCTCATTCGAGTCGTGAGTTGCAGTAGACATGCATGGTTTTGAACCTGGGACGTATATACATGTATATACGTATATTCCAAAACTACCGGTATATCAGACATAACTTTAGAATATAATGGAAAGTTATTTCCATGTTCCATAAACAAAATAAGACAAACACATTATCGGATTATCATTTTAAGTAGATAACACTAATAGTATTGGAATTTTTTTCAAAAGTAATATTTTATGTGTATTAAATTACTATGGCGATCTGATGTCCGGTTTATTTGCCGCGATCTATTAGCTAGCCGTTTCAAGGCAGACAATTAAACAGCAATCTCAGATGATCGCGATTTTTCTTTAGTTGGCCATGGAAATCAAAACTAATCAAACACAATGTGTACAGGTAAACATGGCCGGTGTCATTACTGAACCTTTCGATTTCAATACACAACCATGATCCGATAAACTTTTAAATCCACAGTAGACCCAAGGATTATAGAACCTGCCTGCATAAAGAGCGACTTGCTGGATTACAGATAAAATTAAATACCAGACGCAAGCAAACATATGTGTGTATTAGAACTCCAAGCAATTGTTTATTAAATAACCAATATCTTACTGTAAATATAGTAACACCCGCGGTTTTAGAATTTTGCCAGCGATCAAAGCCTGTTATTGGAAAATGAATTGGGGGAAGGTAGCGCAAAAATCGAAGGCTCGAGTTTGTTTAAGCATATCATGAACAAATAGATCTATCTGTGTATTTAAAAAAAAAAACTTGCAATAGTTCCCGTAGAAAGTGAAAGCCCCGCTGATTATGTAAAGCCCGAACTGCTAAGATACAGTGGTATGCGCTAAATAAGTTGTATATATAAAAGAAAGGGAACATTTTTTATATTCGAGCAGACAACATTTTTTTTATTCTGTAACCTAAATTAAGGAATCAATATTTTTTATATATCATTTTTATTCATTCTCTCAAGGATCCAGTAGTGTTTGGAAGTTGAAAAGCCGATAGAAAACTTGTTATTAATTTTAATTTGGTTTTTTTTTTCTATTTCTAATGAGGACATTTTAATGGTGAAATTCCAAGGACCTTACAAGGAATATATACTTCATTTACATAATCATCTATCCGCTTTTTGGAGTTACAGTCCAGAGCCCCTACGGTAGCTGCTTCAACAACTCTACAGGAACACCTTTTAATCGACGATGTCGCCAAATACTTTCACGGAGATCTAAAAAATTAAATAATCCGTTTATAAGTTGAAGGATTAATTAAATAAAGCGGCGACCTTTTCCACTGGAGCAGTCTTCTTATGAATAAGCATGGCCTCTTCACCCCAACCGGATGAGAGACAGTCACCAACTCAGGTAGCCGGACGGAGGGCGTACATCCCTTCCTGGCTGTTTAAATTACCTCCCACGCGTGAACAGCGAATGATGGATAAAATCATTCCTACACCCCAGGAAAGGAAGTCACTGAGGGAACAAGCACGCGCTCTCCAGCGCGGAAACTCGCCCCAGCAGAACTTCATTAAGTCAGTGGAAGACTTTGGGAGTAATAAAACGATCAAAGCGAGGCCCGGGTACGCCATTTTGTCATTGGATACAAACAGAACATCTTTCGAACATGAAGAAAAAGAACAAGAATACCAGGACTTACGAAAACTACTATTCGACCCAAAACTGAAATCAAAATCCGATTTAGACGCACAAACAATTGGATCGAAATCCACAGGAAATCGACGCAAAAACCGCGGGAAATCGTCTACAACGAACTCAACGGCGATCACATCAACAACACGTGACTCGAGGGAAACGGGAGGGAATCAGAATTTGTCTGTGAAGGACTTTTTACAAACAAGCGGGGTGGGACTCGATCATTTCCAGAAACATTTACTGTGCGTGAAGAAATTGGCAAAGCGCTACCGGAAGACCCGACGACCTCACGGAGTGCCGGGAATTACCGTGCAGGTGTTCGATTAAGTGTCACGTGATTAATCCGTCAGATGGCGTGTCCATGCAATTTCTTCCAGAGTTTAGTGTTAACTGAATTCACTGCGTGAGATGTTGAGTGTCTATTGTGTTTATTGATTTGTGTTGTCCATTTTCCTTTAAATTTTGATGTTCATTCTTTTAAAATGCTATATATTTTTTGTAATGAAATCAACTGTGTATACTGAATTAATCATATGCCATTTGATCGGTTTAAAACATATAAACTCACAATTCAGGAACGATAGTTTCATTTTTATCAATATCTTGATTTTGAACTTTTAATTCACTGTTATCATGCATGATTTAATCAGTATATAGTTTGCATCTTATATTTCCAATCAACTATATACATGTATTTAATTGTAATATTAATAATCACAGAAAACATATATGCCTGCATGTACCGGCCTAGATATTAAACTAACTACGGACCAAACAGGCCAATGATTAGTCATAATGGACAGGTCACGGATAAGACAAGTCCCGGATTAGACAGGTCAGAGAATGGACTATGTCACAGATCAGACATGTCACAGCTGATCAGACATAACATGAATTAGACAGCTAGGTCTATAACACTGGCAACAGATTTGACAGGTCTCAAAACGGACAGGTCTCAAACGGACAGGTCTCAAAACGGACAGGTCACGGATTAGACTGGTCTTAGATTAAACAAGTCACGGATTAGACTGGTCTCAGATTAGTATGGAACGCCAAATTAACATATATTCAAATATTTGTACCTATCTTCAAATAATTGTACCTATCTTCAATTAATTGTACCTATCTTCAAATCATTTGAAGATAGGTACAATTGAATTAAAGATAGGTACAATTATTTGAAGATAGGTACAATTGAATTGAAGATAGGTGTAAATAATTATACCTATCTCTAAATAATTATACCTAGGTACAAATGAATTATACCTAGGTACAAATAAATTATACCTAGGTACAAATGAATTATACCTATCTTCAATTCAATTAAAGATAGGTTCAATTGAATTATACCTATCTGTAATTCATTTGAAGATAGGTAAAATTCATTTAAAGATAGGTACAATTGATTTGAAGATAGGTTCAATTCAGACATATCTACAAAGGATTTGAAGATAGGTACAATTCAATTATACCTAGGTTCAATTCGTTTTGTGTATTGTTGAAAATAATGAACGCTCCCTTGAAGACATTTCAACATGGAGGGAAACGAGGGAAGCACCAACAACGAAGATGAAAGAAGAAATAAAGGTAAATTCACAATTTTATATATATATATATATATATATATATATATATATATATGTGTGTGTGTGTGTGTGTGTGTGTGTGTGTGTGTGTGTGTGTGTGTGCAATATATTTGCAAAAGGCATCATTTACTTATTAAAATATACATGTATATCAATAAGTAAGCCAAAAACATGTATACCCGAATACCCCAAAAGTGACGGAGTTAGGGTAGTGACGTAGTTAGGGTCACTATATACCTAAATAAAAAACTGACTTTATTTTTTTCCATAATTTTATCAAAGAATGTATAATTCAGTTGATAATCACTCTATTTATTAAATTAAATTATTATTACGCCAGTTGTGACGTAACGGAAATGACGTACTATACAGGGAGTATTCATTATTGCCAATATTTTAGTAATTGAAGATAGGTTCAATTCAATTGTACCTATCTTTAATTCAATTGTACCTATCTTCAATTCATTGCATTTGTACCTATCTTCAATTCAATTGTACCTATCTTCAAATTGAATTAAAGATAGGTATAATTGAATTGTACCTATCTCTTATTCAATTTGAAGATAGGTACAATTGAATTGAAGATAGGTACAATTGAATTGAAGATAGGTACAATTGATTTGAAGATAGGTACAATTGAATTGAAGATAGGTACAATTATTTGAAGATAGGTACAAATATTTGAATATATGTTAATTTGGCGTTCCATAGATTAGAGATAGGTCACGGATTGGACAGACCACAGAATAGACAGGTCACAGATTGAACAATTATTGACTGAACGAGTGTTTACAGTCTGTAATCTCATTTATATATATATATATATATATATATATATATATATATATATATATATATATATATATATTGAAGTATTTTCTTAATTTTGTAAAAATACAAAAAATAACTATCATGGTTTCCTCCATTTTGAATGTTGTTATAACTAATATTTGATTTTCAATCCAGATTTAAAAATGCGATCCCGAGCCTGACATATAAAAAAAGCGATCTTATTTTGTAAATAACTACTGTGTGGGTTGTTTTTTTTACATCTCAAAACCAATCCGTTCGCGGACGCTAAACATAGAAAAAACTTGGAATGGCCTAATAAGTGCAAGTGATTTTATGCATGCTGGTCGTCAATGGTTTACTTTGCTCATTCAATCGTTGCGCTGTTTGCTAAATTCATATAATTATACACTGTACGATAAGCATAACCTGTAGTGTGTGTTGTTATTTGTTTTTTCTATGTTAAACAAACCCTTATGGGAGTTGGATTTGTTACTGCTTTGTTTAATTACGGTTTGATGTTTTAAAGGGGCATGGTCACGTTTTTGGTAAAAAATTAGTTTTCCGATTTGAATGTTTTCAATGCTTCAGTAAGGCATTTTTAATAGGCAATCAAAATTTGAGTGTAATTCGTTGAGTTATAAGCGAGTTACAAAGCTTACAATTCTTTGCAATGTAAACAAAGCGTTTGTTTACATTTTGAATGTTGAAGTGAAAACTCCAGTTTGAAACCTAAAATGATTGTAGTAAATGTTAGGATCTGTTTATTTATGCTTAAAATGAATAAGAAGATGGAAAAATCAGCTTGTTACACAACTTTTACTGGTAAATTGAACTTATGTAAACAAAAACAGGGCACGAGCCTTGTTTACATGGCAAAGAATTGTGAGCCCTGTATCTTGCTTATAATTTTACTACTGACTCTCAAATTTTATTTAGTCATTGGCAATGCATTCCTAAAGCATTGTAAATAATCAAAACAGAAAAATAGAATTTGACCAAAATCGTGACCATGCCACTTTAAAATACGTATACTTCCATAAAAATGCTTTCTGAATCGGTTGATTACTTAAATTGTTTGTTTTTTTTTTTATTGAAATGTGTTTTAAGATTAACTACAAAACTGTACTCCACTATATACCGGTTGCTCTCGAAGAGACAGGAGGAACGCTGAGGAATTTGTTTTTTATTCAAAAAGTTATGACAAATTTTGTCCTGAGATTTGATTTCAATCTCGCTGAGATAGTAAACATGTTGAGAATTTGGAGAATTCTATAGTATAAACGACTTGTATCAAAGGCTTTCTAACTACGACCTTATTGATTAATAATTTCATAAATGAAAGAATTACCATTATGAATAAATATAACTTTTTTTTCAAATTGAGGTCAATGTGCCGTAGGTAAGTTGGTATAGGGCACCTGTCGAAAAATACATTGTTTCGAAATATAGAGTTATCCCTCTTTGCCTATGCATCTAACATTCCAACTCTTAGGTATACAAGGAATCATATCGTAAAACTATCATGCCATTTATTTTGACAAATGTTACTTCTCTTGGACTAACAGAAGCTGTCTCAGGGGATGTACATGTATAGTTATATAAATAGAACACCCTCGGCAAATGACGTAAAAGCTGATTAATTGTCACCATTTATTTATTTATTTTTTTTAATTTTTTTTTTTATTGAACTTTCACATATTCACATACCTAAGTATAAGTATTACGCATAAACATAGATATATGTTGTAATATATACATATACATTTATAATATTTGTTTGATAGATACATGCAATATTTTGAAATATATACATATTACCCCTCAAAAGAGTTACAATACAATTTGAACAAGTAGTGGTATATAATATATATGAAAATGGTTTTCTTTTTAGAAAAAAAGGAAAAATTCAAAGAAACAGAACAAAAAAAATAATAAGAGACTGGGACATTAAGGAGAGGATAAAGGTGATGAATGTTCCAAACGTTGAAATATATCTTTCCAATAAGTATCAAACAGATAATAATTGCAGTTTTTCAGAAGCAAAAGTTTTTCAATAAACAGTCTTCTGGTTATAGATTTCTTAATGATATTTACATTTAGCCTTGATGTTTTCATTTTACTTTGCAGAATATATTGTTTTGTGAAAAGAATGATTAAATTTTCTAACCTATGAATATCTCTATTATCATATTTTCCAAAAAGGATTGAATATTTATCAAAACTTGTTTGTAAACCAAAGATATCTGTCATCCATTTCTCCAATTCAATCCAAATTTCTTTCACTAAATAGCAGTCAACAAAAATATGTTCTATTGTCTCAGGGGTCTGTTGACAAAAATAACACAATGAAGAGTTTACTATACCCACTCTATGTAAATAATAATTGATTGGCAAGATCCTATGTAATAGTTCTGACATCCATTTTGTTTCAGATTATGGATAAGTTATTTTCTTTGATATTAAGAGGTTGTACATGTCACTACAACCCTTCTTAGATCTACAAAATATTTCTACTGTATTTGGGTAACCAATATTACAATTCTTAGTTAACTGTTTATTTAATACTTTCACATAATTTTGTAAAGATTTTGTTAGACCGAGATATTGAACAAAATTTGTTTTTAAGTTGAATCTGTTTTTTAACTTATTATAACTGAACATCTGATCGTCATTTTCATACAAATCCCCTATAAATCCCCTATATATATAAAACCTGATTTAAATAAATCCTTAAAGAAAACTGATTTATTGTCGATTTTAATATTTGGATTGTACCATATGTGTTCATTAAACATTCTATCACAATGTCCTTTTTGCACATCAATAATTGTTCTCCAACATTGTAATACATCTTTCCAAAATTTATTGTTTGAATTTTTCTTAATCATATTAGTAAAATCAATACCAAATTTCATCAATGTTTGCATATTATATCCAAAATTAGCTTTAAACAAGTTTGTCCATTTTGAATTTGAAAATATAAGCCTTCTAATCCAACTTGATTTAAGTGCTATCATAAAGTTTTCAAAATCTATCATTTTTAGTCCGGCATTCTCATATCCTTGTATAAGAGTGCTTCTCTTAATTTTGTCTGGTTTTTCATTCCAAATAAATTTTAAAAGTTTTCTTTCAAAACTTCTAATAAATTATAATGTTGGGTTTGGTAGAGTTAAGATTAAATGATTAATTTTTGGGACTATAAGTGTTTTAATAACTGTTATTTTTCCTATTGGTGTAAGATTTCTAGAATTCCATCTGGATAAGAGTTTATCAATGTTTTCCATTACTGATATATAATTTATATCTTTCATCTCCTCCATATTTACTGAAAAACTTATACCCAAAAGATTAAACCTTGTGTGAAATTCAGTAAATTTCCATCTAGAGTGATGATAAACTTCTTTTGAGAATTTTTTACATCCTATCCATATTATTTTTGTTTTACTAAAGTTTATCTTTAATCCAGACACATTTGCATATAAGTCTAGTATTTGGAGAATTCCATCAAGAGATTTTAAAGAGGCGTCTGTGATTAATGAGGTGTCATCTGCGTACTGCGATATTTTATATTCTTCCCCATCTATATTTATGCCCTTTATATCTTAATTATTTCGAATTAAGATGCCAAGAATTTCGGCACAGAGTATAAATAGATATGGAGAAATGGGACCCCCTTGTCTACATCCTCTTTCTGGTTGGAAATATTCAGATATTATGCCATTTTGTATAATGCATGAAGTTATATTGTTGTAGAAAACTTCTATCCATTTTTTAATTGATTTACCAAAATTAAAATACTCTAAGGTTTCAAAAATAAATTTCCAAGACACTGAATCAAATGCTTTTTCAAAATCAATAAGCATAATTAGACCTGGTATTTGTTTACTTTCAGTGTAGTTCATAATATCATATATCAGATCAGTCTGATATTTTCCCCAATCAAAGCCTGTTTGATCATTACTAATTATTTTATCTAGGAATTTTTTAATTCGCTCTGCTATACAGCCTGTCGCTATTTTATATACAACTGTTAATAAAGATATGGGACGCCAATTTTTCAAAAACTGTTTAGGTTTATCTTGTTTTGGAATACAAGTAATTATTCCTAATTTATTAGTAGAAGACAATTCACCTATTTCATACGATTTATTAATTGCTCTAATAACAAAGTACTTCAAATCAGACCAGAAAAATTAAAAAAATTCAGCTGTAAAACCATCAGCACCAGGGCTTTTATCATTTTTCATATTTTTTCAAAAAATTGAAGGCTTCATGTTCCATTATAGGTCCTTCTATACTTTCTTTTTCTTCCTCCGTAAGTTTTCTTATGTCCAAATTAGTTAATTTCAAACACATATTTTCATTTTCCAATTGTCTTTTCTTCTTATACAAGTTCTCATAAAACATTTTTGTTTCATTTAAGATATCTCCTTGGTTGTATAGAATTTGGCCATTTTCTCTTTCTAGTTTAGTTATATTTGTTTACTGATAAAGTTTTGTGATTCTAAATTACAAAAATATTTTGATGGTTTTTCTCCCTCTTCTATCCACTTAACTCTTGACCTTATGTAATTTCCTCTAAGTTTGTGGTTTCTAATATTTTTTAGTTCAGTTTGTCTTTCTTCAGTTAGTTTTACTGATTCATTGTCAGCATGTTGTTCTAATAATTTAATTTCATTCTCTAACTTTTTTTCAGTTTCATTTTGGAGTTTGTTTTTAAATGTTGCATATGATATTGTTTTCCCTCTTATTTCCATAAGTAAAGTGTCTAAAAATATGTGGTCTTTTATTCTGAAAAAGATGTCCGCATTACTTATACTTTCAATATTTTGTCACCATTTATTGCAATGCTGTTCTGATTTACTTGACTGTGTTTCAAAATATTTAGCCATTCCCAATCAATTTCTTAGACAGTTTAGAAGAAATTGATCATGATAGAAATGTGTAATTAATACATAGCAGAATACATAGATAAATAGATTAAGTTAACTTATTGGAGTGAATCAGTTAAATATATTTATTTTACTCACACCAGGAAAAAATCCACACTTACAATTTGTCTACATACACTCACTTTCTATACATATACACACACATATATAATTTGTTTACATATAATACATATACACAGTTTGATTACAAATAATACACATACAGTTTGTTTACATATAATTCATATACACAGTGTGATTACAAATAATACACACACACAGTTTGATTACACATAATACACACACACAGTTTGATTACATATAATACACACACACAGTTTGTTTACATATAATACATACACACAGTTTGTTTACATATAATACACACACAGTTTGTTTACATATAATACATACACACAGTTTGATTACAAATAATACACACACAGTTTGTTTACATATAATTCATATACACAGTGTGATTACAAATAATACACACACACAGTTTGATTACATATAATACACACACACAGTTTGATTACATATAATACACACACACAGTTTGTTTACATATAATACATACACACAGTTTGTTTACATATAATACACACACACACAGTTTGTTTACATATAATACATACACACAGTTTGTTTACATATAATACATACACACAGTTTGTTTACATATAATACACACACACAGTTTGTTTACATATAATACACACACAGTTTGTTTACATATAATACATACACACAGTTTGTTTACATATAATACACACACACAGTTTGTTTACATATAATACACACACACAGTTTGTTTACATATTATACACACACACAGTTTGTTTACATATACTACACACAAACAGTTTGTTTACATATAATACATACACAGTTTGTTTACATATAATACATACACAGTTTGTTTACATATAATACATTCACACAGTTTGTTTACATATAATACATACACACAGTTTGTTTACATATTATACACACACACAGTTTGTTTACATATACTACACACACACAGTTTGTTTACATATAATACACACACAGTTTGTTTACATATAATACATACACAGTTTGTTTACATGTAATCATACACACAGTTTGTTTACATATAATACATACACACAGTTTGTTTACATATAATACATACACACAGTTTGTTTACATATAATACACACACACAGTTTGTTTACATATAATACATACACACAGTTTGTTTACATATAATATATACACACAGTTTGTTTACATATAATACACACACACAGTTTGTTTACATATAATACACACACACAGTTTGTTTACATATAATACATACAAACAGTTTGTTTACATATAATTCGTATACACAGTGTGATTACATATAATACATTCACACAGTTTGTTTACATATAATACACACACACAGTTTGTTTACATATAATACACACACACAGTTTGATTACATATAATACACACACAGTTTGTTTACATATAATACACACACACAGTTTGTTTACATATAATACACACACACAGTTTGATTACATATAATACATACACACAGTTTGTTTACATATAATACATACACACAGTTTGTTTACATATAATACATACACACAGTTTGTTTACATATAATACATTCACACAGTTTGTTTACATATAATACATACACACAGTTTGTTTACATATAATACACACACAGTTTGTTTACATATAATACATTCACACAGTTTGTTTACATATAATACATTCACACAGTTTGTTTACATATAATACATACACAGTTTGTTTACATATAATACATTCACACAGTTTGTTTACATATAATACACACACACAGTTTGTTTACATACAATACATTCACACAGTTTGATTACATATAATACATACACACAGTTTGTTTACATATAATACACACACAGTTTGTTTACACATAATACATATAACACACAGTTTGTTTACATCAGATATTGTATTTTCTTCACTTTACCTGTGTGGTACTCAGCCACAAAGAGGTTGTCTCTGGTGTCCACACATAAACCCCATGGATTCTGTAATTGGCAGTTGTCAATGTAGCGGAGGAACTGTCCGTCCTGATCCAGGATGTGGATACGGTGGTTGTTACAGTCTGCTGTCAGGATCCGACCCTGGCTGTCTGTTGTGATGCCGTATGGATAGAATGATCCCTTGGTAGTAGAGGGAGGACCAGTGTAGGTAAACCGGAGTTTCCCGCCCTGATTGACCACCACTACTGCACGGGCTCCAGGGTCTGACACACAGATATCTAGGTTTCTGTTCTCACTGATGTAGTTATTGTCACCAGATGAATAGAGAGGTTGTCCTTTGTCATCGTACTGAATACTTTGTTTCTCTGTGGAGCCAGAGTAACACACAACTTTTGTTTGTATATAATCATCACTGACCATGACAACCAGGAGATCACCAGAGGAGGTACTACAGACACTGTGAGGTCCCCACCCCTGTAGTCTGATCACTGTCTGTATCTGTGTATTCTTCACTATGTTCACAGTTCTATCATTGTCATCAGTATAAACTAGATCCCCACTCCTTGTCACTGCTATGTCTGGTGGATCGTTCCCTGACTTGGTTTGGACTGACTTCACTAGTTCCCCCTGCAGGTTGTAGAGACTCATCATCTTATTATTATAACTACACGCCCAGATTTCTTCATCACTGTGACAAGTAACACTGGTTAGATACATATAATTAGAATAGCCTCCATACTGTGTCTGTATGGTGGAGATGATCCGTGGCTCATCAAGCAGTGGTTTGAGAGGAGAGGATCCAACTTCTGATGTTTCCATGGTGTAGCCATGTTCCTCTGTTGTAATGGAGAATGCTGACAGGGAACCAAATTGTTGGTAAAGTTGTTCTGGGTTAATTTTCTGAGGGGTGAAGTTTGGTAGAGAAACTGTGAGTTTAGGAGGCAATCTTCTGAATTCAGCATTCCTGGATTTGTAGGCAGAGACAAGGCTGACATCATTGGAGTCCAGTAACTTCTTCAGATCAGCAATGCTCTGTGTGATTTCAGAAATGGTGCATGTGATTTCATCCTCCTGTTTGTTTAAAACAGCCAGGTGTTTGGAGTCCATTTCATCCAGATCAGATTTCAGTTTCTGTATAATGGTGTCTATTTCTCTGTGCAAGTTTTCTCCATGTTTGTTGATAGCTGCTGTCAATTTCATGGAGTTCTTATTCAGATCAGCTTTCTGAACTGTGATAATTTCTGCTAATGCTTGATACTTAGAATAAAATGGATTTCTCTAATTCTTGCAAATTGTTTACAAGAATTTCTGTTTTGAATTGTAATTTTTCTGTAAAACCAACAACTTTATGACCTAAATGTTCACCAGAGGAGACACACCACACACAGATAGGACTCTCACATTGATCGCAATAAAGTTCGCATTGTTTTGGGGAATGCTTTTGACATTCAGGACAATTGGATGTAGATTTTCGCTGTTTGATGGGCACCACCTTGTGTTCCTTGGATTCGTCCAGTAGATGTTCCCCGGCGCATTTCTTACAGAGGTTGACGTGACAGAGGTCACAGTAGTAAGGGGGGACAGGAATCTCACACAGGTCACACCGTAACACATCCTGGGCACTCCTCCGAGGGTCCATGGTCAGTCACATGCAGTGTATAATTACCTTGATTAGAGAAAATCTGAAAGAAAAAAAGCACCCGGTAAAGTTTTGTGTTCTAATAAATGTTTTGATGATACACGATATTAACCAGAGTTAAGAAATACACTATAATAATTAGTATCAGTATTTGAAATGTATTTTTGAGGGGTGGGTGGTGTATTTAAACCTGTATACCAACACTTACTGGTATAAAAAATCTTAACAATTGGATATATTATTCGATTTAATCGGAAAGAGGAAAGGTGTGCTAGCTTCTTGACTATGCCCACATGTAATATAATTAATGAAAATACACGTACATGTGTCTACATAAATAAATAATATGTATACAGGAGGTTGATCTGTGTGCTTTAAGTATTATAATAGCTCCTTACGCAGTCAACCAATAAGCATGAAAACATACACTATCCAAAACATTACAATTCATAGGCATGTCGTAAGTAACTTACCAACCTTCACATTTTAACATGGCTATCTTTCTGGTCCGACTAGCAACCTTTGTGGAGTCACGTGACAGATTTAAATGTCAGGTGCGGGTTATCTTTAATGCATTTTTGCATTATCATTTTTCAATTACAGTTAAAGGTTAATCTACTATCTGAAAGTAGCACGGTGACGCATAAATCTCTTAACAAACCGAAATATATGTATTTACACGAATTACGCTTTAGTTTTTTTCTCATAGCAAATTATGAACTATTATCGACATTTTTTTTTGATTGTGTAAATATAATGGGTATATTTACTGTAGCTTTTCAGAGTAACTCTTTTTCAATATTAATATTTTGGTAGCGTTTTGTCATATTATCTTCTTTGTATTGAAACACAAAAAAGAAGTGTTTATTAAATCCAACTGAAAGTAAAGTTTAATCCAAATCTATGTCACAAAGTAAAAATCTAAAACGAATGAAAGACAATGAAATAAAATAAATCCCAATTACGAGTACAATTTCACGTACGTTAAATTACCAATGACAACAATTAACTAAACTCGCTTCAGAACTTCCATCAAACTACTATTCTACATGTCATAAAAAATTCGACTCCTCTTGCTCCTCTTTATGCCCCCCCCCCCCCCCACCTGAACTTAGCTATTTTTAAGGACAGGTCAAACTGTAAATCTTAACACTATAGATAACCCACACTAACAATTGTCTAATGCCTCCGTTAAAAAGGAAGGATTTTATTTATATTAATAAAGTGGTGTAAATTGTCACATGTGGTCATGCTGTTTTGAAAATAAACTACGTAATTAAGCTTAAATGAACGTTTGAAGTTGGAGAAATCGTATTTACTGGTGGCTGACATGATGTAGAACTCTTTTGTATTTTACACAAAAAATTTATTATTTTGACGTCACACCATATATCCCGGTTTGGTTTACATATACAATGTACACCGTGCTCTGAATAAAACGCTTGTTTATATTGTATGCCTTTCTGTTACATGTACTCAAGTAATCTACTGAACAAAATTGATAATGTTTAGGTTCGCACGTCAATCTAAAGAATAAATACATGTATGCATCAATATATGCATTTTTTTATAAATAAATGACAGCTGTTAATATGCTATAATTCAAACTTGAAAATGACTTGAGTAAATTTTTATTCCAAGTCAAGTTCTTCGCTAACTGAATAAGTTTGTTATAATTGTAATCGGGATGTTTAAAATACATTCTCTAATAAAGTCGGATTTACCATGTCGAAATAACGACGGCAGACATTTTCTACGATACTTGGCATCTACGCGGAGATTTCTCCGACACGCGGCACTTATAACCTCCGCTTTTAAATTTCAACGAACATGCTCCATTAATTTTGACGTTAGTTTGTAATTTAGTTGAAAGTCAAAGGTAAAAGATCTAGAACGGTCACAAATCAATATTGTTTCAAATTTTTCAGAACTCGTCATTTAGAGCGAATATCATGATAAATTTACTAATACTGAGTCTGATGCCAAGACAAACCGGAATAGATGGTGTAACGTCATAGATTAAAGTTCAATGGCAGCTCCCATAGCGGCGGGAAATTAAAATTAAGCGATCGATTTTCTTGATTTATTCATTGTTCCTGGGTTTTTATTTACAATTATAGTAGATGATAATTGATTGATTTATTGTACAATATATTTTTAGTTTCCTTCCCCCTTAAACCTAGTTAATGGTTTACTTTGCTCATTCAATCGTTGCCCTGTTTGCTAAATTCATACGTACACTGTACGATAAGCATAATCTGTAGTGTGTATTGTTATTTATTTTTTTCTGTTAAACAACCCCTTAGGTGAGTGCGATTTGTTACTGCTTTGTTAACTGTTTGATGTTTTAAAATACGTACATAAAAATGATTTCTGAATCGCTTGATTACTTAAATCTGTCCCTTACAATACACTGGTTTTATGCTCTCGAAGGGACAGTTGAAGAAGCCTGAGAAAGGATGAATCGTCTAAACGTCCAAAATCGGCCCCCTATAATTTGCAAAGGAATCAAATGAAAGGTTTTCTATATATTATTGTCTCATCCGTTTCTTAAAACATTGAGGTTTTCAAATTTCAATTTCACTTTTTACTTCCTTACACTGTAATTAGGCATTGTCCCGAGTAATATAGCAGGGGTGTGTTGTTTACATACAGGTTTTAGGCCACACCCCTTTTTGAAAGCTTGTTTTCTATATTAAACATTTACTTGCACTGTATATTTAATATATAAATGTATGTTTATTCACCAATCAAGGGCCCTCGGGGGGGGGGGGCATATGCATTAAAACAATAAAACAACATGATTATAACAAGTATTGGATGAAATATATAAATATTGTACTGTTAAGTTACAATGGGAGCTGGTACATACCAAGTTGCCATATATACATATAAGCAAGGGTATACAATTATTTGCAAGTACAAAAACAAACAGCTATAAATACACAATACCTCAAAGCAATTGATACGTTAGTATTGATACAGATATACATTATTTACAGCCCCCAATATGTGTGTATATATATATATATATATATATATATATATATATATATATATATATATATATATATATATATATATATATATATATATATACGTACACAATATAAGCGCATTAATGTTTCAGGTTTCAGGTTGTCGTAAATACGGTCAATGAAAACAGTTCCATTAATCAGCCACATCCAAGAAACAAGAGGCCCATGGGGCCACATCGCTCACCTGAGCAACAATGACTTTATATAATGGGCATTGAAAGAATATTGTGCCACATGGCCCTTCGGTAGAATAACCAAAAAAAACCAAAAAACTCATAAAGTATCCAAATTTTACACTTATTTTTGCATACACTTGATCATTGAAATTGTACCTTTATGAAATACCATTTTTACCGAAAATAAGATCCTATGCAAGATATTTAACTAAATTTTTGGTTGGGGTTCACGATTAACCTCCAGTTCCCTTTATTTTAGCCCCCCCCCCACTTTCCTATACGTAAAAAAAGAAAATTGTACCTCAATGCGCTCATTCTCGAATCAAAAACATTAAAAAATTGAGTTGGTCTTCTCCATTATAAATGATTGTCATTTACCTAGCGTGAATTCATCTCGTATGACGTTTCATAACCTTACTTGATTGATGAATAAACTATAAAAATGAATTATGTTGTAACATGATAATTCTAACCAATGTATTGAGACAGGCATATCGTTCTATTGTACTAAGGCCCATCCATTATTTTTATCTTCATTAAAAAAGAACAAATGGCTACAAACAAAGAATTGATGCTTTTCCACTGCAATATTTTTTTAAGAACAAAGATGCTTTTATCCTCATAATAATGTGTCAGAACTATGGCAACTGTTTAAAAGACTTCATTTTTATTTACTTGTGTTTAAAACACTATCAAAATTGGTGAAGATTATATATACACACACACACACACACACACACACACACACACACACATATATATATATATATATAATATATATATATATATATATATATATATATATATATATATATATATATATATATATATATATATATATATATATATATATATATATATATATATATATATAAGGGGCACCAGAAGGTAGTTCCTGCATATCATCCTTTTAGCAAGACATTACTGTTGATTAACCAAAATTTCAGCGTGAATCATAGAATTATTAGGAAGATACAGACCTTGTTTTGAGTCATGTTTTCGTTTACATGCATGAATGTATTACATTCAACTTAAGATTTTTAAACTTGGTATTTCCTATTCAGTATTTAAAATATAAAGAAATTAAAGCATCACCTCAGCTCTTTGTACAAACATAGCATTGTGCACAAAGCTCTGTATCTTGCTTATAACTCGAGACTTGACTCTTAGATAGGTCAGTAAATTATAGAAAATTGTAAACAATGAAAACAAGAAAAAGAAGGAGCACAATTTATTTTTATCATAAAAATACCGACCAGTATATATTTCTATCAGCGAAAATAATCTCCGTTTAGACTGAAAATGCTGAGCATCTTAAGAAATCAGGTTGCATTATTCAACCATTACGTAGAGATCGTACCGAAATACGAAAAGAATGAATAGTACAAATGAATTTTATTTTACGATATGTTAATGCATCAGATTTTGCTCATTTTGCGCAGGTAAACAATCAGCTGTCTGATTTACCGAAGTCTATGTTTGATTTGATACGTAAATATTCCAAAATAAAGGCGATAGTTCCCCTCAAGTTAAAAGGCATAATTAACGAAAATGAAACTAAAATCAAAACAAGCTAAAACCATCGTGACAAGTGAACATGTCAATTAACGCATTGAAACATTAAACCTCAATTTACTTCAAAAAATCAAAAAAGGATTATGTAGGCTAAATTACGTTGAATTTGACACAGTAGTTCTTGAGAAGAAGATTTTTAAAAATGCACCCCCCTTTTTTTTTTTTTTTTTTTACAGTTTCGAGGTTTTCTCCGCTTTGAATAAAGATCGGTCTTTCATTTCTGCAATTTATATTCGTCTTACCATAAGGATGCTTTGGGCCAAATTTGGTTGAAATTGGCCAGGTGGTTTTAGAGAAGAAGTTCAAAATGTAAAAGTTTACAGACGGACGGACGGACGACGGAGAAAATGTGATCAGAAAAGCTCACTTGAGCTTTCAGCTCAGGTGACCTAAACAACTGGAACAGTCGTGCGCTCATATTTTTTTTAATTTAAAAAGCACAAAATCTTGTGTGCTTGTATCTATGGTAAACAGGTACATGTAAATTGTTTACAAATTTCAACCTATATCTTGACCTCATGAATAACAAAGCTCTGAATACGTGACTCAAATTCATTCCCATTCCCGCTTTGAGCACATCTGTGTGAGACATTGTGATAAACAATATATAAGTATCAAAAATCCCTAAAATCTAAATTTTAATAATGTATTTTGTCGGTCTCAGGCCCAAAATATGGTTATTTAGATTGATTTGTTTTGTATCACTCAAAAAATATATATACCCATGCATTCTATTCGCACGCTAGATTGTCGCTCCGCCTTCTTATTCAATTGATACAAACACCTCATATGTTCAGCGAAGTCGGGATTTGACACTGAAGTATACAATTTTATTTCATTGATATAACGTTTATAATGAAAGTCTCCATTACAAATATGTTTTTAAATGTTTTCAAACATACCATACTTGGAGCTTTTAGCTAAAATATCACAATATATTTGGTTTAAAGGGTCGATTTTGGTGTTTAAAAAGGTTCGATGTCGCAGTGTTTACAGGATTTATTCTTTGTTTATTATCTAAAATCTTTTGATAAAATATGTCCTCAAATTTGATTCAAAACTCGCTGAGATAATAAACATGTCGAGGAGCTGGAGTTGCAAAAATAACTCCATATAGATTTAACATTTAATAACAAATCTGTTCCTTGACATCTTGCCAATCGCTTTTTGAGAAAACAGAAATATCTTAAACAGGTGAAGGGGAGAGGAGAGGTTTAAAAATATTGTCATATATTTAAACAATTTACAATAGCGTTCGTGTTATACGACCTTTAATGATTAATAATTTTATAAATGAAAGAATTACGAATAAATATATTTTTTACCTAATTGAAACGTCAATTGATGTGCAGTATCTAAGGTCTGTCGAAATTTCGAAGAATAGAGTTATCTCTCTTTGCATGTCTGCCTAGAACGATATTCGACCTTTCATAAGTTTCTCTTGTGTAAACAAGGAATCATATTTTGTAAAACTAATAACTATCATAAGTAATAGCTTTCCAAAAAGCTTGCCTGACTAAACAAAATTATTCAGTGGAAGCATGCATGTATCAATTCGGCTATCTTATAAGAAATGAATTTTAATTTTCGCTGCTGGTCATAATTTAAAAAACGGAATGTGCAAATTTAAAAGAAATTTTCAGTCTAGTATGTACATACATACAACTTGAAATTAAATTATTTCATTAATTCAGATTATTAAGTACACATATCAAATAATTATATGTAAGCTTGAAAGCGGAAGATAAAACAGTCAATTTTTAAATTGTATCTGTTATATTAAGATGCAAAATCAGTTTTTAAAAATTTCCAACCATAGGAAATTGGAAAGGATATTAAAGTACGTAGCATTGTTTTTAAAGTGTGTGGGGGCGGCCGATGTGCTCTGGAGTATTCTCATGACCCCAATTTGGACTCGTCCACTAATCGGCGCGCAAAATCTATGAATGAGACATTATGGCGCGAAGTCCTGCTTTACCATTCACGTAACGGCGGAGATCTCGACCCGATGCATCCATTGGCATTGATCCATGGGGAGGGGGTCAAATAAATTTTTTGACATTTGTTTTGTAAAAATACATATATTATACTTTGGATCGAATGTTTTGGAAGAAATCTATTGAATTAATTAATTAACACACACACATTTGACTATATATAGTAATTGTTTAATGTACATTTAGTAAGACACGCGAGTTATGTTCCCTTTTCAAGATGAATGAAATCGCCCAATTGATCGAAAATCGGGTTACATTCCGCTTCGGCGATATAGTTTCTTCAGTAAACATTCCAACTATATGAATATATATTTGTTTTAATCAAAACTGTTGATTATTTGGTAATGATGATAATCCAACACCAATTATTACTTACATTGTACCGTAATAGACAATATGTAACAACTTCTGTGTTGCAAAGACCCCCCCCCCATTTCCACCATTTAAATATGGCTAATCTATTTTTAAATCAGGATTACACACGTGCATGGTGAACAACCCTTTTACTTGAAAACTCTTTCTCACTGTTGTTATTACATCCCATATTACAGAAGCCTGTTAGTGCCACATAAGATATATAAAAAGAAAAGTCTATATAAGAAAAACTCATTGTATATATAACAACACACACATATATATAAGATAAACTCAAGTATATAATGATAAGCAGCTTTATATATAAAGGAATTACCAATATATATAAAGAATTATGTATATATATAAAGCTAGGTCGTGTATATATAAACAGTACTGTGATATATAAAAGCAACAAAGATAAATATTTTCCACTGAGTGACCTTTACTGAGTTCAGCCCAGCGTCTGCATGATAAACCCCGTCTATGGAGGAGAGGAACAGCAATTTATGCCCCCGGTGATTAGAGAAAGATTGAACGATCTAATTAATGTTACATTACATGATTCCGCAGGGATTTGGGAAAAGTCAGTGGCGGATTTAAAGGGAGGGCATCTGGCACCCTTACCTAAATTTTCAAATTTAAGATCTTTTTTCTGTCAAGTTTTCTGTTTCTTGTGTTTAAAAGGGGGGGGGGGTAACAGATTTGGCTTGAACGAAGATAGAATACGATGTATCCAGTTATCCTTTAACTTAATAAATTATATTGTCACTTATTTGATAGCATTATTAGAAACAAAGCAAAATCGTACTTAATATTAGTTTATTTAGTTTAACGACGTAAAATGTTTATCAAGATAATGCAACTCACATTTATGTTAGAGAAGTTAATATGCATGTATGAGCAACAATTGTTATTTAACTTATCAGTCTCTGTTGCACATCAAAAACGTCCAAAAATGGATATCCATGAATCCCGCGTTGACACTAATTTGTTTGCAAAAAGGTTAAAGTAGAATCCGATGTATTCATGTAGCATCTCAGTGAATGTGCAGGATCATGCAATTTTGAATCCTGTATTGTGTTATGGTATTTAAAACGTAATTTTTCGTAATTAATTTTGATAATAAGATAAATGTAGTACAGTAACAGAAAATTATGATTTTGTGATATTTACCTCGTCAAAATGAACCGTAACTATAATCATGGATAGAATTTTAGCCACACATTCGAAGGATTGGAAGATTTTTCTTGCTGAGAGAACGCGTTAGAAACTTGAGATATACATGGTGATATGTTATTTCCTCCAGTTTTGGAATTGGAATGCAGAAATTATACGTTAGTGATAAGTGTAGAAAGTTGTTACAAATATTCAACTAGTTTCAAGACTCTGTACTATGATTTATATATGATCATACATTATAATATTATCCGATAGTTGATTATAACTTACAGTTGTAATTTATCATCAAAGCTAGCATCCTCACACCGTCAGGGGTCCTGACGTTTTGGCAAAGCTAGATAACATGTATTCTTTTTACCTGTTAAAGGTTAAAAGAATGTGCAAGGCAGGAGCTTTACTGCAGGTATTAAAATCTACGTTTGGAGAGAGAGAGAGAGAGAGAGAGAGAGAGAGAGAGAGAGAGAAATTATTTATGAACGTAATATAGTGATCAAATTTTCGTCTGATTTTGGGCACAATTTATCATAAATTATAAAACTGTTCTTTCAAATCATATCAATTGGAAGAAAATAAGGAATTTTCGGTAAGCTTAAATGTGATTTTGAAAGTTAGTGTTGTAAAAGAGGGACGGGGATACAATAACTCCCGAAAAAGAAAGTTAGAGAGGGAGATGACAAATAAATACTAGTACTTCATAAGATTTTGAGTATTCAGAAAACAATAAATTTCCAAAAAAAGTATTGGTTACACCACTCCTATCCTAAAGTGATTCTCATCAATGCTCAGATTTTCAAATCCCTGTCAATAGGGTAGATAATATTAAGGTACTTTCTAAACAACTTCTCAAAAACATTAAGGTACTTTTTAAACAACTTCTCAAAAACATTCTTTGAAATTAAGTGGACCAGCCGGTTAGCTATTGAGTCTTAAACTGCCAGCCTCGGGAGCATAATATTGCTGTTCCTCTCCTCTGTAGGCGGGGTTTATCATGCAGACGCTGGGCTGAACTCAGTGAAGGTCACTCAGTGGAAAATATTTATCTTTGTTGCTTTTATATATCACAGTACTGTTTATATATACACGACCTAGCTTTATATATATACACAATTCTTTATATATATTGGTAATTCCTTTATATATAAAGCTGCTTATCTTTATATACTTGAGTTTATCTTATATATATGTGTGTGTTTTTATATATACAATGAGTTTTTCTTATATAGACTTTTCTTTTTATATATCTTATGTGGCACTAACAGGCTTCCGTACCATATAACATTTTCATCAATTGTTAATGTAAATGCTGACATATTAAACATGCATCAGTTAATCTTTTTGTGAAAAATCTTGATATTGCTGGCTCCTATTGTCCGCACTGTTTCGGAGAAGGGAACTTTCAAACATTAGATATGCCTGACGTCATGACGTCAGGCAATAACATATATTTTTGCAGTTGTTACGACCCTGGTCTAACAGAAGCTGTCCAAGGGGATGTGCAGTTATACAAACAGAAGATCTAAACCCTTGCTTAAAGTTGAATGTCACTTAACATTGCAATGTAATTCTATCTAATGTCAGCTAATTAACGCTGAGGGTAATAGAACGGATTATCAACTGCGTCTAAACCAATCAGATTTCAATATTTAACACGAATGTATAATAAAACGAATTGTAACATGTGCGTAAATTATGCGCGTACGGTTCGCCGTTGAATTCAAGTCATTCCGATAGAAAAGAAGTAAAGTTTTCTTTAAAATTAAGACGTTCAGTATAATAAAATAAATAGTGCCTGTTTGGGAGGGTAACAGTTGAAATTGACACCCAACTTCAACAATTTCAACTGTTATCCTCCCAAACAGGCACTATTTTATATAATTGCACATGCCTTATTTTAAATATTGTGAGATTTTTTTAATTAAATTAAAACCGTTTGATTAATATTGTGCACATTATCTCCCTTCATATTAAAATCATTCATTGTAAATGTGCTTTAGTTTTATTGATTTTGTACGTAAATGCAACAGTTATCAGGATGCTTGTATATATATACTAAATGTTTTATTGTACCAAAGCCAACCGAAAAATTGATGAATTGATGAAAAATATTAATGCAATTTAATCACAAGCAATTCGAGTGCATGTATACATTCGCGGCCAATGATTCTATCAATACCATATGTTATTAGAAATTGCTCTTCAATGAAGATTTATACGTAGAATGAGATCCATGAAAATATCACAAAATATTGACGAAACCCGGTTAGTCTATTTCAGTTTTGCGCACTGTATGCGCGTTTGGTTTAAATTTTTAAGTTCTTCATGCGCATACTATTACCCAAGAAACGAGTACAAGAAATGTTCGAACAAATCAACGGTCTTAAAGTCCCCTGTGTATTTGGAAGCATTTAATCCTTCTAACCTTAAGCTATAAATCTTAATTCAAGGCTTTAGAATCCGCGAGACGATAAAATCCTTTCCCCCGGTGTAAACTAATTCCTGGTAGAATAACTACCACACGTCAATGAGGTAATAGACCGAGAAAATCTCTCGGTAATCCGAATTATTGTGAACAAAATAAAAACACTCGAGTTAAAACAACTTATACTGTCACAATACCTCTTGGATATCAATATCAGTCTGTAAACGATGTGAATTTCTATGATTTTATGTACAAGTTTTCAACAACCACAAAATACGCATGGGATTATAGAAAAGAGGAAAAGTAAATTCTTACAGAGGTAGGGAAGGAGAGAGAGAGAGAGAGAGAGAGAGAGAGAGAGAGAGAGAGAGAGAGAGAGAGAGAGAGAGAGAGAACAGAGAGAGAGAGAGAGAGAGAAACAGAGAGAGAGAGAGAGAGAGAGAGAGAGAGAGAGAGAGAGAGAGAGAGAGAGAAACAGAGAGAGAGAGAGAGAGAGAGAGAGAGAGAGAGAGAGAGAGAGAGAGAGAGAAATACTTATTCCTTCCTTCTTTAAAAAGACAGTTAAACAAATGTTTGTTTGCAGTTGCAGGTTAACATTCATTTGATTATTTAAACCTAAATATTATTAGATTAAACTGAGAATGTCAGATAGATAGATAGATAGATAGATAGATAGATAGATAGATAGATGTCCGCTATTCTATACAGGTTGGATTGCCTTTCGTTCTCTCTTTCAATTAAACTTTTTTTTTCTTCTAAAAATCCTCATTGTGGTTAAGCATTCGATGTTACACAGATCTATATAGAATCACTGTCTGCACATATCGTTTCTGTGTCCATTCAATAATGCAAACAGCATTGAATGAAAACTTATATCGATTTTCATTAAAACATGCCAATTAAACTTTATAGTATCCTAGTGAAGGTGAAATCTAAAGGGACTTTAAGAGAGCGTTTGTAACATATATACATAATACTCTTTATAACAGGAACTTGTTGACGGTTTTTAAGAACGATGATCTTTGTTACAAGAACAAACATTTCACACCGAGCAATTGTCGCTAGACTCAATTTACCCTACACCGGCTTGTGCATTATGACCCTTGACCCCTCTGACCCCATCAGTTTGCCTTCAAGATCAATCGATTAATCGGCTTGTAGATGTGTTTTAAAAGACCCCGTGTTAATTTAAACCCTAAAATAAATATCCCGATATTCTTTATTATCAGTGCCATACAATAATATCAGTTAAAGAAATAAAAACAGCCCACCGAATTGCAGTCGGTAGTCCGTATTCACTGATAGCTCTTAACGGGCCTGACTTTTTTACTGCACGGAGCGGGATATTTACAACATAGAGATCGGAGGGGGAGAGTCCCTCGTACACTTAGAGGACAGTAGTAGGACGATGGAATGTGGATTCTGATTTGTTTTTAACCTCCGAGTGGTGAGTGTATAAGCTTGTAAATATATGAATTTCTTGAATACCGTCTTCAATGTTTCAACAGACACATCCAAACTTAAAATATTTCTATAAAATTCTTTCCAATGTTTAAAGAATCATATCAAAGTTATACTGATTTTAAGAGGATTGATTAAGGTTGATTAAAAAAAAAAAAGCTTTTTGTGTAAACTTTTCCTTTATCTGTATTTCTCTACGCAACGTAGACATACACGTGCTTAAATTATTATGGGTTTTTGGTATTAAGTTTATATTAATTATATTTAATCTTGTCAGACTTTTACAAGATTTTGATTAATAACATTCAGTTTCAAAATTTACGACAAATGTAACCTAAAAATAAAGCTAAGCATAAAAAATAACTACTGAAATATATAATTTAAAGGTGTCTTTTATATAAACCTTTAAACACTAACTCACTCTCTTCCTACCCCCACCGCGCCTCAAACCGCCCCACCCATATCTTCACTACAATAGATCAATCTGATGTCGTTTTATCCAAGGGTTAAACCAGTATCTTGCTTTTACTTCACATCTACATGTACACACTTGGCAAGTTTATATCGTTTCGATATTAATCTGTTTTAATCGGAGGTTAAAATAGTTTGGTTCACAGACGAGGTTTTCTTGGTAGAGGTTAACAAGTCAGCAGATATGGGTTAATTGGAGAGTGTAATTCAATTAAAATTAAACAGACTTAGGGGTATTAACGGAGATTATCAGGAATTGTGTTAATACTCGGTGTGAATAGACATGAAAACACTGTCACATAGCAATATATATATATATATATATATATATATATATATATATATATATATATATATATATATATAGAGAGAGAGAGAGAGAGAGAGAGAGAGAGAGAGAGAGATTGATTTCAAAAATATATTAAAAGAGAGTGAGAGAGTTTTGTATAAATTAAAAGAAATAATTAATGTAGTTACTAAATCCATCCTATGCGAAATATACTTTTTTATAATTTACTTCATCTAATCCCATACTACGGAAATGTTGCCTGTTTGATGCCGTTGTCAAAAATCCTTCTTACTGATTTTAGTGTATTGATTTACATCAGTTCATTCTGCTCCATACCTACACACCATACCTGTGATGAATTCTATACCGTGGTCATCGACCCCGATAGTCCCCAGTACACAGGTACATTAAGATCAGCAATCATCGTGTCGTGTGGTGTATCCCCCTGTCAGGTCTTTAATTACTTATCTTATATCTAGCAGATCTGATCGCATGATGACCGAGAAACATACAATTCAAATATCTACTGCGAGGAATTCTTGCGATCTATATCTAATCAAAGAGGACTGTTAATTAAGATAATTAGGTTCCAGTCTCATCGTGACATGGCGAGGTACACCTGATCTGAAGCGATTTAATTATTACTTACCTGTGGATATATGTACAGATTAAACACTGCTTGTTCATTGGACACAATGAGCAGATCTAGAGGGAGTGGGGCCGGGGAGGGGGTTGCAGACCCCTCCCTTTCCTTGGAAAATTTAAATGTATTAAAGTCACATTGTAACATTACCGGAATAGGCCTCAGATCTCGCTAGAAAACAAACCTGCCCCTTGGACACCACCCCCCCCCCCGGAAAAAATTCTGGATCTGCGCATGAGCCATACCATTTACATTTGGAGAGAGAGAGAGAGAGAGAGAGAGAGAGAGAGAGAGAGAGAGAGAGAGAGTCCGGCGTTGATTATGTGACTTCTGATCTGATCTATTGTACAATATTTTTTTCTACAAATTATTACGAATTATGTTATCTTAATTAAACGCAAAAACAGTTAGCTATATCCATTTGTACAACTATAGTTTTCTTTTATATTAATTAACATTGACATACATGTCTATGGATAATGATACAGGGGAGGTGGTCACGTGATCTTAACGTGTGAAAATCTAGACTTACAACCAATACGTAAGCTATCCTCATGAGTTGAATGGTTTGAATTATTAAGTCCATATCTCAATTCTTGAGTGGATCAACTGTAACAGAAGTACAGGGTAAAAATAACTATAGTAACTGCAATGTAAATTATAATCTATTAACAATTACCGAGTAACAGTGACAGCACTTGACACAAGATATAGCTACAAAGTATCAGAGCCATTAATTTTCATTGTGAACAATGGCCTTCAAATCTTCAAAGGCCCTTTACATGGAAAACTTAACCGTTTGATTCAAAATTCAAATATTTAAATCATCTCTCCCCTGTGAGATAATTAGTAGGAAAAAGTATATCGCTAGTTTTTTTGGTTGAATCACGTCGAACCACTTAGCTACAATTCAATTAAGATTTCGATTGGGGATTTGATAAATCTATGCGGCTATTGTAAAGAGCAAAACCACGACTGTAGTTTCATTGCAAGAAACCGGATAGCAGGTTTTCTTCGGCGAAAAAGTTTCTATTTCATTTAAACTTCGGCATCTAACATATACTCACGACCTTGATTAACTGGAAAGAAACTGAATAGCTACGAGAAGCTTATCACGACACGATCTTAAATTCTTCCAATTATATTAATCTAGTATGCACTACCCTTCATTAACCGCACATTTTAAAGTCTGCCTTTACATGAAAGATTTATCTCAACTTATCAAAAGATTTATAAAATATCAGCAAAATAAGTTTTAACACGTCAACTTAATTAGCATAAATATCTAAAACATAAATTTAACACCATTTAAAAATCTGCAGCTTTTTTAGATAGAGGTGTGAGGACCTTGGTGTGTTAAGTTCGTGGATATCCAGTCGTTACAGGCTGTTGTTATATGATAGCAGGGAGGATCAACTGTTCCTTTGTTTTCCTCCGGCGAGATAAAATGCCATCTAAGTCAATACAGACACCATTGATTTGTACCGACCCGCCAGCCCCACAATAATACACAGACATTGATTTTGTTCACATTCAGATTAAGTCAATGATGTACAACGTGGGAGATTTATAAACTCTTCTATGAATTAATCCGCCGGGGAAAAAGGGAATTAAAAATCCCCGAGTATCTGTGGTAAAATTTTATTAATTTTTTTTTTAAAGCAGTTTGCATGTAGTGAGGGGATTTTTTCATTGTGTGCTAGTGTTTGAGTGTGTCGGAGGCTTTATGTGATGCCGTTGGACATTAATAACGGGTGCTAACATTTCCTCGTCTGTGGAATAAGATACCGTGGAATAACGCAAGGTACACAGGTAGCGTAACGTTGGAAAAATAAATACAGTTTCATCCCGCTTTTCTCAGTTTCTAGCTGCGTTTACTAAACGTAATCTAAACAGACGACAAGATCAGAAATATATATATATATATATATATATATATATATATAGAGAGAGAGAGAGAGAGAGAGAGAGAGAGAGATTTGGGCAAATGAATAACAATATGAGTTATTTGAGTATATCATTTGATATACATGAATTGAAAAACAGTTTAGAATGGAAGATTAATTTATAGATGAATAGAATGTGCACAAACAAAATGTCACATAGAACTCCGAAAGGGGTTTAATTTTTTTTTCTGTGCTCGGAATTGATTTTTGATCGTAATCTAGTAGTAGTTAAAGACTAAGATTACAGCCAAATAGTTAAACAGGCACTATCGATTGTCAGAGGAAGATTTAGAGACATTACGTAACTTGACAACTCTTGACCCCCTGCCACTGGAATGAGAGCTTTGTCAACATGAGAATACTTTCTAAAATCTTCAATCACCAAGGACGACAATCTGTCCTTGATTTGGCCGGAATATGCTTTTTGATTTTCTGAATTAATGTTACCTTTAAGCTAAAAAAAAAACCTCCACAAGCTTTGTTACAATGTAGTTGAAATTAAATGCTTAAACTTTATGAAACAGTCTTTACTCATTGAAACTATACATGTATATCAAAAATCTGAAACTATATATATATAAAATGTTATGTACATGTTCCGCTTTCTTTCGCTTCTTTTCTATTTTATGACAGTACGTCTATAATTGTCAATTTATGGTATGACCATTTTTATTGATAATGTAAGTGAAATAAATTCGATTGACTTGACTACTTTTTGCTGTTGTAATCGATGTCCATTGTCTCTGACAGATGGTGATGACAACAGGTAGCACTAACATCCACAGCTATAGCTTGGAACAGTCCGGGATAGAGGACATTTTCCGGGCCTCCCCGGAACCCGGGAGTTATTACCGATGTCCGGTGTCGACCCCTCTCCACGGAAAACGGCACAACCAGCAAAAGATTCCGGAAAGTGTGACCTTTGTGTCTTTAGATTTCAGCCAGGTCAAAAGTTCACCCAAACAAAATGTCTACCGGGGTATGCCTGCCGGAAAGAAAATCGCTCCGCGGAGAAAAAATATGGACTATTACTACGTGGATAAGTCGTTCCAGAAACGCATTGCAAAACAATCAAACACCACGTGGCTGCGCGGACTCTGTGCGCAACCGGTGGAGGAGATCTTTACAAAGTACAGGAAACAGAGCGAGTTAAAAAGACAGAATACAATAATGACGCGAAGTTTCTCCACTCCGGGTGAAAAAGCGATCCTAGAGGGCTGGGAGAGCAACAGTTCTAAACGGCTCAGCTCGGCCACCTCTAGGTCTTCACTGCAGTCTCTCACTACACAAGAAACCACGACACCACCACTACAAGTCGTCTCAAAGCCATACCGCCAAAATGGCTCCGACGGTGACGTCACGCGAGCGAGCAGTCGTGTCGACGCCAACCCTCACTTGACGACACCGGGAGAAACGCCTCGAGAATCGAGCTTGGCGTTCAATAATTCCTCATCACAACAACGACAGAACAAGAACCTGCGGGAAAACACCTCTGTTCCTCTCAACATCAGTCCCACCGTGGACGACCAGTACTACGACCAGTTCAAACGTCAATACACGAGACTTCCGGACATACACAGGAAAAGTTATTCATTTCAGACCCGACAACGGAAATACTACAGTAGCCCAAATTTATATTCCAGTCCACGGGAGCCATCACCAACTTTTAAAGGAGGTTTGGCGCCTGCGCAAAAGTTAGAGGCTTCCGGTGCACTAAACTGTTCTCTTTGTGCTTGGGACGAGAGCGCTGATCCGTGAAATGGTACAATGTTGCTCTTTTTCGTTGCATCCGGGGAACTTTAAATACTCGCCACTTTACTATCGGAAGGATGTAAATTTTTACGTGTAACTGTTTCAGAGAATGAGCTTGTATATTTTCTATAACGAATAAGATCTGACCGCCGGTAATCAAACATATAAAAACCCTATATCCTGTTGAGGAAAAATTTCAGTGATTTCTAAAAAGTTCGATAGCTTCAACTAAACAGTAACACTTGTTTGGTCAAACAGACGTAGGCTTTACTTTCATTTTGCTGTGTATACAAGACTAAACTTAAGATTTGAAGACATAAGATGTTTAATTATAATTATCTTCATATATTTTTTTCGTATATTTTGCAGAATAAAATCTAGATAAATATGATGAAATGTAAGATTAATTTTTTTTTAGATATATATGTTTTTAATACGATAACACTTTTATTCATGTAATCTTTTTTTTTTTTTTAGGTTTTTTGAGAATTTATGCCAGTTTATTAAATTTGAATAACTCTAACAATATTTCAATATCAATAAAATTAGCCCCTTGTCTAAAGAGATATTACGTAATGACAAGGTGCAAAAAATAGACATGATGACGACACAGTGATCTATAAATAACGATTTTATTTCATGAAATCAACATTGTGTCCAGGAACCACGTCTCTTTTAAGTCTCGTTGTCAGTGAAACCTGCTGGATGTGGCTGCAATGACAAACAATGTGTACATATTTATTGTTTTGAATATTTGCATTTCTGAAACTTCTGCTTACACATATAACATTAATTCACAATAAGTTAAACTTACAAGACAACACAAGAGCATTGATGGAATATATCGAAAAACATTTTGGCAAGAGGGGACGGGGCCACCGCGTGTCAAAAGGGTCGGCGATATATTCCATCCACACTCGAGTTCTCAGTCATGTAAATGATTTATCCAATGGTGTCTTACATTTATATTTTTTACATTTTATATTTTTGCTTCTTCGATTATGATGCTGATTATATTGTGGATGCAGGAGTAACGTCATTATAAATGTACGTTCATAGTCGGAAAACCCCATTTCTTAGTGTGAACCCAACGTCGCGAAAATTATTTATAACAGATCTAGATACTTGCTGTAGAGAAAAATTGACTGCTTTGTTGATTTGGTATGTGCTTGGTTTTCGTCAGTTTAGGGGATGTTGAGTCTTCTTTTATATTCGTAAATTGATGGAGGGCAGTTACTACGTGTACGTGTACTATTATTTAGCATGAGGAAAAAAAATATGATAGGCATCTAATGCATTTTTAAAGTAAGGTATGTGTGTGTTAATTTGCTGATTAACCGAAGAATAGAATATTGGGTGAAATGACTTCTATTTCGAGTTGACCAGTGAGGTAAAGTAGACGGAACTAATTAATATTCACCAATATCACATATGCGATAACTAAATATATATCACCACTGTATACGATATATCACCACTGTATGCGATATATCACCACTGTATGTGATATATCACCACTGTATGCGATATATCACCACTGTATGCGATATATCACCACTGTATGCGATATATCACCACTGTATGCAATATATATCACCACTGTATGCGAAATATCACCACTGTATACGATATATCACCACTGTATGCGATATATCACCACTGTATGTGATATATCACCACTGTATGCGATATATCACCACTGTATGCGATATATCACCACTGTATGCAATATATATCACCACTGTATGCGATATATCACCACTGTAACGATATATCACCACTGTATGCGATATATCACCACTGTATGTGATATATCACCACTGTATGCGATATATCACCACTGTATGCGATATATCACCACTGTATGCAATATATATCACCACTGTATGCGATATATCACCACTGTATGTGATATATCACCACTGTATGCGATATATCACCACTGTATGCGATATATCACCACTGTATGCAATATATATCACCACTGTATGCGATATATCACCAATGTATACGATATATCACCACTGTATGCGATATATATCACCACTGTATGCGATATATCACCACTGTATGCGATATATCACCACTGTATGCGATATATCACCACTGTATGCGATATATCACCACTGTATGCGATATATCACCACTGTATGCGATATATCACCACTGTATGCGATATATCACCACTGTATGTGATATATCACCACTGTATACGATATATCACCACTGTATACGATATATCAGACAAGATATTTAAATAAAGAGATCTGGAGCCGCACCATTGGACAAATATACATACCGCGGTAACTATGGTCGTTAGACATTACTCTTAAGTTGTATCACTTAATGTGATGTAATCAATATCATTTACATATATTGTTGTCAGTGAAATACCTAATGGTAGTTGATTACTGTGGTTTCATCAATATTCATTGAATACCAATTTTCGTGGATATCGTTATTAAGTTGATCCATGAAATTAAATGTTTACTGAAGTGCAATTTCTATTAACATTTTGTATTCATAACGTCATTGGCCACGAATTTACGTATCCTTGAATCTGTGATTTTCACTTTTTCCACGAAAATTGATACCCTTGAATATTAATGAAACCACAGTTCTATATGTTCATCTACAGGGTGCTTTAATAATAAGTATATACATGTGCTTTCTACAGATACGAAATTGGATAGAATATATATTGTTTTATTTAGAAATAAAAAGGGAATCTGGCCATGTCTAATCCCAACCGTAGCTTCACGTGACTAGATATATTTTGTCTTACTGGAATTCCTTCTCTTTTGTCCATGAAGTACATGTTCACCAAAACAGATCCGTAAGTGTTTTTATCATAATATAAAACCATGACTTTTCACGATATAAAATTCAATGCTTAAAAAAATACTTCTTCCGGTAATTATATTTCCCGCTAAATTTAAACAGCGCCATCTAGTGAAGTCACGTGAGGCTGACCTACAGTGTACCTTATCTACGAGAACCGTGGTTTGTACTTTCTGAGACGGCGTGACACTTCGTCCCGCAGCAGTCGGCTACACACCGGAACTGGTGCCCGTGCGCATGACAGTTGGAGTCACTCGTGCAATGAATCGTGAACGAACAATGGCATCCAAAAATCTCTTCGTTCCATCGCTTGAACAGATGTCGGAGGACTGTGTGACCGCTGATTTGTGACTGACTACTCTCTACTGGATAAATCACAAAGAAATAATGTCAAGAATATAATAGGTATAACCGTACAACAGTGTGACATTCTAACATCGAAAATAAATACAGACATATCAAATATATTAATTTAAAGCTGTTAAGTCCGTTTTTGGCTATAATAGTATCAAATAATTTTCCATACAAACTAATTACCTTAAAAAGTAATATACTTTCACCTTTTTATATTAGCAAAATCTGTCTTTTTTAAAAGATAGAAATATTCAAAGCAAATAAAAATAATTTATGTATCAGAACACAAAAAACTAAACAAAAAAAAAACCCCAACCAAACAAAAAAGCAAAAATTAAAGCAAATGCATCATGGGAATATTTAGAAAATCGTTCTCCGATTGATTGGGCTTATTCAATTAACCCATGGTCTTGAATTTCTGAAGTTTGTTTTGTTAACAATCGACCATTTTTATACTGGTATAACAAAACAAGAAAATATTATAAATAGATGTGTTTCAATTTTGAACTGTTTGAATGTTCAAGTTTCATGCGTGTCGCACTAAAACCAATGTGTTGTGTACCATATATTTCATGGAAGATTTATAATATTAGCAATTCAGTTAACCGTTTTGTGAATAATAAGTATTTTGATTCAATTCAGAACAATTTTAGATCTTACCAAAAATGATTTGCAACGTAATGCTAATTACAGAACCACACCGAGAGAACTTAGTAATTCCGGTATATCGATTCCAGGAACTTCGCCGGAAAACGTCTGGATAAAATAGGAAAACCTGCATTCTACTCTTAAAATACAGGTCCCTAAAAATCTAACTACTGTGGAATCATTTTCATTCGTGGGAGTCAATGTTCGTGGGTAGTCAAACTTTTCCTGGTTCGTGTGGACGTAATTTCGTTGGTAGTATAATCAGGATAATTGGGCAAGAGTTACCATGAAAGCCACGAACATTCGTCACCCACGAACACTGGTCCCCCACAAACACTGGTCCCCCAAGAACATTGGTCCCTCACGAACCCTTGTACCCCAACAAACACTGGTCCCCCACGAACATTGGTACCCTACGAACATTGGTCCCCCACAAACACTGGTCCCCCAAGAACACTAATCCCCCACGAACCCTTGTACCCCAACAAACACTGGTCCCCCACGAACATTGGTACCCTACGAACATTGGTCCCCCACGAACAATAATGAATCCACAGTATGTCTTACTACTAACCATTGTCGTGAGTTTAAAACTTTTTTTCTTAGTGTTTTTCACCTGACAGGTGAGATATTTCCTAAAGGTAAAAAAAAAATAACCTTCCATGGAAACAATTTTTAAAATCCTGTAAGGTTTTTATAATTCAAAATAATAAATATAAATTTAGAAAATTGTTCTCGAATGGTATTTATTTTCAAATAAACTTAAGAGTACTATCTAAAAATATGACGGATACCAAAGTAATATTTCAGCAGTATAAAATATATTTCTCTTTAAATCATACAAACTAAAACTTGAAAATTATTGAATACTATTCTTGTAAGAACTTCACCACAGCAGTAATTTTTAATGGTGTTATTTACATGTTAACTGTTATAACTAATTTTCTAACTATCACAAACGCCGCCATTGACAGAATATTAAATACGTATATTAAATACACACTTTAAATGTATATCAAAAGTTATCTTTTAGAAGACATGCGGGTATAATAAGCTTAAACTTAAACCAGTCATATAACTGAAGTTTTCTGCTAATCTTTTTGTGCTTATTAAATTGGTTTATGATATCAAACGCAAAAAAAAATCAAAGTAGGCAAAAATTGTTTAACATTATTTGTAATTTTAACAAGTCACATATCGAAAGAAATAAATCTGTCAATTGTCAACATTCAGTTCATACGTTATGGAACCATAACTCAAAATACTGTGCACCCACACCCCCCCCCCCAACAATCCGGCATATCAAAAACTGGTAATATGATTTAAAAAAAACATACATATACATTATTTATACCTGTATATAATAAAAATATCTATCTACCTGTAATCGCAACAGAAAGCATAAGCAACAGGAAGATTCTAACAGACATGGTGGATTTTAACGGTCAAGTCTTTTTGAGCTTCATGCACAATAAATTTCCCAGGATTGTTTAGCTCATTCAGTAAATCCAGTCCTTAAGTTTTGTATAACCTCTCGTTTTTCGTTTTCTGTGGTTGCTGTTGACATCGTCAAACCAATTACCGCCAATCGTTTTATCCACCATTCAAAACATAAACACGTGATAACTGTCAAGAGCCTGGGGTCACGATAACGGAAGGCCGATCCCGATGTTTACATTTCGCCATCATTTGAAGATAATGAGCGCCATTCCGTTACACAGGGCGTGGTTTATTAACTGAGAATCACACCACTTCTACTCCATTAAACGTCGGGGGATTTCCTGGTCCTCGTATCACGTTATGTCAACATTGGAGGGCAAGGACAATCAGCCGCCATAACAAAACTCATCCGTCTCAACAGAAGTCTTGAAAAGAGTCAATGATCAGGAAAAAACCCTTAAATGATTAGAGATTTACGCACCTTCGTATGTAAACTTAGCGCGAGGGCATTATATTGCCGCATACATACATAAGGGGAAAATATGATTATATGTCTTGAGATTTTCATGAATCATTGCTTAGATGACATCACGCTTACGTGTTTATTAACCAGTCTGAGATTAAAGTGTTCATTCAAAAGTAAACCAAATACATTATCATAATAAAGTTAAATATAATAATATTATCAATAACCGAAACAAAATTATGATAAATCCTTTTTTCGTTTGCAAGTTAAAAAGGATATATATTTTGCAAATTATTTCAACATAATTTTACACATTTTAACGTGTAAAATGAAATGCTCCTGTAGTTTATCTGCATTTTTATTACAGTATTATGACCTTTAAGATTGTCATCATTTCGTAGAAGTGTAAATTTTGTGTCAAAATGTCACAGGAGAGGGCGTTTTAAGTTTACAAAACTTGTGCCTGATCTTTTTGTGTATACCATCTTAACAATAAAATATGTTCAAACCAAACCATCTGCATTTTGATAAAATATATATAATATGAAAAGATCGAAGTAAATAGAATATAATAAGTTTAACGCATTCTTGGACAGAATATCTCGGTAATGTTTTGTTAATCTTTTTTGATATAAGACATGTAAAAACATCAATTTGACATGCACCTCATTGTTTACCCCAGGATCTGACGCATTCTCAGGTGGGCGGTGACACCAGCACATGTTGCACAATTCCTTGACGTCACGGGAGCATCACGTGGTGTTCTCCGTCATGTGTCGTTTACATAACGTGGCGGAACACAAATACAAGAGTACCTCTCCACTTGAAATGGAGGTGAATATTTGTCACGGTAATCGAATTGCGCGATTTTTCTCTTTCATCATGCAATCTTCCGAGGACAGCTTGATAGCGTGTTACCCATTATAAAAAAAATGGAGTTAATATTGTTAAAAAAGGACAAATATAAATATAAATTTTAAAAGGTTATATCAAACGTACTTAATTTTAAAAAAGTGGAATGTTGTTGAGATAGTAAACAAATGGTTAGTTTCTAACAAAGTATAAAACATACTTTTTTCCGTAATAAAATTTTATATTTAACAAATTTACACAATGTAGTGCAGAAATAATGACATGAATTTGGAACTCATTCATATCTCTCATGGCTCGCCTCTTTTAATTAAGTTTTCCATATTTCTACAGGGTTATGAGGCGCCACCAGAGCAAGCTTCCCCACATCCGTATTATCCACCAGCCAACATTATCTGTCGGTCGGTCGATATATTGTCCGGATGAAGTGGATAAAAGGGGGAGGTCCAAGCTACTTCCGCTTTTGCTAGGCTTTAGGTGTAAGCCAATAAGACTCGCCGCCATTGTTTCATTTTGCAGTGAGCTGTTTCTGGTCAACAGATACCCGGATGTATGTGTAGAGCCGCCTCTGGACTCGGCTAATGACGCGGTATTGCAGTGAGCTGAGTCCGTCACTGTGGTTATGTCTCTTTTCTGACTTAATCAGGTCAAATCTAAAAATAAAAACCAGGAAAGCCCAGCTATCGGATATTTGTGTAAGACTGATATATAGGTAAAACCGCATTTATAATACAAGTCAAATTGACATTAAAAATCCTGATGTGTAAAAATGATGCACATGCATTATTACCTATTCGCGTATAGCAGAATGGTTTTACAGACAAAAATTACAGAGCTAGGGTCCAAGAGCGGATCCAGAAAATATTTCCGGGGGGAGGGGGGGTTGGGTCCGAAGGATAATTGTGTTTGCCGGGGGGGGGGGGGGGGGTCCGAGGCATATTTGCGATAATTTTACTCTGTAAATTTAATAAATTTTTATTTTCCACTGGGGCCGGGACCCCCGCCCCTCTCCCTCTAGATCCGGGTCAACGCTTATGCAGTAATGCAGTTTTAATAATAAATTTGAGAGAAATTTACGGCGCAAGAATTAAAGATATGTTTCTGTCCTTTTTATGGAGTTTACTATCACTACTTAAGATTCATGCACTCTTGACCTGATAGCTACATTTGTTCGGCTTTGATCAATTCTATTTTTAGACAAGGGATACCCTGCTAACCTTTTAGGATTCTCCTGGTTCCGGAGGTGGGCCAGCATCTTGTACCGCGCCACGTCCCCAGTGTACCGGCTGATGGTCAGGTTGTGGTACTTTATCCTGTCACAAAAAGGAGTGTTCACTGTAAACGTAGTACATTTGGTTGTGTCATCTATTTAGCCTTTTGGAGAAAGCAGCTTCCGCTAAATCCAATCGCAAATTTCCGGCAGAACTCGGAAAAACACCTCGAGGTGTTTTCCGAGCTCTACCGGAAAGGTCAGAGAAGTTGGGATTGCATCGTTAATTGTCATGAATGTAAAGCGTTACATTTAGAAATACGCTAAATCAAACCTTTGCTAACTTGTTGAAAAATGAATTTTCGCCAAATATCGTATATACGAATAATCAACTTTCATTATTTTACAAAATTAACAATAGTTCATTAAATTATATAATTACTAAAAATGTTCAAACTTAATGTAATGAAATAAAAACGTTCGAAAATGCAAACATTGTTAGTCATATGATAATTGTACTATTTGATAATTTACTTAAACAATAAAATGCTTCCTTTGGTGATTCATTTGGGATATGAAAGTAGCGACATTGCAGAAAAAATACATAACCCGCGTTAGCGGGTTATGTAATTTTTTTCTGCAATGATCGCTACCTTCAAAACCCGAATGAATCACTAAAGAAAGCATTTTATTGTTTATATTAACATCTTTCTTTTAAGTAATTAATAAATTGAGTGTAAAAAGTAAGAAAATTTCATTAAATTACTGTTAATGTACATAAGTAAGTTAGCTAAAAGAAACAGCCAAATCGTCCCCTGTGAGACTTTGAGTCTGACATCATCATGGTTATTTCGTGCAGTCCGTGATTTTTCTTAGGTCGCTGTAAGTTTCGACCAATCGATAAACTGGGCGTGTAGATTTGAGTCCTGTCACATCAGCCGCTGTAGATTTCGACCAATCGATAAACGGGGCGTGTAGATTTCAGTCTGGCTGTTTCTATAGAGCTATAAATGAACTATAAGTCTCCGTAAGAAATAGAGGGAATAATACTTGGTAGATGTAAATATATGATTATACACGCACCTTTTTATCTACCTGTTGTATTTATATGTTGATTCTACTATCTACCTGTTGTATTTACCTGTTGTATCTACTTGTTGTATTTATCTGTCGTGTCTACTTGCTGTATTTACCTGTTGTATCTACTATTTACCTGTTGTATTTACCTGTTGTATCTACCTGTTGTATTTACCTGCTGTATCTACTATCTACTTGTTGTGTCTACTATCTACCTGTTGTATTTACCTGTTGTATCTACTATCTACCTGTTGTATTTACCTGTTGTACATCTCGTCATCCTCCCCTCCCCAGCCAAAGAACTTGTTTGGGTACCCGTTAACAGTCAGCATCTGTTCCTTGGTCATCGCTGAAACGCCACCAAATATGGTCATATACGGCAGCCTGAAACAAGTCAGTTTATAATCATTTACATATACAAGCCAGAATGGAATAAATACAAATGAATGATATACCCGCTCAAGATAGATACGTTGCCATTAGTGATTTCCAAAGCTAGTGAACAGAAAAAAGGACTTTTAAATGTAATTTTCTTCTGATTTTTAAAATAAATCCTGTGTTTGTTTGTTCGTGATTCACATTTTAAACATTCCGATAACAAAGCAGTAAACTTGATCCAGTTTAAAATAAAACCTCGTATACAGTTTGACAAGAAACCACAATTAGCTTTGTTCAGGGGCATACACATGTGTACATGCATTAAAATTGTTGACTTAAATTTGCTAAATGTTTTGATGAAAAAGGGGAAATAATATAAAACATACTCTCATTGACGATGGGTATTAACAGAATATTAGTATGTTGATTATCTTAAGAAATCAAAACGAGTACATATAACTATAAGCCATGTAGTCATATATGAATAGTAATGCTTTGATTAGAAAACTATCTAATGAATTGAAGGTACGATAAGCCGGGTTTTATCTTTCCGTGTGAATTCACAGCCATGATGTAAGATAAATTGCTGTGTTTAGTTGATAGCTTTTATACAAGAGTCTAAACGGTATAAGAGAGAGAGAGAGAGAGAGAGAGAGAGAGAGAGAGAGAGAGAGAGAGAGAGAGAGAGAGAGAGAGAGAAATAAGTGCACGTAAATTTATTCACCTGTCTTAATCAGATTATGCAAGGGGTATTGCTGTTCCCTTTTTAAATTTCTTTTTTACTTCTGTTGAAAACAAAAAAACCCAGATGATTCTCGATCTTTATTTACATGTACCACTGAGGCATCTAAACAGAAACCACCGGCATTTATTATTTTAAAATGTTTACATATTATTACATGTTATTACATGTTATTATACATGTTATTGCCTGTTATTACATGTACATGTAATTCTACCAATGATTTCTGATGTCATTTTGTAACCTGTTGTTTATCATATCGAAATCTCTTAATTCTTGATTTTCATTCACATGTATTCATTTTATAAACGATCTCTTGCATATCTTTTTGTTTCATCTGTAATTCATTTTATCAATGGTCACATGTGTCTGTTGTACTTTTTTTTTTTACCTGTAATAGATTTAGAATGGTATACACGTAACTATTTGTTTACGTTTAACAGTAATAGATTTAATGAATGATCTCTGATTTACACGTATCAATTTGTCTTATCAGTTTATCAATCCATCTTATCGATGACCACGGACATGAGTCTGTTTTACTTTTTTCACCTGTAATTTATTTAAACATTGTTCTCTGGTATATCCTCTATTTGTTATTTGTACCTGAAAATCATTTTATCGATCGAGCAATAATTTGTATCTGTTTGTTTATTTTTACCCGTAATTTGTCTCTTTGTTTATTTTTACTTGTTATTCGTATATCTTTGTTTATTTTTACCTGTAATTCCTCTATTTGTTTATTTTTACCTGTAATTCATCTTATCGATGGCCACAGACATGTGTCTCGGCTGTTCCGGACAGGAGTAGGTGTTGTGGTCATTCTCAGGAATTAGGTCGACATCGTGGAAGATGTAACACTGATAGTCGTGGACCTTGTTCGCCTCCAGGAACCCCACATTCAGCAGTAACGCTCTGTTAAATGGGATACTCTCATCCTGAAACCAAAATATAACACGAACGTTTGATTACGAAAAAACGGTACACGTTATTGAAACCTAACAAACGTTTGAGCTTATGGAAAAGGGTACAAGTTATTAAAACCTAAAAACCTAAAAAAAAATGTTCGTGATTAATGTTTTTTGATCAGATTCTTAACGCTTACTCGTGGAATTCAAAACCATGCAAAGAAAAGTTTCTTTGTAATATTATGGATCAAATTATTTGACGAAAATTAACATATATTATAGTAAATCTAATGACATCGTTCAAAAGAACATCCTATATCGTCGTACATTGCATCACTCGTGATGTTGTAATGTAGACTCTGATAACCTATGCCAAAAGAATCTATATTGAACTTTATTCAATGATAAGTAATGAACAATATACGTTAACTTTATATTTTCATGGAACCATAAATTGTTTATTACATCATATTTCCAAAAATGCAATGCTTACGACACGAAATTCATAATTTCAAAAATAATGTCGATTATAAATCAATATCAGATCTGCAATACTCAACAGATTCATACAGGTAAAATTTCTTCTAAAACATTTTAATAAAACGTTTATGTGTATGGTGAATACCTACATGCATAACAATACGTGTAATTAATCAATACAATTTTTAAAATATGGAACATTGTTTAAGAAGTCAAACCCTCTAATCAAGCCTCCTACTTACTAAATCTATGACGAAAATTCCGTAGTCCAGTTGCTGCCTCATCAAGAAGGAGTGAATGTTGTTCAGGAAAATTTTGAGGTGAATGTCGCGGTCCCGGAAGGGTATGATCAGTGCCACTCTGTGGCGAGCCTCACAGTCGGGCGGCTGGTATCGGCCGCCATTTTGTAGCGTGGGGTAGTTGTCTTCTATCGTCTGCCAGGCGGGGACGGATGTCTCAACCTTCACTTCGCCAACTACATGACGTGGACAAGTGTCAAAACAAATTAAACTGAAAAGGCTTGATCTCACATATTGTCACAGTGATTTGTTTGTCTATTTGCTACTTTTGTATGTAATTTTATACCCTTCCCTTGTTTTAACTTTAATAAAAAAATGCCCAAACTGTCAACGATGGTTGTTTGTTTGCTTGTATATTTAAGGTGGAATAACACATCATCACAAAATGGCTGACCTCTGATCGAAACGACATTTCATTTTTTAAAAATGATTTCATTGATGGCAACACGTAACTTACTTCATAGCCGAGTGGATAAAGTGTCGGGCTTGTGATCCGTACATCATGAGTTCGAATTCCACAGGGGCTTTTGTTGTTACTTACTGAATTGAACTTTTAAGATATCTATTTTTTATTCCCAAACTGCAAAATTTTCGCTTTTTTGACATATGTACAGAGTATTTATCATTATATCTTTCATAATCAAGTGATTTACTGTTAATTTGAGTGACTTTTTCCAGGTGTGTTATTCCACCTTAATTGTTATCTCATCGATAAACAGGACATCAATCTTTATGATAATTCTACAATAATGAAATGATTTGAAATTGATTAGCTAACCGAAATTCCCGTTAAAAAACAAATTAAAGAAAATGCATTTTTTAATACTAGCATAAAAAGAAGTACACAAACAACACACAAATCAAAACAAAATACGTTTTATGCACATGCAATTCTTTTACCAAGGAAAAACCTCGTTCATGAAATAAAAACAATCATTTTTAGAAACCGATCTATTTGTAGAACTGAACCATTTAACCACAGTGATATGTACAGTACGGACAGTGAACTGACCGAGATGAGGTGAAATCAGTGGACACAGGGGCTCCCTTGTGGAACATCCCCGCCATAACCAGGAGACATACGGACACTTCCGGTTAAACATGGCGCCAAAAATCAGCAACTGTGTGGCGACGAACGCCAGCAAGCAGACGAACAGATACCTACACCGGCACGAGGTCACTGCCCGGGGGAGGATATCAGCAGCCCCCATCATCGCCCCCTAGATATCAGGATATCTCTAAGATATCGGACACATTGTTGTCAGGGGAGACTGTCCCGGCTCAGGTAAAAATCGTCAAAACTGCTCACCTAGGAGTAAAACAAATAATGAGGCCCGTACCTATTACTGAGAAAATTCAGTATTACAACGCTATGTTTAGGCCAGTGCCCCGGGGCAAGGGAATGTCAGGCCACAACAATGGAGTGTGCATGTTTGTATCGTGCATTTATGGCAATTACCAACTGCCGTTTGTTATTCTGTGCTAGGTCATTTACTCTTTATTTCTCCCTTGCGGAGATTTCATGTTACATATATATAAGTATCATGTTTATTTAACGAAAAAATACAATACGTAACATGCTTAAAGAAAATGAAGAAAAAGTACGTTAAACAAAAAAGTTAAAAGAAAAGTAAGTAAAAGAATTATAGTTTATTCCCTCATCCCTCCCATACTAAGGTTAATTTTGACAAGTGGGAGGGGGCGAATCCTCATAAACTCATTTTTCTATGTGTGAAATAAAGAAAAACGTTTGTTGTCAGAAGAAGTGTGGAGGGGGGCAGCCTCCCCCTCTGATGCTACGTGTCTGGTACACATAAAACGTGAAGGGAATGTGACAACATCGTCCATTACAACTAACTGAACCTGCTTATTTTAATTTTCATAGCAACGTCTGTCAAATCAGTTAACTACGACCCATCACTTCCCCGAAAAAATATATATGCCGGGCATATCAAAAGCTCAAAAACTTCGAACATGACACAGGGTAATGTATCATGCATATATGTGTACTTTCAAAAAGTTTTGCTATGTGCACATACATAATATTTCATATTCATTGTACAGATTGCATAAATATCTAGTAAGAAAATAATTCTACTATACACAAAGACAAATATAAGGAGCAGCAGAAGACTTACTCATTGTTTGTGATTCTCTCTCCATCTTGGTTTCTTATCGCTATTTCCAGACACGCTGCACGTGTGGTTGGGGGCGCAGGCGGGGAGTGCATGTGCGGCGAGAGGCCCTCAGTGGGTGGTCATCATTGAAGCTCAGCCATTCGGCGCGCCATGACTAACACGGATCGCATTTCAGTGGTCTGTTCTAAGTGTGAGCACGAACATGGAATTCTATTCTTTTTTTCTCTCTCTCCAGTGATTTACATTTTACAAAAGAACTCAAGATATATCTTTATGTATTGAATTGAACCTTCCCAGCAGGCATTACAACGTTGTTTCAACGTTGAAACAACGTCATCCTTCAACGTTGAAATGACGTTGAAATTTCGTTGAATATGAAAGTTGAATGGACGTTGAAATTCCGACGTTGATTCAACGTTGAATTCTGACGTCAATTCAACGTTGATTAAATGTCTTCTGACGTTTATGCAATGTCTTTATTTGGTTGATATATGGTTGAAATTTCGTCATTCCACTTTTTGTATAATCAAAGCTTTTGAACTATAACCCCAGTAGTTTTATAAGATTTACTATATATTAAATTATTTCATATAAAAGAAGTCACCTAGTGTTAGATAATATCCAATTTATTTATTCGGTGAATTATTTTTTAACATTAATTCCTTCTGAGTCAATAAATGAGCAACAATTTCACTATAACACTGATGAAACACATTCTAAAAGTTGGTTCGAATCACAAGAAACGTTCTGAACAGTCAATCTTTTCTCTTTCTCCCATCTCCTCCATCAAGCTATGAGGGCCAAATAATGGGACTCAACAGCTTGATCTGATATACATGATCTTGTACAATCGTACCTGCAAAAAATAGATGCAAAGTGTGTTTACTCAATCGGTTGATTTAAACCCCTTTTATCAGTCCAACTGTCTGGTATTTTTCAAACAACAAAACATTGTATTACATCCGGTCAATCCCATATGCAAAGAACACATGTACACACATTATATTATAAATTCAATAATACACGAGTTTCCTTCACAATTATTTTACGAGTCAATGTTAAGTTTTAAAAAAGTACAAGAAGAGACAACTTACTTTACTGTTGCAATAATGAAATCCAAATTATTGTTCTTCAGTGGTCAGTGTGTTGCTTCACACATTCAAATTCAAAATGTGCTCTCTATCTCCACAGCTGGACTCAATTTCTTTGTTTAGTTTGCGCCAGTAATTTGATACTAATTGGTCAGCCCCTTTCCAGCAGTGCAAATTGAGGAGCGGTGTTAGGCTAATGGCCTAACTCATCTTCACTTGTACAATTTGTTTACATGATGCATTTTATAATTTGTAACTCTACGCCTGTTGGCTCATATATTTTTTTAAATGTCTATTATAAAAAAAGGCATTGTTTAAAAATCTTGTATTTAGAAAGGTTGATCATTGCATTTGCAGTTTTAATCTATTAAAATAATTAAAAATATTATTTAAAAAACAAAACAAATCAGAAAGTTAGATTCGAAAGTTTGATTTTTGGTCGATATTTGTCAGAGTACAAGACGTCATATTGACGTTGAAAATTAGTTAGGTTTTCAACGTCTTTTTTTCAACGTCTTATAACGTTGTTTTTTGGTTTTTCAACGTCGTCAACCACAATCAACGTATTTTCAACGTTGGTACAACGTCGTATGCCTGCTGGGTTACCGCATGGAATTTATTACACCCTCTTCTCATTATATCACGGGTTCCATTGTATCGCACTTTATTCCCCAAAATAGCATTCCTGATTTTTCCCGCCATTTAGTTCAAAGATTCCAGGATGAAAGCATAGAAGGTACTCCAATATATCGGCAGATCAACATTTTCTCACAAGTAAATGCTTTTGCGTAGAGCCTGACTTTGTTTACAACAAACTGCGATACGCAGGAAACGAATCCAAGTATCTAAACTGACACCTACCTCTTATTTTAACCCCTCCAATTTCTTTAATTTCTTCAGTACTTTTTTATTCCATCATTGAATTTAAACCTTGATAATTTAACTTTTAAATGATCGTTATTTCAACAATTAATTCAACCCAATCTCTACCATTAACTGCTCGGTTCAATCTCTGATGTCAACGTCCAGTGCATTGGTACTCTCATTCCAGAAAAGAAAAGCTAGTCTAATACATTACAAGCTTTCTGAACAGCACTCACATATAATGGCATGTTAAAATGACAACTTGGAATATCTTTTTGGGGAAAAAAAATAAGTACCGCAATATTATGAGACACCGGTAAAAAACCATTCTAATCAATATTCATTTCGTTTTTTATAATTATGTGTCAATGGCACTGAATGAAAAAATATCAGCATTTAATTTAGTATATAGTTATGATTAAAAGTGTGCGCGCTTATTCCTATTACATGAAATCTTAAAGAAAAGAACGACAACTCTGAATAGGAAAATAAACAGTATTTTTTTTAAAGCTGTATTTTCTTCTTTTGTATGTTTGTTTATAAATTTGCATATATCTAAAGGCAAGATGTCCGTTATGTCAAACGTTTTCAACTAAAAACATTTTTTTTTCAGACGAGAAAAAGCTAACTGTAACGAATCAAAAAGCTATCATTAATTTCTGACATAACACCATTGGCGTTCAAGGGCATTTGCATCTGTTCTCGAAATTATGAGAAGGAACTCAGAAAAAATACCATTTTTGTTGGTTGACTTTCAGTCGATTTTTTAAATGCTTTAGATTAATGTATATAATGTCATGTGTTCATTTTGAATTTACTGGGTTGGTGTAAATTAATAAAAAAAATTACAACATGACAGTCATGCTGTAAATTTTGTATTTACACCCAAATTGTGCAAAATGGCATTATTCTCATACATAAGATATTTAATGAGAAAGGCATTCCAGACAGTTGGAAACTGCTAGGACATACATGTCCTAGAGAACTGTCCCGTGATTGGCATATTCCCTACATTATATTTTTTATTATCGAATTCAGCTCAGTAGGCCACCAGTATCTCATTTTTAAAAGCTTATATTTTTGTAATTAATGTTTACACATCTTGTATTGATTTCTATTTAGTAATACATGCTTGATGACTGTACTATGATCATTTTATTGTACTAGTATTTAGATTCATGATATGCTCCAGTTGGTCCAATATTGGCAAAAAATATGTTCTATCATATTGAATTATTAATTCATAATGCAATATCTCACTTTAAACATTTATTTGTTTAAAAAAACCCATTAATTTCATTTACTATAATTTACCCCTTCCCTATTAATAAAACCCACGTAAAACTGATCTCGAAAACGATTTTTTAAAACTTTCTTTCACTAAGATTAATGAAATTTACCCCCAAAAATGTATACATGTATAGATATGAAATCTAAATTTATAAGTAAAACCACCCGGCAGATGAAATTAAAGGTCATAAGATTATATAAGCAATTTTCCAGGACTATTTAGTAGAACTCTAGACGGCATGGATCAGATTGTACAGAGAATGGGTGAGAGTAAAAACATTAAAACAAGATACAAGTCTGACTGACAAGGGGGGTGGGTGGGTGGGTCACATAAAAAAGCTCACAAGCAAAAAGAAAGGATTGGTTGGGGTGAGGTGATGGTGGGGAGGGGGGGGGGTGCTGCCCCCTATCCCCTGTTGACCGAGCTATACATTTAGAGTTCTCTTCCTTGAGTTACTAGACCGTAAAAAATCGATATATGAATTCTAAAAATACATGCTTGAAAACAAAAAGACACCAAAGGAGTTTAAACCACCGGCAACATTCTGAATAAAGTAGCAAACCGAAAGTAAGGTAATTATGATTTGATTTTTAAAAATATTTTTATGTAAATATATTTATGATCACACAAATATTAAGTTAGTTAGTTTGGAATCTATTTCTTGTGAATGGCTGGTCCGTAATACGAATTAACTGGTCGTATGAAAAGGGGTCTATACTCTGTCCCGGGTTTTTGCTTCCACCACTTTTCGCTTGATATTTCGATAATCATAAATACCTTTGTGGTCAAACTACGTTCATCCACTAATATGAAAAATGTCCAGATTATCTGTTTTGAAACGCCCCCTCTACCTCTTTAGGTTTCAATACACATCCCAAAATAGAAAGTCTACGGGAATTTTGCATTGCATCAGCCATGATTAAGCCCGGATGATAACTTTGAAAAATTGTGCGAGGTGTCCCGAGTACTTCCGAATGGAGAAAAGATGTAAACATTTCCCATTATAAATCTTCGTAAGAAATTTGTTTTCGTTCCTGTTAACTTTTATGAGTGAAAAAGGATAATTTGTCAATGAAGATATCTTGGATATGTTACATTTCATCGATTTCAACCGTACTTCTTTCACAGGCATGTGTATTTTTATTAAAAATCATCAAAAAGTGATGGAAGCAATAACTTGGGACAGACTATAATAATGATTAGCTAGGATCAAACAATGAACTACATGGTCATCGTCAAATGTTTTATTACATTTACGGCTACTCGGTCGGGATTTTTTATAGGATTGTGATTCGCCTTGTAATAAATCTATAGTCGGCCGTTAGTCTAAATGGTTGTCTACCGAAAATTGACTCTAAGATTAATACTTGTTTAAATACATCAAATATTAATTAAAACAATAACACAAAAAACGAAGAATTTTTAAACAGAAATCAGTTTTGTAATTTCATTCAGTAACGTGAAAACAATCCTTGATTCGCTTCTACTTATATACTGCTAACTGTACAACATGCCATAGAAATAACAAGTATTCCTTTTAAAGGAATGATCGGCATGTAATATTATTGGTCAGCTCTGTTAATGCAATACGAAGGCTTTACGCTACATGCAATAAACTATATATAGCACCGTTTTGTTAACTTCCGAAATAGCAAGGCATAAATAAGCTTTACTTTTAGTAGGCGAATTATACTTCCGATAAATATTCTTACGCATATGTGAAGAAAAACGTGATTTGAATCATTATGTATGTAACTGTATAATTGTTTTATTTTCAAGACAAACAGATAAGAGTATAACGTTTTTAGTAATCTACGTGTAATTCAAGATTTAAATGAGGTTGTCATTGCATAGTAAATAAATTAGTGCAAGGCGCAATGCGTGCGCAATAAGTAAAATTTGCCGGATGCCTCATATTGTTCGGCCAAAGCCGATCACAAAAATCTTTATTTACGGGCAATGTAAAGAGGGTCATTAAAGGGGAAGGAAAGTTAAAAACATATTTTATTTATATCAGTAAAGTGTCACATGTGGCAAAATGCTGTTTTGAAAATAAACCACTTAATTAAGCTTTAATGCATGTTGAAGTTAGAGAAATCGTATTTACTGGAGGCTGACATGATGTAGAACTCTTTTGTATTAAAAACCAAAAATAATAATTATTTTGACGTCACACCATCTATTCCGGTTTGGTTTACACAATGCTCTGAATAAATCACTGGTTTATGCCTTTCTGTTACTCAGGTATCCGACTGAACAAAATTGATAATGTTTTGGTTCACACGTCAATCTAAAGAAAAAATACATGTATTTATAAATATATGCATTTTTATGAAATAGATAAAAGCTGTTAATCTGCTTATATTCAAAGTTGAAAATGACCTCCAAGTCAAGTTCTTCGCTTACTAAATAAGTATGTTATAATTGTAATCGGGATGTTTAAAACATATTCTCTAAAGTAGGAATTACCATGTCGAAATAACGATGGCAGACATTTTCTACGATACTTTGCATCTGTTGACAATTTCCATAACTACACGGAAATTCCTCCGTCACTACTGCAGTAACCTCCGCTCTGAGATTGCAATGCTCCTTTTGACGTTGGTTTGTAATTTAGTGGAAAGTCAAAGGTTAAAGAACGGTCTCAAATCGATATTATCTCAAGATTTTCAGAACTTGTCATTAGCGAATATCATGATTTGATGTATGATGCTATGTTGATAAAACAAACCGGAATAGATGGTGTGACTTCATAGATAAAATTCAATGGCAGCTCCCATAGCGGCGGGAGATTTAAAATAAGCGATCGATTTTCTTGATTTATTCATTGTTCCGGGGTTTTTAATGAAAATAAATACGATTTACGATTATAGTAGATGATAATTAATTGGTTTATTGTACAACATATTTTTAGTTTCCTTCCCCTTTAGGCTCATATCGTTTATTATAGAAATCATGGAAAATGACAGGGGGAGTTCCGAAGTGTATCTCATATACTCAGAGAAGTCTCCAGAAGAGAAACGGTTTGCTGAAGAAACATTGAGAGCGAAATTAGAAGGCCGGGGACTGGCGGTGCGGTCAGAGGCGGATTTTTTGGCGGGAACAAACCTTGTTCGTGGGAGGAGCGGCGCTGTCCAGCAATGCTCCAAAGCGCTGATTATTTTGACGGAGAACTCTCACAACAGTTCCTGGTGCACCTTGGAACTACTTCTAGCATTGGAGAAGTCCTACAGACTCAACACCGTATCTCTCGTGGTGCTGAAGATCTGCGGGTCTCAGAAATGGAAGTTTCAGCTGGTAAAGACACTGAACTGAATAACTTTTTTTGACTTATTTGTTTTATGTAACATTTTAATGCAGATCATTGTGTAGCATACTTATGATTACATATTGATAAATAATTTCAGGCATTGGAAATGTTAAATGTAGTTCCCAGGGTAGACCTCTGCAGTTTTACAGAACTGAGCGAGGATGAAGGGAAGTTGGACGAACTGATGAGGAAGCTTCAAGGTAGACAGAATTAGAGCATTGTTGAGATGTCTATGTGGAATCAAAGATCGTAAATTAGTATCTCTCCTTCATTAAACAAACTGTATAAACCATATCAATTTATTACTTATGTGCAAGTAAAACCACTCAATCACATATCCATAAACCTGGGGAAAATTGACAATTGAAGATTAAAAAAACCGCGAAATTTTATGATTTTAGAGTGTTTAAAAAATTCTCACTGTTCGATTATCGCGTTGGACCCCTTGATTCTAATTCTAGGATTCAAAGAATTGCTTATCAGGAGACGTTTTCCATGTTCTATTCTATAAAGTGTTAAAGATACGATTTTCTGGCTGCAGTTGCAATTTTTAGATTCGCTTCCATTTTTTTTCAATAATGGTTGGAAAAGTTTTAAACTAGTTACTCCTTTTTTATGATTTTTTATGATGTGTAAAAACACAGTCGGAAGAGAGCGAGTCGTATTAATAAAACCATTAATTGGTAACCTTATTGATTAAAATCATCGTTTTATAAACATGTTACCCATGTTTTTGTGTTTGGTCATAGATACCAGTCGAATGGAAGACATACAACCCGCTGGAAACATTGCGCATGCCCAGGTCTGGTCCCATTACACGGGGCTATTATGTTACCTACTTCCAGGTAAGTAAAATGAAGAAAGTAAAAGTTAGAAATAATATCAAAAACATTTATTTTTTCCTTATTTTATCCCGATTCTTCTGTCATGTGATTGTCTCAATCTTAAAACAAATGTCACCTATCCTCAATAAAGCTCTCCGTGACAAGATTATTTCAGTAAAAAGTGGCATATCTAAATTAAAAAGTACTAGACTTTGACCAGTGCGTGCACGGGTTTAAATTGTATATAATATCGGAAATTTACGAAATAGATACATCGACATACCGTATTGTTGACATTTACATAACCAAGCTTTAGGCCTACAATAATGCTATTAAAAATTTCACTACACTCTGCTTAATTAGAATAATCCAACTGTGTCTCGGGACAGGCCTTCATCACAGTTAAAATGCCTCCCATATACCCGTAATGTAGCAAAAAATTGCAGAATCGCTCCGAAACGATTTTGGAGAAAATTAATGAAGCTGCATTGAAAATAACAGTCAAATTATTCATAACAAACCATTTTGAGGCTGTAAATACCTTTCATCTGAAAATTTAATTAATATTAATGAAGAATTCAACACTTTTTCACCAACTTTTTTTTCACACATGTTGACATTCGGAACTCTCGGGATTTTTCATATTAAATGCACTATCCAGAGTTAGAGTTATCTCCCGTACAGATGAACAGAATATATAGCAAATTTTCAATGAAAATTTACACGTATTTGTATACTTCCGGAAAAAAGAAACTGTGCATTATAAAATTTAGTATAATTTTTCTATATCTTTTGTTTGTATTTATAAAATTTAACCAATCGATAAATAAATGGTATTGTTTTTGACAATATCGGATGGTAACCGTCCGGGTGCACGGACTTTTTCATGGTTAGTGAGCACCTGTTGTTTATTGAAGAATTTGTATGCACGAGTTTTACGGGCCAATACTGTTTGGAATAAGAACTGTAAAGGATTTGTTTAAACGTTTTTTGTTAAGGAAATCACTTTAGTTTCAACAAAATTTACCCCTATCCCAGATAGCAGGACGTCATTGGACCTTTGTTGGGCCAACAGTGCTTCTTATGTTGGGCCACCGTATGCATTTAACATTGGGCCAGCGGCAATTTGCTCATCGGCCCTTAATCAGACCAACTTGTTGGCTTATTGTTGGGCCAATGTAACAGACAATATTGGGCCATTGTTGGGCCACTGTATTCTTTTAATATTGGGCAAACGTCACTTTTGTACGGTTGGGCCATTGTAAGCAATTAACATTGGGCCAACCGCAATTTGCTCATCGGCCCTTAATCGGACCAACTTGTTGTCTTATTGTTGGGCCAATGAAACGAACAATATTGGGCCATTGTTGGACCACTGTATACTTTCAATATAAGACAAAAAATACCTGAGCAAAAAGAAAAGAGCAAAATATAATTAAATTGTAACATATTTTATTGCTTATGAATGCACTTCATGAAGAAAACATTTATAAAAAACGAGAAGTTAATGCTCACTTGTAGTAATACATGTATGGTGTTATCCCTGCTGTGATGTGAATGCACAAGTTCAGTAAAGTTAAGATATCAATAAGCATGTCTAAAAAAACAAAGAGGGTAAAACCACAGGTATGCCATGGTATTTTTTAGTACTGCCACTTTCCATCTGCTCCCTCTCCCGAGTCTCATTCTCTCTTCTTTTCTTCTCTGCGGTAGTGCCCGTTACTTCCTTCCCCCTCTCTTTGGCATATCTTTCCCATTGATATTGTTCTCAATGTCCTTTGTTTATAGAATCCTCTGTTGCTCTGTATTTTCGAACAATCTCTAAAACTGTAGTATTAAGTATTAAAAACATTCGTTACTTTTCTCAGTAAAGAGTAAACATACATTACGATTAAATTTATAAGTACATGTATATCACTATATGTTTAAGCTTTCAAATAAGAATTTAACAAGAATAACAAGTCATTGAGTTTACATCATTCTTGCTAAAGTAAAGATGTTTATACTAAAATAACTGGTAAGTAACCTTTTAAATTCTACTTACTTTCAATGACTGTCCTTTAAGACAATCCTTGGAAGAAAAGTTTTTTCCCTTTCTCGTAAATACTTACGATTTGGATGCAGATATGCAAGTAATCCGAGATTCCTCTGACTCTAACCCCCGCTTTTATATTGGGACGTCCCAATATAAAAGCGGGGTTAGAGTCAGAGGAATCTCGGATTAATATGCAAGGTATCGGTCTCATTACTCTCATGTTAAATGAAAAATGGCGCAGGTACATGTACAATATTACGAAAAGTAGCCCGGATGTTGTTTACCCATGATGCTTAGCCAGATTCATGACATTGGGCCAACCCAGGGCCGATGTCAACCCCACAACAAATACTCTCTCTAACTACAAGAGTTTTATGATATTATGCCAACATTGGCCCCATAATACATAACCAACTATCAATATTTCATGTTTGACCACCGTTGGTCCAATAAAGATAACCCAACGGCGATAATTCAACCATATTGTGAGATTGGGCCAACGATGTGCTGCTATCTGGGATGTCATGCCACGACTCAACGAAAACCAACGTAATCGTGCTGTTGGGATGCTGCAAGCTGGAATGGCACAAAATACTGTAGCAAGACACTTTGGAGTTCTTCGGAACACCATCCAGTCATTATGGAGACGTTTTCAACAATCTGGCAACACCCAGGATCGACGACCTCGTGTGACGTCACGTAAACAGGACAACCACATTAATTAGACTTGTGCATCTGAGAAATCGTTTCCAGACAGCAAGTTTGACTGCCCGTAGCATTCCAGGGCTTCGACCAATTAGTCCAAGAACTGTGAGTAATCGTCTGCGCGAGCAAAACATCAGACCAAGACGTCCAGCGGTGCGCCCAGTACTGCTTCAACGTCATCGTATCGCCAGACTAGCGTGGTGCACACGACATCTGCGATTCAGAATACAGGACTGGGCCAATATTCTGTTCACTGATGAATCCAGATTTCATTTGGATAGCAGTGGCGGCCGTTGTAGGGTGTATCGTCGCGTTGGGGAGCGTTACCAGGACGCTTGTGTTGTGCAACGTTGACAATTTGGTGGAGGTAGCGTTATGGTGTGGGGTGGAATATCAGCACGTGGAAGGACCCCTCTACAAATTGTCAATGGAAATCTCACCGGCGTACGCTATCGAGATGAAATTATTCAGCGTCATGTGATACCCTTCATACAGAGACATCAAAATCACATCACTCTGCGGCAAGACAACGCACACGTTGCACGTGTAGTCAGGGACTTGTTTGTTCAACAGAATGTCGATGTCTTGCCTTGGCCAGCTCTTTCCCCCGATTTGTCGCCGATCGAGCACGTCTGGGATGAAATGGAAAGACGATTAAGCCGTTTACCAAATCAGCCAGTGACATTGGCTGATTTAGGCCAGGCTTTAACCAACATCTGGAACAACATCCCTCAAGCATTTCTGAACACTTTAGTGGCATCAATGAGGCGTCGCTGTCAAGCATGCGTGAACGCAAATGGTGGTCACACGCGTTATTAATTTTGTTAATTCAATTTCAAATAACAGTGACTTTCGAGTGTGCTGAAATTGACGTTATTTGACGTTGACATTAATGTGTTATGAGATGTTGTTACGAATACATGTGTTAACAGTATTACAAAAAATAAAATTTGGTCATTGTAATTTTTAAATGTTTTTTCATTATTAAATAATGCACAGTTTCTTTTTTCCGCTAGTATATTATCGTTTCTGAGTTCATCCATGCAAATGTGATATTGTGGAAACATGAACTAAAGAGCCTCCCGTGATTAAGCGTGAATGTAATGCGCCATGCGCAAGATTGTAAAATCCAAAAAAACCCAGGTAATTTCCGGATTTTTTAAAGGAATTTTTGTTGATTATTAATTAGCGAAGCTTGATTGAGGAAAAATAAAAACAAATTGGTAATCTTCAAGTACCAATGATGTTTAAAATATATAAAACAAAAGACAGTACTTTTCCGATTTCTCGGTATTAAAGCCCAAAAATTCGAGTCTATTATTTTAATATAGTAGTATAGATAAGCATACAATCAAGTATTTTTTTTATCAATTGTCATTTTGTATTAATGGTATTCTTCACATTAAAAAATACCGGTTATTAAAGTCACACCATAGTATTTTCTAAAAGTTAATTTGAATTTTTAGAAATTGAGAGGCTGATTAAAGAAACAGAATATTACAAGTTAGACCCAAGTCGTTTTCCGTTAAAGCTGTACGAACTTGTCCCCGAGAGATGTAACTGTCCCCGAATCATTGAAGACATTCCGAAAAAGGAGCTAGAGAAGCGAATCAGGTTGATGCCTTTGAAAACTTCAAAGATCAAATATGTTCGGGCTGGAAACACGAGACTTGTTGATATGCCCATCTATGAACTCAAAGATATCGATGGATCGGTAAGACACCGAGGGATCGGTAAAATACCGAGAGATCGGTAAGATACCGATGAATCGGTAAAGAGAAATTTTTTTTGAATTTGTGCTAAATAATACCATGAACTCGTTAGGGGAAAAGTTAATAGAGATTTAGCTGTAACCCCTAACTCATGATTCAACGCCAAAATGAAAGACATAGGTTTGAACTTGAAATTTGTCTGTAAGCAAAATTTGATCCCTTTGTCTCAATGAAATTTGAGCTCTCTACGATATATACTTCGAATAACATATTTTTGAGATATGAAAAACAATATTACTATACATTGAAGTATTTATAGAAACAGAGTAAAAATGTTAATGAATTATCTAAGTTATTCTTTATATTTATTCGAGATATATTATTGCGTGATGGAAATTCCTGACGTCTTGTCAGGGATCCAAAAAATGATTGAGAGGAAAACCCCAGAAAAACTGAGAGAAATCGATTTACAAATGCACATGAAGCGCTTCTACTACACGCTTGGAGGACTGCTAGGCGATAGGGAATTTACACAGACTTATGACAGAGCCCGTGTCATTACTTATGATGGTAAGTAGTCTGCTCAAGTCACGTGTTATAAACTTTACTCTCTCATGGTCACAAATTTTCTTCATATTTAATAAATAAGCAATAAAAAAGGAACATATCCTTAAATTTATCTTATTTGGTTTCGTTGCTTTGCTTGATAACAAGAGGCCGATGATTAAAAAACAATTAAGAACATCTTTTGACATTAAAATGATCGCAAAGAATGGAATTATCGAAAACAAAATGTATAACGCCTGTAATGACAACTTTTAACTGAAAAAAAAATATATATATGTTGGTAAATGAATAATTGAAAAATGATACAATGGTAACTTCACGGTTTTTCAATAATAAGAATTTGTGAGTCTTTTAATTAGTTTATATGAATATATAGATATCTTCCTATTATTTTAAATTCATTATATTAATTTAATTTATAAATATAATATTATTAAGGTTATTCGAAGAACGAATCAGATATTATAAATTATTATTTATTTTTGTTTTAATTCTTTATGATTATAGAAAATCAAGGTGAATTTGTTCTAGCAGATGTGATTTTGAATGAAGTGAAAAAGGATCTTTGTTCATCACTTGAGGTTTATTAATTAGCTTTAATGATATTTAAATTCATGAAAATTATATTTTAAAATTATTCCAGATTTTAATAAATTTAGACAACAAATTCATATTACTTAAAATTATAGTATCTAATTTTTTTTCTTCTATCTATAGAAAAAGGTTCCTCCACAAGATTTTAAGCAGGCTGAATATGAATTCGATGCTTTTGTATTAATTCACGAAGGTGACAAAAAAACGAGCGATGAAATCACACACTTCCTCGAGAGAGAAGGTGTAAAGCTGATGAGGAATGATAGAATAGGACAAAGTTTATTAAATATCAGTGCCGAAATCAAACGTTGTCGTTGGATAATCCCAATCCTAAGCCAAACGTCCATGGGAGACCCTGTGTTTGCGTACTGCTGTTTGATGCTTGTTGGTGATATGATGGAGAAGAAACAGCTTCGTATGATACCAGTGCTAACAGGTGGCGCTACATACGTTCCAGAGGTCATTCGAATGGTTACATTCATTGTTGCAGACAATCCAGAATATCTGAACCGGCTCCACAATACAATAAAAGGTATAACATATGTATTATAATATTAAGGTGTAAGATGTAAAACATCTAAACATAATTACCTTACAATTAAAATAAGGGGAAAATATGTTGGTTAATTTGGTTAAAATAATAAGTCAAAATGTTACCATAGCGATGATAACTACACTTGTAAATATTAGGTTATATATCTGAACATATTCTACCATACAATATTTACATTTTTTCCAGTGTCATTGCATGTGATTACATTACGAATCTATTTTGTAACGTATAGTCCAATAATTTCATCAATGCATGGCTATCTTAAATATTTGATCGTACAATTGCTGAAATTGTATAAGTAATATGGAATTATTTTTTTGAAAATTATGGGGTGATCAAATACGACTGAGGGTTATCAGGCTTGTTAATTTGGGTTTTATTGAATTTGATCGCCCCGACAGTAATTGATCAACTCATAATACTCAAAGAATGATCCCGCATTACTTGAATAAAACGTTTAAAAGATATGATACTAACCATGATATGGTATACTAGTAATATGTTAAATATCTTAGCATACAATAGAAGGTAGAGAAGATGTTTCCATTATTTTGTAATAGTGAAGTTGGGTTATAAATCCTGAATAAATTTAGAGGTATTGTGTTAAACAAAAACGAAACACGCTGAGTTAAAAAAATAAAAAAAAAATTGTAAACAATTATGATTCAATTATTTTTAAGAATTTGACATGTGGTTCGTAAATAAAAAAGATAACAAGCCATTTTTTTCTTTGAGAATCTGTAACTAACTGCAGCAGCATAACACACTGTTTGTGTCATGTTGTTCAGAATGTGATGCTTAGTATTTTTCCCTTCTGTAGAAAATAAAATAAAATTTGTCTTTTATTCAACGATTTAACAATACTGTAAAAAACAATGTTGAAAGTAAAATACTTGACGTTTTAGGTAGATAAAATTAATGCTATTGTTCATGTCATTTATTACGCATAATTTCTAAAACTTGCATGACATGCAATGCTATAAAACAACAACGAAAGACATCTCATTCATCTTATCAGAAATTATTATATTTAAAGAATCATTCATTAAGTATTATTGGACGATAATTTCGGTCGGGGCGTGGTCAAATCCAATAATGATGATAATGATAGATTTGACCACGCTCCTGCCGAAATTATGACTTCATAATATTTAAAGAATGATTCCTTATTACTAATATTTATGTAAATCTTAGCAATTATACGATATTGACATATTTATGTGATTTACATTTCTTTTAATTAATTATACCCTGCTTGCGTCCCAACGATACGTCATTTGGATTTATTGGACTGTAAATACATAATCGATTTGTAGTGTTATCACAAACAAAGACACTGGAATATGTAAATTTAATATAAATACCTACTAAATGTTACCTTGTATGATATAACAGGTAACACCATACCGTTTGAGACGGAGTCGCTACTTCCGGCTGGTGACGTGGTCTATGTGCTCGCCTGGAACTATGTTGTCAACTATCTGGAGAAAGTCATGCCAGGTCGGGTGTTCGTCTATTCTATAAGTCTGAATACTTACTATAGTATCAGATCACAAGACCTATATAATTAGATATATATATATATATATATATATATATATATATATATATATATATATATATATATATATATATATATATATCTGTGTGTGTGTGTGTGTGTGTGTGTGTGTGGAGAGAAATAGAGATAACATCATGTAAAACAACAGGAATGCATTATTCGATTATAAACAATTTATAAAAAAATAATTCAACACAGTGATAGTCGTATTTATGCTAATTAATTTTATAATATATGAAATAATATATCCTACAATAGCGTCGGCAAAGTTTTCTTTGATTCATTTTTGTTCTTGAATATCTAATGTTTTAACTTTTTATACTATTTTATCTATTTCTCTTTTAACAGTAATAGGTGACAGGCATATATTTATAATTTGCGTATACTTATTATATTTTTGATATGCAGTATTCTGTTTTCATGATGAGTAAACCTTCTAGGTTAATGTTTTTTTACAAACTGTATAGAAGACGACATATATTGATGCTCAGAACAACTTACTGTTCTGTTAAATTATTTATGGTAGAGGCAACGGTATTCATATAAACGAAACGGCATTCATAAGTCATATAAGGTTAAAAGCACATATCTTGTAAACAATTATGTATTTTTGTTTGATTGTTCTTTAAAGGACTAGAGCGTGTTATAGAGGAAACACTAGAGAAACACAACAAAAATCCAACATCTTGTCAGAAAAAGCTTTATCTTATTGTTCCAAAGTCATGTGAGTGCAATCAAAGTCTGACTGATAAAGAGCCACGCATTCGGTTGTTGGCCACCACGCCCCCCGCCTATGTTGACGAAAGTGGTCGTAAATATACCTTCGATATGTACCAATTTGAGAATAATGGCAGAGTGAGTAGAATTTTTGTCCAACAAAAAGGATACTTTGCTTAAAAATTGACGCATTTGTAGCACTTTGTTAGAACGTTGAGCAAACAACAATGATCGAAAGAAATATTGTGTTTGTTATCCTTTCTTTCAAAAAATTGCTCAGCTTCAAATTTTGTACATGTATACAACAAAGTTAAAATTGTGATGACCATCTTGGTTTTTTTAACTTTGAAGACAAAAAGACAGAAATTTTGTGTGTGTTATCCATTAAAAAAAAGATCAGCTTCAAAATGTTATTGTGAGTAAATCAAACATAAAATCTTGTTTTTGGTCTATTTTTCAGGAGTACTATTTCGTCGGTCTGTACCCTGCCGCTGTGGCCTGCATCCATGACATGTATAAAACAAAGAGGGCCGGCGTTAACGAGGAGACCATGGTCAGTCAGGCACAGAAGTTCTGTGAGGAGATCGCAAACGTCTTGAACCATAAAGTGTCAGCAAGTTTTACCAACCTATGCGAGGTTGTTTTCTATGATGGTGAGCCTCTATTGAAAAGTCCATTAGAAATAATTGCGTTTAACATGTATTATGTAATTGATTTATACTCGATCAATTAAAATTAAATCTTGTTTACGATTAACTGTTAATGGTAAGTGGTGCACATATCGGGTTACCTCTGAAATGATGTACTGTTATACATAACGCGCTGGTATTTTTTATTCTTTATATTTTAAATTCAAAATACAAACAGGAAACAGAACTTTGTATTTTTAGGTAACCTGAGTAAACTCAGGTGACCTATTGCTATCTGTTTTCGTCCGTCGTCGTGCGTCGTGCGTTAACAATTTACATTTTTAACTTCTTCTTAAAAACTACAAGGCCAATTGTTCCCATTTTTGGTGTGAAGCATCTCTATGGTAAGAGGAATGTAAATTGTGAAATTGGTGGCTCTACCACCCCCAGGGTGCCACAGGTGGGGCCAAATATGCAAAAAACAGCAAAGTTTTCAAAAATCTTCTTCTCTACTCCCACACATGTGAGGAAAAAACTGATTGCATGGTTATGATGTCCATGAAGCCCTCTATAAAAATTGTGAAATTCATGGCCCCTGGGTCAGGGGTTCAGGCCCTAGGGTGGGGCCAATATGGCCATATAGTAAAAATGTATTAAATCTTAGAAAATCTTCTTCTCTACTCCCATAGATATTTGTTAAAAACTAAATGCATGGATATGATGTCCATGAAGCCCCTTACCATAATTGTGAAATTCATGGCCCCTGGGTCAGGGGTTAAGGCTCTAGGGTGGGGCCAATATTGTCATATAGTAAAAATGTATTAAATCTTAGAAAATCTTCTTCTCTACTCCCATAGATATTCGTTAAAAACTAAATGCATGGATAGGATGTCCATGAAGCCCTCTACCAAAATTGTGAAATTTATGGTCTCTGGGTCAGGGGTTCAGGCTCTAGGGTGGGGCTAATATGGCCATATAGTAAAAATGTATTAAATCTTAGAACATCTTCTTCTCTACTCCCATAGATATTTGTTAAAAACTAAATGCATGGATATGATGTCCATGAAGCCCTTTACCAAAATTGTGAAATTTATGGTCCCTGGGTCAGGGGTTTAGGCTCTAGGGTGGGGCCAATATTGTCAGTATTAAATCTTAGAAAATCTTCTTCTCTACTCCCATAGATATTTGTTAAAAACTAAATGCATGGATATGATGTACATGAAGTCTTCTACCTAAATTGTGAAATTTATGACCCCTGGGACAGGTGTTTAGGCACTAGGGTGGGACCAATATGGCCATATAGTAATGTATTAAATCTTAGAAAATCTTCTTCTCTACTCCTGTATATATTTGTGAAAAACTAAAGGCATTGATATGATGTCCTTGTGTTAAGTGGCATCAAATAGTATGTAGGTCATGAGCCCCGGGGATGGTCCTGTCCCTCCTTAAACAGGAAGTGCCAAAATATCTTGAAAACGGTTAATATCCCCACCCCTAAACCATATATATTCTTGTTCCATGTGTTAAGGGCCATCAAATGGTATGAAGGTCATGGGCCCTGGGGCTGGTCCTGACCCCCTCTCAAACAGGAAGTGCACAAATATCTTGAAAACGGTTAATATCCCCACCCCTAAACCATATATATTCTTGTTCCTTGTGTTAAGGGCCATCAAATGGTTTTATAGGTCATGGGCCTCAAGGGTGGTCCTGACCCTCCTCAAACAGGAAGGGCCCAAATATCTTAAAACGGTTGAGATCCCCACCCCTAAACCATATATATTCTTGTTCCTTGTGTTAAGGGCCATCAAATGGTATGTAGGTCATAGGCCTCAAGGGTGGTCCTGACCCCCCTCAAACAGGAAGGACCCAAATATCTTGAAAATGATTAAGAACCCCACCCCTAAACCATATATATTCTTGTTCCTTGTGTCAAGGGGCATCAAATGGTATGTAGGTCATGGGCCCCGGGGATGGTCCTGACCCCCCATTAAACAGGAAGTGCACAAATAACTTGAAAACGGTTGAGATCCCCACCCCTAAACCATATATATTCATGTTCCTTGTGTCAAGGGGCATCATATGGTATGTAGGTCATGGGCCCTGGGGGTGGTCCTGACCCCCCTAAAACAGGTAGTGCCCGAATATCTTGAAAACGGTTATTATCCCCACCCCTAAACCATATATATTCTTGTTCCTTGGGTCATGTTAGTTCACCTGATATATAGTAAAGGACCCCTGGGAACATCATGAAACTTTGTGGGTCATCCCTACTCTATATGATAGCCTCGTTCGTTTGGGAGACTTTATAATCGCCCGATTATAATTACATCTTGTTTTCCCTTGCTTCTTCCGAATGGAGTTGTCTTCCTTTGCTTGTTCATATTTAGTAATTAATCATTGAATATAATGTAATTATAAAGAAGTTGTATGATCAAAAGAGTTATGCAAGGCTTTTTATCATTTGAAACAAAAACAGTTTTTGAACTTTCAAAATAAACAAATAGACTTGTTAATAGTAAAGTAATAATTGGCTAACTAAAATCACTGATATAAAGGTAAAATGATTTTGGTATATATGCCAGATGGTGATTCTCAACGAATGTTGAATATTCAAAAACTGGAACAGGAGAAGTGAGTAACTCATGATGGCTTTTATCGATAAAGCTGGGTTTTTTTTTTCGTTTGTTTAAATGCCCACAGGGAGAGTTTCTGTCTGCCCCGGGGGGATGGGGGATGGGAGGTTGTTTTAGATAAAACATGAATAATAGCCACCTTGTTATTATTATTAAATTATTTTCTATCAGAGTCTTGCACCTTTTCAATATCAGGTCATGCACTCTTTATGATCTTTTAAGTTTTTCGCTAAAATTATAGGTTTAATAGTCCTTTTTGAAAGATTTCAGGCAGGGAGGTGGTCGTCATAACAAATTAAAAAATTTTCTATTCCAGAATAAAACTTAATTAAATGCATATATGAGACTCCTTGACAAGTTTGTGTATGGGTTATGCTACTCAGGTGACCGTCAAGGCCTATTGGCCTCTTGTTTTTATTGTGAATCATAGGTCATTGTCCTGTTAGACAGTAAGGGAAAACTATTATCCTCAAATCTTTCTTATGATCCTATTTATTTGATAACCATGTATTAAAAAAAAGAAAACAAATTAATATAAAAACTTAGTTACAAATTACAAATATTTAATTGTTTCTTATAAATAGAGCAAAACACCTACCTTTGCTTCACACATATTAAGAAACAATTGTTTATAGAGCAAGTTTAAATATATTCTCTATGAAGCCACACAGTTATATAAACATCAAACAGACCAAACATTAAACAACCTATTACCGGCTCTCTCTCTCTCTCTCTCTCTCTCTCTCTCTCTCTCTCTCTCTCTCTCTACTAGACGATGCCTGGCAATATTGCGAAATTTATGTTATATATGATTTATATATAAAATTAATTAACAAAAATTTCAAAGTGAGCCTAAATATTTTATGGGAAAATGGAATGAAAATGATTAACGATATTCTATAGCTACCCATATAATCGTCAACACTTTCAGACTACTTTTATGAACGCTTAAGATTGATACGTTTTTGACGTTAGTCTACTATATGACGTAGGCAACATTCTTTATATGATATAAACTATTTTTTTTAGTATAAAATATCTTTTTTAGTCAACCAGAAAGCGCGTTACAACCAGAATTAAGTTATATCAGATTAATTATCTCATATTATATAAAAAGTGCCTGTTTGGGAGGGTACCAGTTGAAATTGACACTCCGAGAAAACCATTGTCAACCGACGCGAAGCGGAGGTTGACAAGGGTTTTCGAGGGGTGTCAATTTCAACTGGTACCCTCCCAAACAGGCACTATTTATTTTATTATACTGAATGTCTTAATTTTATAGCAAATTTTACTGCTTTTATATAGAAAATACGTGAGTTCTACGACGAACCGTACGCGCATAATTTACGCGCATGTAACAATTCGTTCTATCGGCCCGTTGCCAAGTGTGTTGCTAACGCTGAGGGAACGAGAACGGATTGTCAACTGCGTCTAAACCAATCAGATTTCAGAATTTAACATGAAGGTATAATAATATATAAATAGTGCCTGTTAGGGAGGGTACCAGTTGAAATTGACACCCCGAGAAAACCATTGTCAACCGACGCGAAGCGGAGGTTGACAATGGTTTTCGAGGGGTGTCAATTTCAACTGGTACCCTCCCTAACAGGCACTATTTATTTTATTATACTGAATGTCTTAATTTTTATAGCAAATTTTACTGCTTTTATATAGAAAAGACGTGAATTCTACGGCGAACCGTACGCGCATAATTAACGCGCATGTAACAATTCGTTCTATCGGCCCGTTGCTAAGCGTGCGAGGGAGAGAGAACGGATTGTCAACTGCGTCTAAACCAATCAGATTGCAGTATTTAACATGAAAGTATAATAATTTCTTTTGTTCCAGATCGGGAAATGTCATTGATTACCGAAATGACCAACCGTATTGAAAGTTTGTGAATTCAGACTGGTGTTTATAAGTAGATCTCAACACTACCGAGTTCATTGTTCATTGCTGACAAATATTTTTAATTCTAATCAAAGCAATGCTTATCATAATTGTGATTACGAAACATACCGGTGTTTCTGAACTTATGAAACTGTCCCATTTGAATATATTTTTTCAATTTATCGTCACCAATACAAAAACAAATGTATACAAGATAAGCTTGTATAAGTATATACCAATATTTTCTGGTCAACTGGTAAAGTAAACTTTGTGTATGTACTTTTGTTTGGTTACAATATGCTTGTCATATGACAGTATTACATGTATTTAATCATAAATAAAATAACATTTCATGGAGTTTCATTTTGTACAATGTCAATGCCAAATCAATAATATCCATCTATCATTGATGTAACTACTTTAATTTACTTAATTTATTGTGTACATACCACTAGCCATCATCGTCTGTAATTCACGAACGACACAAGCAACGCTGAGACCTATAATCTTTTTAACCTTTTTATTCTTGGCGCAAACTCGTCACAAGTCTCCTATTTTTACCTTTCCTATGCGGCTCAAATATCCTTTTTTGCACTTTTTGAAAATCACTTTTCTCAATGACAGGTAACACAATTGTACAATACAGAGCCGCAATTGGAATTTATTATTGTAAAAGCAGGGGTGTCTTAAAATCGAAAATGTTCACTCTCTTCAATGTCATGTATTTGTTTTTATTTTTCCTAACATGTTGTAAAAAAAGTTTAAAACATCTACATATAAACAAAACTTTCGTTGAAAATATAACATATTTACATTTTTGGTTTCAAGTCCTTTTTTTGCAACATATGATATCAGGCGACATTGAAGCCAACCCGGGTCCTACAGACGGTCAAATACACACATTAGATATATTTCATCTCAATATTAGGAGTATTCGCCACAAAATACAAAGTTTAGAAACTTTTGTCTCAGATTTTGACATTCTTTGTTTTACTGAAACACATTTAGATTCAAAGGTATGTGATAGTGATATTTTGTTGTACGGTTACGGCACGATTTTTCGTAGAGACAGAAACTCACACGGAGGGGGTATTCTTATTTGTGTTCCTTCGACTATTAAAGCCTCTCGACGTATTGACCTTGATCCTTCATCAATAGAGTGTATTTAGTTAGAAATATGTGAACCTACCTGTAACTTTTTTCTTTGTTGTATATATCGACCTCCGAACAGTGATAAGTCCTTTTGGGATAAATTCTCGTGGTCACTCGATAAAGTGTCAGATATTTCAAGCAAATTCCTAATTTTAGGAGATTTGAATGTTGACTTCTTAGAAAATTCTCGTTTATATCTCATTAGAGATATCATGATGAATTACAACCTCACAAACACAATCCATGAAGCCACGCGAACTACAGACACGACGAACACCCTTATTGACCCAGTGTTGAAAAGCACTGACCTTGTATCTCTCCACTCAGGCGTGATAAACACGGATGATACTTTGAGCGATCACAAAGCTACATATATTTTTCTGAAAACGGGTATCATTAAAAGTAAACCTTATATTAGAAATATTTGGGACTACAAGAATGCGGATATTACAAAACTTAATACTATTATCGAAAATACCGACTGGGATTCAATTATAAATAATGCTATTTCTACTGACAATGCTACTAAACGTTTTACAGATAAATGTTTGGAACTTGTTAGAGAGTGTATACCTGAAAAATCGGTAACGATTAGACCTAAAGACAAACCCTGGTTTGACTCTGACTTGCGTACAACACTTAGGAAAAAAATAGACTTAGACATAAAGCACTTTAAAGTAATTCTCCTCTAGACTGGGATAAGTTCAGACATATTAGAAACAAATTTAACAACATGAAAAAACACGCAATTCAAAACTATCATAACAACATTGAATTACAACTCACTGATAACAACATAAATAACACAAAATTGTACTGGAAAGTTCTTAGGGACACTTTTAAAACAAAACCACTCTCGGACATTCCACCTCTACAATATACAGATAGCTACTCTTTTGCTTTTTCTGATGTCGATAATATTAACGCACTGAACGAATATTTTGCTTCAATCGCCTGTATTGATGATGATAACTCTGTATTACCACATGGAATATTTATGTGTGACAATCTGTTTGTCAATATGTGTATCAATGAACAAGAAATAATTGATATATTATCAATTCTTCCTGTAAACAAGGCCATAGGTGCAGATCTTATTAGTCACAAAATGTTGAAAGCTACTAAATTTTCCATTGTCAAACCATTATATCTGTTGTTTAACCGTTCACTTATATAGAGAATCTGTTTTTCCTACTATGTGGAAACAAGCCAACGTTATTCCACTTTTAAAAAAAGATGACCCTTCTGTTTTGTCCAACTATAGACCAGTTTCGTTATTAAGTTGTGTTGGTAAAGTCATGGAACGTATTGTATTTAAGCACTTATATAACTATTTTTACAGTAATAATATATTTTATAAATATCAAGCCGGGTTTTTACCAGGCCATTCTACTGTTTTTCAATTATTAGAAACATATGATGATATTGTTAGGAGAATTGATGAAGGGAAATCATGTTGCATGGTGTTTTGTGATTTATCCAAAGCCTTTGATCGTGTCTGGCACAAAGGACTTTTACATGAACTAAAAATGTATGGTATTGATGGAAACATGTATATTTGGCTGAAAAGCTACTTATCAAATCGGACACAAAGAGTTATGTATAAAAACTTATTTTCTACTATGGCATCATTACATGCCGGTGTACCCCAAGGCTCCGTACTTGGACAACTTTTATTTTTAATTTATGTAAATGATGTAGCAAACAACATGTTAAGTTTTTGTAGATTGTTTGCTGATGATAACTGTTTGCAGTATTCATCAAATTGTGTCAAAACTATTGAAAATTGTCTGAATCATGATCTAAATGTTTTAGAAATGTGGTCGAAGAAATGGTTACTAAAGTTCAATCCTTCTAAAACTAAAGTTAGAACCACCGAATCTTATTTTTCAAAATAGTCAGTTAGAATATGTTCAAACTCATAAGCATCTAGGAGTTAGTTTTTCATCAAACTTGAGTTGGTCGTCTCACATTGAAATTTTACTGTGTAACGCTTATAAGAAAATTGGTTTGTTAAAAAAACTAAAGTTTAAAGCTAATCGTAAAACTCTTTCACTTATGTATACTTCGTTTATTCGACCACAGTTGGAATATGCGTCAGTGGTATGGGGAGGTTGTTACGCTAATGATTCTGAAAAACTAGAAAAACTACAACTGCACGCAGCGCGAATTGTTACTGGTCTCACTATTTTTGCTTCTAGAGAATCCTTGTATTTTGAAACGGGTTGGGAACCACTCAATGTAAGACGCAAAACTCAAAGGTTAAATACAATGTATAAAATCCACAATAATTTAGTTCCTGACTATCTGTCAGATATTGTACCGGATATGCGATGCAATGCATCTGCATATCATACGAGAAACTCACAAGACTATAATATACCTGTATGTAGACTGCAAATTTATATATCATTTGTTCCAACTGTGGTCAACGAATGGAATTCCTTACCTTTGGATACCAGAGATTCGAGCTCTTTATCTTTATTTAAAAACAAAACGTCTAAATCTCTAACAGTAGCTCCACCTTATTTCAGTAATGGTAAAAGAAGTACTAATATTATACACACAAGACTCCGTCATAATTGTGAGCTTAACATAGATCTTCATAGATGTAATATTATATCAAGCCCTCTCTGTTCATGTGGAATGATTGAAGACACACATCACTTCTTTTTCTCTTGTCCTAAGTATGCTACTGTTAGGGAAGAATTTTTTAATAAATTTCTTAGATTTGACAAAATTCATATTCTTGACTCACGTACTTTACTTTGGGGAGACGACTCTCTCAGCGTGGATGATAATAAATACCTTTTTTCAATTGTTCAAATTTATATTCAAGGTACTGGCAGATTTGAATAATCACAGATCTAAGTATTTTTGTTGATAACATTTTGCTTATTTATTTTTTATTTATTTACCTTGTTCATCCTTGCATACATGTAACACTGAAATTAAATAAGATTAAATTTTACTGTCAAATATCTAAGTACTGGAAATTTGTTATTGTATAAGTTCAAACTGTGACGTATTTGCTGTAATATTGTATATGTTGCTAAACATGTAGGGAGAGGGCGAATTAAGTTTTTATAACTTGTGCCTAATCCCATTGCAATACATATGCAATAAAATATGTTCAAATCAAAAACCTTTAATCTTTAGCGTCCCGAACCTGACTTAATGTGGGACACTGTCTTCATAATTTTGTAATAAACCTCGCTCGCGTTTTCTCTATGGAAGGGAATTACCGCCAAAATTCTATGTATCTTGCTTTTATTCTTATTATGCTTACTTCTTTATTCTTCATTACATTTACACTTGCATGTCACTTTATTGTTTTCATATTCATGCTTATTCAATTTCACTTTGATTCTTTTTAATCCTTCATTGTTTGCATAATTCTATGTTGCAACATTCTCTTCTTATTCGTGTAAATTCTTTCTTCTATCTCTGTTACAAACGTGAATTCAAACACGCAAACCATAAAGCACTTTCAATAAAGACGAATACAAGTTGCATGAATTTAATGCTGCATTATGACGCCAGGCGGCAGTGTGTGCGCTACAATTGCTGCTCCCCGAAAAAAAAAACAACGTAGCTAGCTAAATGTGGGATGTTTCGCACCATGACATTTCGCTCCAATGTTTATATGTTCAGATCAAGAAATGGAGGGGAGGTTTATGTACTAAGGGATAATTTATAATTTTGTTTGCCGGGGAGGGGGGTAGGTCGAGTTCTATTTTCAGTAGGTTTACTATGTGGATTTAAAAAAGTTTGAATTTTCAAGGGTGGTGGGGTGACTGGACCCCCCTCCTAAAATAAAATAAAATTTTAAGTCTGCGCATCAGTTATTTATATGAGACGATACAATCTTACAGTTCTCATAATTAGCACCCGTATCATAATTATCATCATCGCAAGCTTGATATGGAAGTCGGTCAATTCAACTCTTCATTTAATCAAGACCAGTTGACAGGTTGACATGTATGAGGTTCATGTCTCTAAGTTACATGTCACATGGACATTCAGTTACATGTACATGATTTATATTGAAATAAACAAACCTACAATAAGCATGGCTGTGAATGATACATACACATTTTTATCACTTCGAAAATTTGTGTAAATAAGAAGCATACATTATGTATGTTTTGTATTTTGGAAGAAAAAAAAATATTTTATTTAGAACTTTATATAAGAATTGTTATTAAGATTTTGATTTAGATTTTAAACCAAAACGTATAAACAGTCATATCACATACCGTATTTTAATCTCTTTGCCTGGTTTGTTTACTCATTGTGTAATTAAGTCACTGATACTTTAGAATCGTTAATTTTTACCGCGTATACGTATATTTACTTCTGCGACTCCACCGTTCTGTGCGAATCGCAAGAATATAAAATCGCGTGCACCAAACTTTGTTTTCATATCACAAGTTCAAACATTTTAGAAAAATAAGTGAGATTTTAAAACCTGCAGTTTTAAGTTTTTTAACCCGGAATTTCACGCGGATATTAATTCATCGCATTTAATCAGGGATACACAGTACTGTAGCCTAACGAAAGGTACATAGTGATTCATGCAAGTGATAATTTTCACACGTACTAGAGTACAGGAAAAGCATTTCGTACCCCAGTCCTTTTATTGTTTTTCAAAAACATCTTTAAATTTGGTTTAAATTTATTTCTATTTCATCTACATGTTCCACGGGTACCTCTGGACAGAACCGTGCATCACCCCACCTCTTTTCAACTCAAATGAAAATAAAGTCCTGTCGACAAGTACTTATGACATGTTCCTCTTGCAAATAATTTGTTACTGCTTATATATATACGGTACATTGCATTGCGGATCTAGAATGAGATCAGATCCACCCCCAATGGGAAACTCACACTTATTTAATCAACCAATAAAAAAATTAATACAAAATTATCTCTCAGACCCCCCCCCCCCCATATGATTTTTTTAGAACCGCGCGGAGGCATTTTACATGTATACAAAAAAAACCGTATCTGTTTGAGTCTACGTATATCGTGGCTTGTTAAAAGTTGACTATATTAACATGTATTTTATATTCCTATACTAAGCCCTTAATTTGAGATGTTTTCACTAATTTATTATTATTTATGCCATTTGTTAGTTTCGTTTTAATAAATCTTCGGGAGCAGCAATTGTAGCGCACACGCTGCCGCCTGGCGTCATAATGCAGCATTAAATTCACGCAACTTGTATTCGTCTTTATTGAAAGTGCTTTATGGTTTGCGTGTTTGAATTCACGTTTGTAACAGAGATAGAAGAAAGAATTTACACGAATAAGAAGAGAATATTGCTACATAGAAATAAGCAAACAATAAAGAATTAAAGAGAATCAAAGTGAAATTAGATAAGCATAAATATGAAAACAATAAAGTGACATGCAAGTGTAAATGTAATGAAGAATAAAGAAGTAAGCATAATAAGAATAAAAGCAAGATACATAGAATTTTGGCGGTAATTCCCTTCCATATTTCTCAACAAGAACTTCTATAAAATCACACTGTGTGTCAAATCCATGTGTTTCAAAAGCTCACAAAATGTTTCTGTGCGATTTTTTTTCAAATAATTGTGAATCCCTTTTTCTTAAGACGGGTGCAAAAATGCCACCTCGGCACTGACATAATTATCCGTTCTATTTGTCCCCGGCAAGTAAATGTTTAAACTAAAGAATAAAATTAAAATTCTTATTATTTGAAGGTGCATAGACACTTTTATAATTAAAATAGTTTTGGATATTATTGAACGTACGTATTTAAAAAGAAACAACTCGATAGAAGTTCTTTTGTTTTGCATTCTAATTGAAATGTAAGAGGTAAAAACAGAGAAGAATTGATCCTTAGAGGACAATGTTACAGGAAAGGGCTATACACTTTTAAAAAAGAACGAAGGAGAGAAACCGACCAATCAACAGGTACAGCTATTTAGAATTATTTCTATGATTCAATATCTTTTATCAACAAATCATAAGCGCAGTTTTGTTGATTTAAAAATATGGAATATGAATTCTTTCACAACGCCAAGGAGTTTGTTGTAAGTTTTATGAATATGTTTTGTCTTGTACCAAAAATATTCCATATTATTTATAGTATGAGAAATATTCCGTTTAAGAAGACAACGGCATATTGAAACTATGATGTAGACATCTAACCTTAACTGCTATTGACATGCATAGAATGTTGTATAACGTGCAAATAAAATCAATTTTAATTGTTTGATGGATTGATAAAAGTACGGGTATACACTTCTGTAATATATAGGTTTATTTGCATAATGACGTCAATGTGGAAGTTAAATTGGATAAAAATGATCAAGACAAGACAATAAGATTGTGTTTACTGTTTATAAATAATTAGCAAATTAATATATGTACAATAATGACTGTGTGGTAATCCATGGACTGATTTTATACGACATATTTTAGATTCTTGTGGCTTTTTTAAAGATCTGGACAGAACAATGTACCGCGGCATATACTGTTAAGGGGATTTCTGCTGCCAACAAAGATTACAGGACCAGTTTATTCAGAAATGGGCAAATGATATAGATAACGCATCCAAGGGTCAAATATATAAAATTTATAAACAATATTTTGGATTTGAAAAATACTTTAGCATTCTTACAAAAAAAAATTGGAAACCACTTATTAAATTCAGAACATCAAACCACCGTTTACCGATTGAAACCGGTAGATGGTACAGAATTCCTTTAAATGATGGGAGTTGCACACTCTATTGGTAAATTAGCGGACCAATTTCATTTTATTCTCAAGTGCAATTCCCTCTCAACCTTACGTAAACAATTTCTACCGACCAGGTATTGTCAGAAACCAAATACATTAAAATTTAGGGAACTGTTTACAACATCAAACAAAAACACAGTGTAAAAATTAAGCACTTTTTTTTAACATCCAGGAGCAAATCTGCTGTTTAGTCTTAACTATTTCATCTTCGCTAGCCAAGAGTTTCTGATCCGCACCGCTCCTCACGAACCCTTGGCATATCGTGCTATCAAAAGTCGCGATTTTTTTTATCACGTGATCTTCTATCCTATTTTTTTTATCCTAATTACCGAGATTTTATGTTTACAATAATCCAAGCAACAAGCGATAAGCGCGTGCTGTGATCATTGTGACGTCATGAAAACTTTCATATAGAATTGAACGTTTTCGCTTTTCTATAGGTTCATATAAGGAAAAATATTTGCAAATGTAAATATATACTATTGAATGATACATGTGTTATGAAGGCTCAAACAGAAAGACTAGAAAAATAAGGGATTTGAGCTATTTGTGTTAGAGACACTCGTGAATAAACAGTACAAAAACATTGTAAATCAGATATGATTTGCATTTTTTGATTGGTCAAACGTGTTAAGTAAACCCCAATCAAAATCCAGGAAAAAAAATCGCGACTTTTAAATTTGATAGCACGATATGCCAAGGATTCGTGAGGAGCGGTGCGGATCAGAAACCCTTGGCTAGCGAAGATGAAACTATTTTAGTATTTGTTAATATTACTCTTTGCATACTCATTCATTCTTTATTCACTTTAGGCTTTACAGCCCATCAGTATATTGCATATTGCATACCAATTAAACTCTGTATTTTACATGATCATCCACTTTTTCTACCACTTTTTGACATATGTATACCTATGTTGTATTATAATATTATTTATAATTTATTAGACCCTTGACATTACTATTTAACGTACAAATGTTATAAGTACCTCGTGTACTATTGAGTGTTAATAGTTTGAGAGAATAAACTGAATTGACTATCGGAATAAAGAACAAGTTCTGACTGACGTGTATATAATTATGTAAATATGTTATTTTTTTCTTCATGTATCTCATAAATCATTATAAGGTGTCAATTCAATTTCAATTTCAATTTTCAATTCAGTTTATTCACTCAAACCATGAAATGGTACATGAGGTCATTCAGTATAATTATACATTTCAAAAGTCAGAGGTACATTTTTTAAGTGAATAGATAGGTAGTAAATAAATAGTAAATAAGCATAAATATATAATATATACAATGAAAATAGGAAAAGGTAGAATTGTGGAGGACAGACTATTATATTAGACTGTAAATTTTGCTAATGAAATAACATATTTTTTTCAGTTTTGTAACATTATTACAAGACATAAGCTCACAGAACTTTATAGTATTTGGTGCTGAACAGTATTTATCCTCAAGATATTTATGTCTAAACGTCAACAACTCTTTACATTCAAGAATATAAGGGAATTCGTCAGCAATTTGACCAGTATTACACAGTTTACACACTCTTTGGTTTAAAGGAATATTGGACCATCTCCCAGTCTCCACTGGGAGATGGTGGTTTGCTGTTCTAAATTTCATAAAAATCTTTCTGAGCTTATGTGGCAATAAATTAATGTAATTTTCATAACTAAAATTTTTCTTAAAAATCTTGTATATTTGCCCTTTTGACGAGTTATGAATTTCACTAGACCATTTTTGGATATATTGGTCTTGTAACCTTTGTTTTACAATTGCAGATAACCACTTTACATTTACAGCATTTTGTTCATCCACACATATCTAAAATATTTTTTTTAACACATGCAATCCAGGAGTTTGACATATTTCCCATTTGATATTGCAAGACCAAAAACTTATATAAAACAGATACAATTTTGCTATCAGGGTTTGTAAATAATTTCGACCAGTAGGAAATCATTCTGATATATACATTTATATATAAAGGGAAACGGCCTGTTTCCCCGTAAACCATGTAAGATGGTGTACTACTTTTTAAGTTAAAAACATATTTAAGAATTTCAAATGTACACGTTCAATAACTTCTATATTTTCGTAACCCCAGATTTCACACCCATACAATAATACTGGAATTACAATTTTGTCAAATAAGTCAAACTGACAATCGACTGGTAAATTGAATTGTCTTATTTTTCTAATAACACTGTACATTGCTTGCTTGAAATCAATAAAAGCACAAAATAATTTCTTTTTCTGTTTCATAAGGGTTTCTGATAAAAACTGTAGAGTTAATACATGATCTAGGGTAGAATAGCCTTTTCGGAAACCAGTTTGGCTTTCACTTATTATATTAATCTCATTTGCATATGCCTCCAGCCGTGCACTTAAAATAGATGTAAAAAGTTTACCAAGGCAGCTTAATAATGTTATAGGGCGATAATTTTCAGGTTTCGTAGGATCCCCCTTGTTTTTATAAATAGGCTTTACAATTCCAATTAACCACTCGTCTGGAACGATACCACTATCAAAAATAACATTGAATAATTTTTTGTACACTGGCAAAAAAACATTAATAGTAGAACAAATATGTTCGTTCAACACTCTGTCAAAACCTGCTGCTTTATTGTTTTTTAAATTTTTAACTGCAGCCAATATTTCGTCGACATCTATTTCATAATTAAGAAAATCATCAACATTTTCATGAGCGACATTTAAAAAGTACTCATCATTTTCTACAGCAAGCGACTCATCTTCAGTTTCAGCGATACCCTTTATAAAACTAAAATAATCATTAACATCAACAGCACATTTTTTGTCTTTACATGTTGAATTTAAAATTTTCCAGTATTCTTTGGTATTAGTGGTATTTGGTGTTGAGTGAACTGATCTGAGCATGTTTAATCGACATTAATCGACATTACTCTTTAATGAATTAAAAGTGTTAATTATTGATCAATAATTAATACGTACTTTACACTAGGATAGTAATCAAATGAACAAGAATAGGTAATATAATTTACAAACACATTTATTTATACAATGAAGAACCTTTTGTGTCGACTGCCATTATGAAGGCAGCGTGCGGTGAATAGTTTGTTCTTACAAGATTACTTCTTCCAAAGCCCGTAGAAACTTAAAGTATGTAAATTACTGTAATTGTCGATCGCTGTGTTTACTGGTTATATTGTGATAAGGTTAGTTCACGTAGGTTGTATAATACAGAATTGCATACTTAATCAATTGGATAATAATATCAAACTTTCTTCTATTTTTATCAAGAAGAGCGAAAAATTCGACACGATACTCGACACATAATTTATGGCGGGATGGATATGGATAGAAATATTTATATTTGCTGTTTTTCTAGGTATTTATAAATTATTTGCCAATTTAAATGCTTAAAAACTATATAATTGCCCAATAAGTTTAGTGTTTTCATTAATCATCGTTTCATGTATATGAAATATAAATCAGAATCTTGGTGAATGGATTCTTTTAACAGTATACACTGGAGGTCAGATAACGACCCCTAGTACGTCACAATGCGCGGTCAATTACCTTGACCATGGGCCAGGAACGACAATGGACCTATCAGAGTTTTATCAGACTTATTTTGACGACCCTACAGTGACGTCATTATCAGACTGCACACAACTGTGTGACGTGGACAGCCAGTGTAAGGCAATTAAATACATGGAGGAAATGAGCAAAGTGGGATGTGGCCTGTCGCATTCAGACCATGTGACAGCGGCAGGGTGCGCGTCTTGTCATGTGTATACCAAAAACTGTTCTGCAGGTAATTAAAAAAACACAAAATACCTTGAATATTTTTTCTATTGTAATGAACATAGGAAATAATTTAGTGTGTAACTACAACATCATCATCACCATCATCATCAATATAAGCTTAAATATATAAATTTACTTTTTTTTAAAAAATTAAGTTAAGACTAACCATAAAACCAAATTCTTGGCCAGTGCTAATTTAGAATGACTAACAACAAGCTAAATGAATTATATTTTTTCCTTAATATTGCATATCTGTTTATATGAATAGCTTTTTCGTGCACAACGCATCTAGCGCAAAAGATTGCATCATAATCTTACTAAGCTTGCAGTTAAAAACTTTTTTCTTAGCCGGGCTCATTGTGCAAGCAATGACCAGGCTATAGCTACGGTGCACGGTGGCGGATGTTGACTAAACAACCGTACGTTGTTATCGTTCTCCGCACAAAAATATAGTTCCAACTTAAAAGAGAACGTAAAATGTATAGCATGCCATATGGTCATTTTAAATTTACATCTGATATATTTAAACATCACATGGTAATCTTCTCTGTAATATTCTAAATACTTCGATACTTGTTGAGCGGTGGAATAAATTGTTTACACTTTTGGCGTAGATCATCCCATTATCAAACTGAGAGTACATAGTCAGAGTGTTGCAGGAGTTATTTTAAGAGCGTAACCATGTAACTGTTAACTGTAACTTAGTTAGGATGTTAAATATTTGACCTTTCCACGAATTATTAAATTTACGGTATCAATTTAAATACTAATATTAATAATTACGCGATGTGTCTATTTAGTCTGTAAGAATGCCATATATCTTGAAAACGTTTTAAATACACATCAAATGAGCCGGATATCTGTAATTTGAGTATTTTGATTGTTGATAAAGTTTTACACCTAATATGTATAGCTAGTGAATTTGTTCTACGACTTATTGGAAAAAGGTGAATTGGTCAAATTCAACCTGGGTCCACATACCCAGCATAACCGGTAATTGTTAAAAGGCGGTATGTTTAAAACGCTTAAATGCCAATTGTCATTTAACTCCGCATATATAAAAGAAGAATGTATTTGTAATGAATATGTAAATATTTGATATCTTCCACAAACATAAATATTAAACAGCTATAAACAATTGAAATGTAAATAACAGAGCAGCGAATACTGCCTTGATGCGTCACGTAAAGTCAACCAAATGTGGTTAACTGTCATAAATCCATAAAAAAATGTCTTTTTTTTGCAAATGTCAATAGATCTAGATATGTTTGATAATACGTATAGTCTTCTTCATATGACTTCTTCTTTAACGATCTCTGTAACTATGTGTTTGTAAAATACAAACAATTGCTTGGTGCACATCCACATTGTTAAAGCTTTATTCATGTATATATTGCAGCAAGAATATTCTTTGTTTTAATGTTGTACTTTCCAATACGTGAAGAAAATTCGTCAATATCAATAAATATTTACATTTTCCAGTGTCGTTGCCTGTGATAACACTACGTATCGATTTTGTACTATATAACCCATAACTTTAAATGACGCCAAATTGAGGCGCCAGCGGGGTTTGCTTATCTATATTTAAATATTTAATCGTACAATGGCATAAAATTATGTAAATATTAGTAATAAGGAATCATTCTTTGAATATTATGCTGAATATACGATCTAAGATCGTGCTCCTCCCTTTGTGGTGTGTGTGTGTGTGTGTGTGTGTGTGGCGTCCTTTCCCACTCCACTTTAAAATATAACTATGAAATTTCTGAAAACTGTTTAAAACATACATAACGGTGGAGAGATGTGTTTGTATAACAATAATACAAGAGAAATAAAAAAACTAGATATCAATATTTCTTTTATAAGGGAAATAATAAATTCACATAACAAGGAACAAAAACAAATTAACACTGTCAAGCAGATTATATATTGACATCGTCAAATTTTCTTTAAGTATTTTTAAGAAGTTTAAGTAGTTTAACACAAGACGTGGTATAACATGTGATAAAAAGAATTTCTGATGATTTGCGATTGTATATGATTTTTATCCAACTCGTTGTGTGTTTTCTAAAACACTCAAATCGTTGGCCATGTCAAATCATGAGAGATCCTATACAGTATATAATCCACAGGCTGCGTAACTTACACCGTTTTTAGCGGTGGATACATAGGAAGGACGCAATACGCCAACTACGACCCTTCCTCTTACACTGAATGTCAGGACAGATGTACTAATGACCCGTTCTGTAACGGATTTATTCACAATGACGTCATAATGACGTGTAGACTGTCTGAATCCAGAAAAGAAGTAGCGTACCCCGGAAACGCTAGCTTCTCATTCAGTCGAAAGGAATGTAGCTCTGGTAAGAATTATTAGATAATTTGGAAATGACATTTAATTTATTTTTTATCGAATATATTTGACAATTATATATCGTAAAGTTTGTTAAGCATTTTAACTGTTTCACAAAAGAGGTTTCAAAATACCAATAGGCAGGATAAGATCTAGATATCCATGTATCAACCAGAAGAACTCCCATTGTTGAAAATATTCAGAAGTTTGACTTATATGTATTTTAAAAATTTTCTTTATTAGGATGCGCAAATTATCTGGCGTACGGAGTAGGATACATCATTGAGTTTAGCACCCTATATTCGTTGAATAGTCCCTTCACACAACGGGCGTGTGAGGCGCTGTGTTCTGCAGACCCCGGATGTAGGGGCGCCGCCCATCGGACCAGTGATCAGAACTGTGGGCTGTTTGACTCGGGAACCAGTCAGGAATACAGCGGATGCCTGGGTTGTACTGCGTTTGCCAAACAGTGCCCGCCAGGTACTGTTGACATCCACATATTTATACACAGACATCAATAGTCAACACATTCACACACAGATATCAATAGTCAACAAATTCACACACAGACATCAATAGTCAACACATTTACACACAGATATCAATAGTCAACAAATTCTCACATAGACATCAATAGTCAACACATTTACACACAAATATCAATAGTCAACAAATTCACACACAGACATCAATAGTCAAGACATTTACAGACTGATATCAATAGCCTACACATTCACAAACATATATCAATAAACAACAAATTCACACACAGACACAATAGTGAACACATTCACACACATATATCAATAGTCAACACATTAACACACATATATCAATAGTCAACACATTCACACTCAGATATAAATAGTCAACACATTAACACTCAGATATCAATAGTCAACACATTCACACACATATATCAATAGTCAACACATTAACACACATATATCAATAGTCAACACATTAACACTCAGATATCAATAGTCAACACATTCACACAGATATCAATAGTCAACACATTCACACACATATATCAATAGTCAACACATTAACACATATATCAATAGTCAACACATTAACACTCTGATATCAATAGTCAACACATTCACACAGATATCAATAGTCAACACATTCACACACATATATCAATAATCAACACATTAACACTCAGATATCAATAATCAACACATTCACACACAGATAACAATAGTTAATACATTAACACACAGATATCAATAGACAACACATTCACACACAGATAAAAATAGTTAACACATTCACATACACGCATCAAGAATAAACACATTTTACATGAATATCAGTAGTTACAATATTCATTCACATATATCAATTGTTAACGCATTTACTTTTAGACATCAGTAGTCTATACATTCACACATAGATATCAATAATTTGTTTGACGACATGAAACATATGCATCGTGGTTGATGTACATGTAATTGTTTCTTGACCATCGTTTTTTCATCTTTTACTGTAGTATTCAAGTTTGAGTGTTGACTTAATATTAAACAAAAATGTGTTGAAAAGTTATTTAGGTCATTTATGAAGTTTTTTTTTTACAACACTTGGCAGATCAAAATCTAATGTTACAGCCTTTCATTCTAAAAAAAAATATAAATAATGTTTTTTCTATATAAGACACCTTTAAAAACGATAACTGTTTAAAACGCATTTATTTGCAATAAAAAAAATTATGTGAAAACAGACAAAATAAACAAAAACAAATTCAAAAGCTTTGGATGGGAACCTGTCAGTAGTTGATTAAAAAACCCCCCAGGAAATTTAATAAATTTTTAAACGAAATAGGTAAATAAACTGTGGTATAATAAGTATTATCAACCAATCTGTCAGCAACCATTGGATATCGCTATCTGACACTATCGCTATTGTCAGATAACTATCCAGTCTGGATATCGCTATTTGACACTATTGCTATTGTCAGATAACTATCCCGTGTTGATATCGCTATCTGACACTAAGTTTATTATCAGGTAACTATCCAGTCACTAGACAAACCTGTGGCGTTTCTACGTACACCGTCTACGCCGCCAACCACGTGTCATCTGCCATGTACAGCAGTGCCACGCCCACCACCCACGCTGCCTGTCAATCAATGTGTACATCCGATCCATTTTGTCAAGGGTTTGCTTTTAACTCGGTAACAGGGGAATGCGAACTTTCAGATAGCACTGTACCACAGCGTATTGCCTGTACAGGATGTTCATTTTCAGCCAGAGATTGTGTTGGTAAGAACACACAATAGATATTCTATCTATTAAGCAAGTCTAATTGCGAAAAAAACCAAAAGATATTGTGGATTGTTGATTTTTTTCTGTTTTGTTGAAGGAACTAAACAGAAATATTTTGATTATAGTTACACGTACATGACAGCACGCAATTCTCTCATTTTACCGTAGATGAAACTTCGAAATACTTCACCCAATGTTCTACCAACTTTTCCAGCGTTGGAGTGAATCTGACCGTGTCCGTGGAATCATCCAACCATGACGGTTCCGACCTTGCCACTTGCCAGGGTCTGTGTGCGAATGACCCGCTCTGTCTGTCGTTTCACCACAGCCAAGGTGACTTTCAGTGCCGCCTGTCCACGTCGGACGGATCGACCACTGGATGTGACGCGTGTCAATTCTACACCAAACACTGCTTACCAGGTCGGCAAATTAATATCGGTTATATAATTGTTTTTTTTTATTCTAAAAACTTAATCCTCATAACATAAGGTTTTCTGAAATAACTGTCATAGTAGGAGTAGAAATCCTGCAATTTGTTGGATATTTCTTATCAAGTTGGCAAAATCAATTACGCTTATCCATATTTATAAGGCTTTTTTATCTATCATACCCAATTCCATGCATTGTATGTTGCAAAAGGAATTTATTTACGTCAGTTAACAGTCTAATACCCAGACCTCGTGCATAAATTACAAATATTAGTTAAGTTATAGAAGTAAAATGTACGCGTTTGAGAAGGAGCAGGGAGATCTAAGAGACCGAACCACCTTCTCAATCCGTAAATTCTACTTAACACAGTCTAACCTACTTTATTATAACCATTTATTTCATTGTCTGATTAAAAGTTATGTGCCTATAGCACATTATTTCACTTTTGTTTACGGCTCTTCAAGCTGACAATGAAAATTTGTCGTCGTTGTTAACTTGAAGAAATTCCAACAATTAAAAACCTTACTTATTATTTGGCGACTGCTGATTGGTTGAAAATGTGAGATATGTTCTAAATCATTTTAAAATATTATATAAAACATTTATATAAAAAAATATGTTGTGTTTATCTGATAAGTACATGTGCCATTTTAGCTAATGTTTTCTTTATAACAGGGTGCGACGCTGTGTCGTATGTGAAGTACGAATTTGGTTACATTATGGCCTCAGTGCGCCTGGATCTGGTTGGTCACGTGACACCATTTGATACGTGCCAACAGTTGTGCAATAACGATGTATTTTGTTTGGGATTTACGTACAAGGCGGACTCGTCCCGATGTGTTTTGTCGGGCTCCGGTACACACGTCTGGTATCCAGAATGTCCATCCTGTTCATTTTCCAAGAAAATATGTTTAGTTTCAGGTATTTGTTTCAATGCTCTCTCTACCTTCAGTTTATGCTATGATACACTTTGTATCTAGTCTTGCGCTTTATTGCTACTTTTCTTTTCATTTTGATTTTTATATAGATTAGTTAAATTTAAAGCGACACAGTGAAAAATAAAATGATCATAGGGAGGTTTTAGGCATCAAAAGTCATCACCTATCAATATACAGGTCGTTAAAACTAATCTAAAATGCCACATGTTATCAAACCGAGTAATTTTGGTCATTGAATTGAGTGTCATGTGGTTACTGTCTAAAATTAATTGCAGTGGGATTGGCGCACTGAAAACAGAATTAGAATTTTAAGTTATTCGATGTTTATAGTAAGAAATTAAATATGCATTCGCAGACATTGCATCTTTATCATCTTCGCTAGCCAAGGGTTTTCGGTCCACTCTGCTCCCCATAAACCCTTGGCGGATTTCATTACGAAAACTCAGTGACAAGCTCCGTTTTATGATTGGCTGCAGGTGTGAGTCGCAGCGTTGTAAACAAGCGCTTATAAATAAACTTTAAAAGAAATACACGTGTGATCTTTGGTAAAACAATCGGTGATTTTCAGAAGTTGAAGCACAAATGCTCGAGTACAGTACCTCCACAAGGATGATCTAACCAGATCACTTTAAAAAACGATATATTTTACTGGATTTAACAGAGATTTACGCACTTGTCAAGGCTCGTGTGATCGTAGTAGGTCTATATATGGGAAGTAAACATGGCGAATGAAGAAGTTGCGTTAGTATATACGTCCCTGCTTATGGTTACTGCTTTTAAAGATTCAATGAGCTTTATTTTGCATTTAATTTGTCCACAATGATTACGACAACGATACCTGTTTTTATGTCTTGAATGCCTTCATATATAGCGACTTTTTCACTCCCGGTATAGGTCCCTACAAAGGGGTACCTGTAAAGTGCGAAACGAAATAGAAACGAAACGAAATGAAACGAAACAAAATATACCGAAACGAAATCTACCGAAACGAAACCTACCGAAACAAAACGAAACGAAATCAAAACGAAACGAAACGAAATGAAAACGAAACCTACCAAAACGAAACGAAACAAAACGAAATCGAACAAAATGAAATATATATAACCATTATGATTTAAAATATATTTTATAGTGTATTTTTTAGAAGTAACAAGTCTCTTTTAAAACGCAGCGAAAGTAAAAAAAATTTGCGCGTATGTAAACGTGCGCATTTGTAAATATGGACTAGACTTTTAAATAGATATTGCTCATTTTTGTGCAAAACAACACTTTAGACTGTGCCTATATATTTAACCCAAATTATCACTTTCGGGTTCTTGTCTATATAATCCATTTGTATGTATACTGGTATACACAAAATCGGATTTTACTGGTGATTCCTGGTCTGCGTTTGTTCGACACCAACTATGGAATAGATCATATTAAGTAAAATTTACGTGATTAAAAAGGGGGAAGCGAGTGCGGCCCCCTTCCTAATCAGTTAATCGCGTAAATCTTATTTAATATGATCTAACTTATTTAGATAAGAACATAAACCACTTTCATTGGCTGATCAAAAATTTTGCGCCAATCAAATATTATCTCTCTTTTGTTTAGGGCTCCCGAAGCTGTCAATCGGGTACCGTCAAATGTGACGTCGCTGTGAACTTTGAGAAATTTATAACGATTAAAAACATTACTTATAGATAGAATATATAGCGACTGCTGATTGGATGCAAAAGTGGGTTATGCACTAAATCAGATTACGCACTTTCCAGGCACGTAGCATCGTTTTTGAAAGGGGGAGGCAGACTGATCCAAAAAATCTTGACAAGCAAAGAAAAAAAATGAAAAATGGCTCCTTCTTTATTCACTTTTTAATATGTAAATTTAAGAAAAATGTTCGCTGCGAGAAAAAGTGTTGGGGGGAGGTGGAACCACCCCTCTCCCCTCAGGCCCTTCTGATGCTACGTGCCTGCTTTCCTAAACAGTAAATTAAAAGTGGAGGATAAGAAACTTTTGAAGAACTAATACGGTAAAATTGAAATTAAAATTCAATTTTCTATCAGTGATAAGACTTTCAGATTACCAATCTATTGCATAATTTCATCTCTCTCTCTCTCTCTCTCTCTCTCTCTCTCTCTCTCTCTCTCTCTCTCTGCTTCATATTTGACTACTAATTATTTTAATTTCAATGTAAGGAAAAAAAGCTATTGATCCTTTTTTCTAAATTCATAATCATTTTACCAAAAAGGAGGAACAAAGCGATAACGTTCTCAAATTTTAATATTTCCTGCTTATACATCAACTCCAATGTAGAGCAACTTTGCTTTTACCTCTTCCGGTATAATTGATACTGACTCTTTGGAAATCACCAGCATATCTTTTTTTTAAATCTGGGAATTTTTGCCTCAGACATTTAGCAAATGAAAATAGGCATGTTGCCACCTTTGATTTTTTTTCTCCCGTATACGCGTTCGCGATTTTATATTCTCGCAATTTGATGCAAAACCGTTGAATCGCGGTATTAAGTTCTCGCGTAAAATAAGGAATCTACAGTAATACACCAACAAAAACATATGCCTTGGAAGGGGGGGGGGGGGTCCTTCTCGGAACTACCTCTCAAAAAGCTGGATCCGACAATGATCAAAAGTATAATAAATGGGTTTTCTATAATTGATCACATAATGATATGTATAATAACAGTAGTTCAAGTTCAAGTTCTTTATTCCGAGAGACAAATATCTCATAGGTTATACATGTAAACATACATTTCAAATATAATAAATAACAGTAATACACTCTATTTTATTTAACTCAATGTTTACAGTTTTCGCGGTTTTTTTTTCGCAAATTAGGTCTATAGACATTCGCATTACAACAGTATAGTAACTTTATTTCGCATAGCAACACCATTTCGATCCGTAAATAAACAAGCTTTTACATGTAACACATCAATTTTGAGAAATGTGTTGTATTTAGTTGATTAAGGGCTAAAAAAAAAAGAGTAAGACATGATAAAAGAGAATACTACGCATATTTTGAAATAAGCATTTTGAAATTAAATAGTATGCTGAGCATATTTGCAGCTGGCAGCTGATTTATAGTATGCACGTATAAATAAAATACGTCAATAGAGAAGGGATCTTTTATCGGTGCCAAATTTTATATAACAAGTGCTTGAACTATGTAAATTTTATATGAAGTAAAGAATAATCCTTACGCATTATGTATATAATTTTATACCTGTAATGATTTCAAAAATATTCTGATAGTTTCGTTTCGTTTTGATTTGTTTCGTTTCGGTAGGTTTCGTTTCGTTTCGTTTCGGTAGATTTCGTTTCGTTACGTTTCTATTTCGTTTCGCACTTTACAGGTACCCCCCTACAAACACTATATATAAATATCCCTTGCTCTCTCTAGGTTATATCTTCATTCCTATTTAATATCATCGTTAATTATGTTCCTATTCTCGCTAGTCAACATGTTTTCAAGTTGTATTTATGCCGTAGCGTGTATATTACCCGTGTCTCATTCGATTAAAATGTAAATATACAAGGGGCGCAACTCAAGTTGCTCGCTAGATAGCGCCACCGCATCACCGAGTTTTCGTAATGAAATCTGCCAAGGTTTATATTATGGGGAGCAGAGTGGACCGAAAACCCTTGGCTAGCGAAGATGCATCTTTATAAATTTACACATAATATGACTTCTACAAAACATTAGGTGTCACTGAGAGGTCGCTTACTCATGATTAAACGTTGCAGTATTTACATTCCCCTGTGCTTGTGCGGTTATAAAACGGAGGTTAGCCGCAATATTTATGTTTTGGCTAACCAAAAAAAAAAAAAAAAATTATATATTGTTTTCAAATTTTGTTTGACTTACTTTTCAACACAGTAATTTTTCCAAAGGTCATTTTATCATAGTAATGATATATTAAATATGTTATTAGGTAAATCATGGGTTTGTACGTCATCATGTCTCTTTAAGTATGCCTTCCCGGGGGGGGGGGGGGGGGGAGGGGGGCGGTGGAGGTGGTTTTTGTTTTTAGAAAAAATACATAAGTTTAAATAAAAAATGCCTCAATCAACTACTTGTAGCTGATACCATAGGCTATTTTATTTTTATAGAACCTCCTACAGCTGTCCAGGAGGTTATAGTCAGCAACGGGTCCATAGACTGTGTCTGTGTGTGCAAAGACACCAATCAGACGGTCGATGAAATGATGCAACAGAGGAAAAGCGAGCTGACCGTTGATACCGAGGCTCTGTCGTCGACACTTCGGAAGCTCTCTAGTGCTCCCGACTCACGACCAACGTCGACTGCGATTGGTGCGGTGGGTGCCGCGATGATCGGGGTGTTGGCAGCGTTTATTGTTTTACCCGACTTGTTTTCGGTACTTTATTCTATTTTGAAATATTTCAAAGGTGAAAACTCGTAACATTAACTTGTTCTTTTGTTTTGTTAAATTTTAAATATTTTCCTTAGTTGAGTACAAATGTACTTCATTTTGTATACACGTATTGTATTACATGTATGACAACAGTATACATTATTTATGTTTGATTTTATTGTATAATAAGGAAGTCAAAAGTTCACCTTGTTGATGAACAAATACCCAATAATGTACCAATACCCTACAAGAGATGATATCATCTTTATATTGTTTTATTGTCATCGAAGTTTGATTTTACAGATATGATTTATTGCTATTTTTCAAAAATTTGTTGACTAAGTATTTGTAGAAAATATCAATCTGTACAAACATATCTGAAATGGACCCTATAACATGTTTTCATAATAACAGCGACAATAACAAACCAAATACATATCTCATCTAATATCACATCTCATACTACAAAAACAGTCTTTGAACCAATAGAACAAAGCGTTACAAACCATTTATCTCTACTCCCATGAAAGTTTGTATTCTTGGATATACCATAAACCTATCAAATGACTTTGAAAATTGTTTTATAAACAGGAATAATAAAGCTACATTTCGTTCATGACCTTTGAAACTATCTGCCAGTGTAACCCTTTTTTATATCTACTTCAAAGAGATTTTAATCGTTTTACCGTACCTGGCGTTTGTAACACGTCTTGGTTTGACTCTGATGCTTGGTACAATGTATCACCACCAATGGAGAATGGCAGAAGTACAGATTGGGTCTCCTTTTGAGCCTTAACTAAAAATTGTTCAAACTCCTTTCTTTCCCCACTATTCTGAAGTATATTTGGCAACATTTTATCAGGACCAACATTTTTGCAACATTTAGCATCCCTTCTTAATCATAAGAAAACCTTACTCGCCAACACTCTGCCAAGTTGGGAATTATAAGTCAAATTTTCACACAGACATCACCAACATCTAATCCTATCATTGCATATTCTACGTCACTTGTAGATCAAGACCTTTAATTTTGCAATGTTCCACATAAAATACATTGATTTTTATCTTTATTTCCGGTGTCCGGTAGATCTTTATTATGATTTCTCTCCTGTTTGGAATAAACTGGAGAAGAACGGCAGTGTAAAGCTGAAACCTGGCATATTCTTTGTTTTAAGAACTTTTACAATTGAGGATTATTTATATTGTTCACTTTGTATACCTTGCAAAAGCATTTTAAACCAATAAACATATTCTCTGAGAAATGGTTGAACAATCCAGGTGTCATTATGTTTTCTTATGAAATTTCATCATAAACCTCCTTTAAAGGGTAAAACCTGCTCATAATCATTAGGTTTCTAGCGTTCCATTGACATAAAGTATTCTAGGGATCTATTCCATACGTTCGAAAAAAGTCTTTATCAAGCTGAAAGTAACTTCTAAATCCATTATACATGTCATGTGCATTTGGAGTGAAGCCTGCTTCAGTGTGAATAAACTATGGATCTTCAACTTGCCGCATCACAATTCTTTTAGTTTTTCTAGAAAATGAGCAATGTAGATAGTAGGATGATCCACTAGAATAAATTCCCCATATCTAATCTTTATAGAATAAGCAAGGAAATATTCTGATTCTTCATCTTATTCTTCAATCTTATTTAAGTCAACACAATGGACTGGGAGGTCATTATTTTCATAACATTCTTAATCTTAGTGTATTGCTGATGATGTTGTCCTCAAGCCCTCCATTCCATTCAAATCAAGCTAGGTACCTTTTGTTGCTCGATGATTCATAACTTCAAAAGAAATTCTTTATGAAACTTGGACTTTATGAAGTATCTTCTCTGCTTGAAGTGGGACACACTAGCATTGCACATGTCTTCATCAAGCACATGTCTAAGAATGTTTGGTTTAAATTCCTGAATCTGAAGTGTAAGTAGAATACAGATATACTATTATCTGATATCTTATTTTTGATATTATCAAATTTTGTATCAAATAATCTATGCCTCCAACGACGGATTAATTAATTTTTTCAATACCATTATATTTCTTATTATTCACGGGTTATTTTGAAATGATACCTTTATAATGCCATCATGTTCCGATATTATTATACTTGTATTTCTATTATTATACCTCATTATAATAATTCTATATAACGGGTTATTTGATTGGTTCTAGAACGTTATGTGAAGTCACGTGAATTCTCATTCCATTTTCGTATGAAAAATCCCGAGGATGAGTATAAAATGACATCAAACAATTAATTAAAAAGAAATATTGGATTATATCAACATTCTTTCCATTCTGTATCAAAAAACCAACATTGAAAGAAACCGGTAAACATTCACTACGTTTTTGCTTTACAATAGTTAAAAAACAATTCAAATCCGATGTATCTATATAATCACCTGTCGTTCGGTATAATAAACAAGTTTTTGCATGAACATTCAGGAGATATGAAGATTTATTCCCCCAGAAAAATCATATGTTTTCCTCGGGCGTTGTATAATAGTTAATCTTCTTCTGTATAATGTCCCCTCAAAAATGGCATTTTCCCATAAAATGCTTTGATTATAAGCCAATTAGCTTTTATTATAATGATTACTCAAATTTACAAAAAGTTTACTGCATCTGAATTAACAAAACAGGCCACTTGTATAAAGTTGTTGAATGGTATGAGAGTAACCTATGATTTGTTGGCATCAAACAGGTTGGACAAAAAACCCAATTTCAGGTATTATTCGTGAAATCATGGGTATCCCGTGCAGTATTCCCCAAAAGCTAAATTATAACAATTGGCACATGAGGTCAGTAAACTTGCCATGTACCTCATTGTCTCAGGGGTTTACTTTTATTAAACCCTATTCAGAGGGTTGTCTAGAGATTAAAAAAGGACATGACTAAAATGGCAGTGGAAGTAAGAATGGCTTAACAGCATTACAATTTAGCATTGTAACTACAACACAAATTATATCAATTATTAAGTCGATAGTCCCAGACAATTAAGAAATTAATTTATAACGTTTTCACAACCAAAAATGCCAATTTTGTTTAACCATCTTAACCACCTTTACTCTGATTTCAAATCATCGCAGTATAACACTTACAACGCCATGTCAAACTATATGATGTATCGTTTGCAAAGATTGAAGATTTATTAATGAAAAACACCAAATGTTGTGAAGATGAATTTCATTAGCCAGCCAAGATAGGCCTCATTAATCGGACGACTCTCTATTTTTCATTCCTATCATCCAGGCAAGTAAAAAAAATCCAACTACAGCCAATGAAAACAATAATGAAACAGGTTTTTTTGTTTACCTAAAAAACGTCGACCATAAGAAAATTATAAAATTCATTTCTTATCGTTTAATACAATATTTAATGAATTTCTTATTATTAAATAAATCATTTTCAAATCATAAAACGTAAACTGTTAAGAGTCGTCAAAAAGTGAAAAAAATGTAATTGAAGCGGCGCGTGTAAAAGCAACATTCAAAATGAATGCGCCACAGCTGATGCAGAGCTACTTAATTAAAATTAAATGGATGGAACACGAAATGAAAGTTGCGATCATTACCGGTTGAATTGAAAACAATGGAGAAATACATGCAACGGCGTGTATTATTCTTCAATGTGCAGCGAAATTCGTTAAAACTGGTTATAAAGTGAGTTGATCGGTGGAAAGTGGATAAACATGATGCTAGGAGATGAGATCATGGAAAATACTGTAAACGTACTATATTTAGCGTGTACGATATTTGGCGGAATATGAATTTTCAACAAGTTAGCGTGGATTTGATTTCGCGCATTTCTGAATGTACCTATTTATATACTTATATATTTTACATTTGGTGATGTACTTGATTTAGCGGACACTGTTTTCCGCCAAAAACGCTAAATAGAACACACAGCCAAATGTAATACGTTTACAGTAGGTGATGTGTTGACAAAGAATAGAATGTCTGTGCGACTTTTGCAAATGTCGTGATATCTCTCTTTTTAAAAATTCAAGCCGTAATTTTTCAAAAAAAAAATTAAACTCAAACCCCGGGGGAATACAAAAAGACGAGCGTACTGTTGATCATAGTCTCACTTTTCCGCTATATGTGTAAATATGCCTTTTGTACCATTTGGTACATGTACACTGTCTTTAATATTCAAAACTGAGGGATGTATTCACCTGATGTTTGAGTGAAATGACCTGATAGGAATTTTCTTCAATTTAATCATTTATTTGTCATATCTAAACCTATAGGTGACTATCCGTTTTATATTCTTTGATATGCAGTGTAAAAATTATGAAAAAAAACCGTTTTAAAATAAATTACCTGATAGATGTTCTGATAGTTCATCCTTTCTAGATCTATTCCATATATAAATGACTTTTTGAGACTAAAAAAACTCCTATGCAAAAATTCGACCTTCAGAAATTCCCCAATTTCCGCATGACCAGGAATGACCTGTTGAGAGCAAGAGGCTTGCCTCCTTTTAACGACATTCAGTAAATCAGTTTAGCATGCCGTGGGGGGGGGGGGGGGGGGTCATGTAGGTCCTCCTGGAAATATCTAATTTCTTAAATTCCTTTAATTTCTGAATTCTACATCATACCTCTCGGTAATTTTTATATTTAAAAGACACGGTAATGCATAAAAGAACAATATAATAGTAATTTTAAAAAGGGGAACTAAAGAATCCATGTTTGCAGGAAAAGTTGACACGAATTAATCAGGTTCTACATGAAATGTGGTGATAACGTTTTAACGAACAGTGTTCCAAAATCAAAAGTGTCTAAAACCTCTGTAACTATATGTATTTACAACAGAAATTTAGCTCACACCCCTACAAATAGACATTTCCAGATTTCGCAAACGCGAGGTTGGACTCGAACACTGACGCTTACTTTTGTCCTAAGATAATCAGGGAACATGTCAAAGCACGATTTTTAAAAATGATTTAGAAACAACAATACAAAATATTACTATAATAGTTAGCAATATCACTTGATAAAGGATATAGCGATCAACACGCAAATCTTCCCCCTTTCAAGATTTTATTATATTTTAATCGAAACATGTAATCAATATAGAATAAGAATATAGAAATAAAATCATCAAGAGAACGTACACGTTTATACTTGACTCACACACTGTCATATCCAACCACAAACTTTGCTAGTAATTGGTTATTTTGCAAGTTAAAAATGATATGAAAAGATAAAAACAAATTCCAAAAATGAAGAAATAGAAAATTGAAATGATTATTCATATATATTTACCCATGTGAATCATAGTTTTTCAAAATGTAGTTTTTTTTCTTTTTAAAGCAGATTATTTTTTAAAATTGCATTTAATTGGTTCAAGAGGTGGTTGTTATCATTGTTTGCTTAAGAATCTTTACATATCCTTTCTGATGTTTCTAAGAGCCATTGATTCGAAAATATAATTACATGTATGTATTGTAATTGTATTACGTTTGTCATTCAGGATACCCTTACTTATGCCTGTGTTAAGACTTAATGATCCTGGGCACCCATGGTTATTGGGCAATCGGTTTTTGGAACGCAGTTCGCAGTTCGCTATTCGCAATTCAAAAGTGAACTGCGTTCTAGAACGCAGTTCGCAATTCAAAATTTATAATTCATATTTGGGGTCTAAAATTTTCAGGTTCATCTACTAGTGGTATACCACTACCACTGTGAATAAATGGTGAAGTGGTCATCTCTAGTTTTTGAGATTCGGGCTTATTTGCAATTAAAAAGTGAACTGCGTTCTAGAACGCAGTTCGCAATTCAAAATTTATAATTTATATTGGGGGCCTGAAATTTTCAGGCTCATCTACTAGTGGTATACCACTACCACCGTAAAAATATGGTGATGTGGTCATCTCTAATTTTTAAAATTCGTGCTTATTTGCAATTGTAAAGTGAACTGCGTTCTAGAACGCAGTTCGCAATTTAAAATTTATAATTCATATTTGAGGCCTAAAATTTTTAGGCTCATCTACTAGTGGTATACCACTACCACCGTAAAAATATGGTGATCTGGCCATCTCTACTTTTTGAGATGTCGGCTTATTTGCAAATGAAAAGTGAACTGTGTTTTACATGTAGAACGCAGTTCGCAATTCAAAATTTATGATTCATATTTGGGGCCTGACATTTTCAGGGTTATCTACTAGTGGAATACCACTACCACCGTAAAAATATGGTGATGCGGCCATCTCTACTTTTTGAGATTCTGGCTTATTTGCAATTGAAAAGTGAACTGCGTTCTAAGTCGCAGTTCGCAATTCAAAATTTATAATTCATATTTTGGGCCTGAAATTTTCAGCTCATCTACTAGTGGTATAACACTACCACTGTGAATATATGGTGAAGTGGTCACCTCTTGTTTTTGAGATTCGGGCTTATTAGCAATTGAAATGTGAACTGCGTTCTAGAACGCAGTTTGCAATTCAAAATTTATGATTCATATCTGGCGCCTGAAAATTTTTAGGCTCATCTACTAGTGGTATACCACTACCACTGTGAAAATGTGGTTATGTGGTCATCATTAGGTTTTTAGACTCGGACCCCACTCATTTAACACTATATGCAATTGAAAAGTGAACTGCGTTCTAGAACGCAGTTCGCGATTCAAAATTTATAATTCATATTTGGGGCCTGAATTTTTCAGGGTCATCTACAAGTGGTATACTACTACCACTGTGAATATATGGTTAAGTGGTCAACACTACCTTTTGAGATTCGGACTTATTCGCAATTTAAAAGTGAACTGCCTTCTAGAACGCAGTTCGCAATTCAAAATTTATGATTCATATTTGGGGCCTGAAATTTTCAGGGTCATCTACTTATGGAATACCACTACCACTGTGAAAATATGGTAATGTGGTCATCATTAGGTTTTTAGATTCGGCCACACTCATTAAACACTATTCGCAATTAAAAAGTGAACTGCGTTTAAGAACGCAGCTCGCAATTCAAAATTTATAATTCATATTTGGGGCCTGAAATTTTCAGGGTCATCTACTAGTGGTATACCACTACCATTTTGAATATATGGTGAAGTGGTCATCTCTAGTTTTTGAGATTCGAGCTTATTCGCGATTGAAAAGTGAACTGCGTTCTAGAACGCAGTTAGCAATTAAAAATTTATAATTCATATCTGGGGCCTGAAGTTTCAGGCTCATCTACTAGTGGTATCCACTACCACTGTGAAAATATGGTAATGTGGTCATCATTATGTTTTTTGATTCGGACCCCACTCATTAAACACTATTCGCAATTGAATAGTGAACTGCGTTCTAGAACGCAGTTCGCAATTCAAAATTTATAATTGATATTTTGGGCCTGAAATTTTCAGGCTCATCTACAAGTGGTATACCACTACCACTGTGAATATATGGTGAAATGGTCATCTCTAGTTTTTGAGATTCGGACTTACTCGCAATTGAAAAGTGAACTAGTTCGCAATTCAAAATTTATAATTCATATTTGGCGCCTGAAATTTTCATGCTCATCTACTAGTGGAATACCACTACCACTGTGAAAATATGGTAATGTGGTCATCATTAGGTTTTTAGATTCGGGCCCCACTCATTAAACACTATTCGCAATTGAAAAGTGAACTGCGTTCTAGAACGCAGCTCGCAATTCAAAATTTATAATTCATTTTTGGGGCCTGAATTTTTCATGTCTAATTTAATGTCTAATATATAAGCATGGCATGAAATCGTCATCACGAGAATGGGGTTTTTAAATAATAGCAAATATCGCCAAATTAACATTCAAATCCAAATATATATTAAAGCTATCAACTTCTCTCTCTCTCTCTCTCTCTCTCTCTTTCTTTCTCTCTCTCTCTCTCTCTCTTTCTCTCTCTCTCTCTCTCTCTCTCTCTCTCTCTCTCTCTCTCTCTCTCTCTCTCTCTCTCTCTCTCTCTCTCAGTAATTGGGATTATTCTGTAAAACTATAAAACTATGCGTAATGGGGAAACCATACATTTTAACTGGTTGAAAGGTGGATGATTTGCGTGTTGATTGCTATATCCTTTATCAAGTTATATTTTTCTATTGCTTACTATAGTAATATCTATATTGTTTTTTTTTTAAAATCGTGCATCGACATGTTTCCTGATTATCTTAGGATAAAGTAAGCGTCAGTGTTCGAGTCCGACCTCGAGTTCGCGAAATCTGGAAATGTCTAATAGAAGGTACCGGTGCCTGATATTTATTTCGATAATTAAAAGAGGGATCGATTTATAAATAGATTTAGTAAACCCTCCTCTCCTGTGCTGAGGAAGAGGCCTCTTGTAATAGCCAACTTAAAGGGAGTTATGATAGAGGTTGTAAAGAATTATCTGAATTTAAAATGAATGTATTATCTAATGCAGTGTATTTAAAAAGCTTGTGATATAAGCTCTCATTAGTGATATTAATGCTTATGCACAATGTACATGTAATTCAGAGGGGACGGTTTAATGATTAAGAACACTAACTGAAAACAGTCGCCATCCTTTACAGTGACGGATATACGTCCCTGATTTCTTTTTGACTCGCAGCTACTGCCACAGCGAAAAATAATAATGTACGCAGCGCTATTTTAGTTTATAAGATTTAGAGCCGTATTGGATATAGAATATACATTATTCATTATAAGGGGCCCTACTAAAAATTCCCAATTTATTATAAGGAGATTTTAAACATCGGGTTCGAAAACATCGAAGACCCCTCCCCTGGGGATGGAAAATGTAAAAGCCATTTCTAGTGTTACATACTGTGAAAAAAAATGATAAGGTTGTCATTTTTAGTTTTTGAGATTCAAGGCGCCTGACTAATAGTACACTATTTTAGAGATTTTAAACATCGGGCTTTGAAAACTTTCATAGTGTAAATTGGCTAAAATGTCTTTTTTAGAGATTATCTTTTAAGGATAGATTACACATCGGGTTACCTCATAATACGTTTAATTTCAGTATATCTGATTTAAAAACTAAGATGTGAAATGTTAGCTTGAGAGTTCTTTAAATTGAGATAAACGCTTTTTTTAACAGGTATAATGCATTTAAATGGTTTTTTTTTCAAATAATCCGTCTTATGGTTTGACAGATAACTAAAGAAAAAGCCAAGATTATATTATATCACAGAAAAGCAAATTAAATCGTACAGAGAAAATAACAAAAATGACTGTCGTATTTATTGTTCTAAGGAAATTTAGTTCAGACATTGTACAATATAGATTGGAATTTGTTGAAAACTAATAAATTAGTATTTTTAAAAGCATATGAACAAAATGCAAAAAAAAAAAAAACAAAAAACAAAAAAACAAAAAAAAAACAAAAAAAAAACAACATACAATGATAAACATAAAGTGAAACCAACTAAGGAATCGAGTCATTGTAACTTAATAAACAATGTAACAAATTTAGATGTTATCTCTTTTGATTTTGGCATCATTATGATCACCTAGACAAATGAGTAAACCAAGGGTGGAATGGGATAAAACTTTGGGATAATCTATTCGCGGCTATATGGAGTGGGTTATATTAGATAAAAATATATAGAACAAATCACAGAAAGAAATTGAATACTTTTGTATGAAGTTTAAAAAATGTTATTTGAAACCATAATAAAAAGTGTAAGTTGAAACCACAACGTAAACTCTATGTTTATATTAAAGCCTCATTGGTGAGAGTTCTATTAAATTTCATTTTTATAAAGTAGGTTTGGCCCAAGTGATGTGTTTTATAGACAAATAAGTATCAGTTCCTAGTAAGACGAACTTATTTTTCGATAATTTAAGCGAAAAGTAAGTTCATATACATTATCTACATTTCACAAGACTTGTCCAATGGACGAAAATCAAAAATCAAAATAATTTTCATTTTGTATTTATTCTAAATAGCGAGATTAGTTGAAAATAACCTCTTTCTGCATTTTTGTTTCAAGAATAAACAATGAAGAACAATTAACTTCCTCATACCGCTGGTACTCCGTGTCCCGAGACCAAAACAAAGTTTTCAACATTGCATCCATAGGTTTCCGGTAAAGCTTCAACACGATACAAACTTCCTTTAGTTAACTATATCAGGATCAACAGGAAAAATGTCATTATTTACAAAGAAAGTTTAAACTTATGTTTTTTGTTTCCTTTAAAATACATTATTTAGTTTCATAGTGTGAATAAAGTTTACTAAATAATTGTAAGCAATATCATTTGTTATTCATAACAAATCGCTTTTGTACTTTTTGTGGGCAGATAACATGATTACCCTTTTGTATCCAAGACGCCATACCAAAATAAATACATATTTTCATTATTTTGTATAAAGTTTGCCAGTAAAATAGAGAAGATTCATTTTCAATGTAAATTCAAAAAAATCATTTTAATCGGGTGCTAGAATTGATAATTGGTTTAGATATTACAAACATTGTACATTACTTAAATTTGCCAACTGGGACTTATTATTTTTTTATTAATAAAAAAAAAAATACATAAAGTTATGATTTTTTTGCTGATAATCAATGAAGTCATTATCAGCAAAAATTAGTAAAAAAAAATCGGACTTTGAATAGCAATAAATTTAAAATATGTAAATGCAAAGACCCGAGGTTCCGCTTCAAAAAAAAAAAATGTAAATGGATGGGATCAACACAAACCATTTTGAGAGAATCGAGTGTACAAGATCTGCATAGAATTTTTGCTGTTCATTTATTAAAAAAAAGTATATTTTATTGAACAGATGAAAATAAGAAATATAGGAAGGACTGCCTACCAGCAGTTTAAGTTCATGCATTCATTTTGGAATCACCGGGGGTGGGGTGGGGCAGCTAGAGCAAATCAGTCTCTTTATGCATATCTATTACAACATTTTGCTGTGCTATGGTATGTCATTTTAATCATATGTTATGGGATTTTCATGCAAAGCTATGAGATCTGTATGCTATGATATAGTATGTTATGTTATGCTTTGAGATTTGAATAAAATCACGTCTGTATATAGAAGAGTTGTAATATTTCACAGTAAAACATTAATATAACTCAATGTTTATCACTTATCTGCAATTCAAACATTTGTTTCGAGTGTATAAACAATAAATATAGAGCTTAAGCAACTGTCAATAATGTAAGATAGATTGCCTCATGCAAAAAATTTCTAATACTTTTCCTTGTATGAATTCTTCTAAATGAAATATAACTTTAATAAATGCCTAGAATTATTATATAAAAAAAAATAGGAAAATGATTAAAAATATTTGTACCTTAATCAAAATTATCTTATAAAAGAAAAAAAATACCCAAACACATTAAAAACCAAGTTAAAATTATGCTGTGTGGTTTACTATGTTGCCATGCTATGGTATGCTATGGTGAACGAGAATCAAATGATATGCTGCGAGCTAGATTGTTATGCTGTGGTAAAATATTCCAAAGCTATGATACGACTATTTGAATTATATGCTTTACTATGTCGTATGTTGTTAAAAATATGTTTGAATTGATTAAAATGGAACGAATGTTTTTGGCAATAAAAAATATATATGAAATATAAATTATAAACAAAAATAAATCAGTATTTGCACACCGCATTCTTTTTCTAAAATGCTATTTGCATTGGCGTAGTTAAACAATAAAGTGTTTGGATCGCATCACAGTTTGAAAAATTGTCTTGAACTGTGACAAAAAGTGATCTAAAATGAGACAATATCCCACATATGCACTAACTAATTTAAACCGTTTGAAATGAATTTTCGGGGCAGGGACAATGAATATTAATCAACCCAGATGAGGGGGACTTTCTTCTATGATTTTCGCCAACTAATGAATATTGTAAAAATATTTCGTAGAAATTCACGTGCAAAGGGCATGGACCGGAAATGCTTTCATTATTTCCTTTCTTCAAATTCTGTTCATCTAACTTGACAAACCTGTGTATGGATAAGTTAGCATCTACTTCAAGTGATATTCATAATATTGCTAATTTCTTTAATCGTATTGAGTCATATTCAAATAAAAGAATATAATATGTTTTGACCAAGACCGCTTAAACTGCAACCAAAAAACCAACAAAACAAACACAACACAAAAAACAATCACCCCCCCCTAAAAAAACCCACAAAAAAACCCCCAAAAAACAAAACAACAACCCCCCCCCCCCCCACACACACACACGCACACACGCACACATACCGGATATTATTTGAATATATAGTCTTGTCTTTTACTTCCCAGTTCTCATAATCATGAATGTGCCAGGCAAAATGAATGTCTGTGTTTGTATATTCGTGGCAAGTTTGTTTAGAGAATGTATTTGTTCTGGTGAGTACTTCATTCATACTCCATAATTTAATTTGTATTACTGAAGCTATCTATATTACTGCTTTTGACAATTTGTAAGGTTTTTTGATATTGTTTTCCAATCAATACATTTTCAATAAGCTATGTGAAATGAATATCTTATATTTTTCTAAGAAAACTCTATATCATGACAATGTTTTACAAAAATAATCAATGCCTACAATCGTTCCATTTCCTTTGTCATTTCAATAAAATTAAATCAGTTCTATAAACATTTCACGCTCAGTAACACAAAATCAATTTCATAATATGTCGAGTTGACTTCACAACTACCAAATTGAGAAACATTTTCGTAGCTTTTTAAAAAATAATCTCAACAATTCATTTAAACCCACTCTATAAATTGTCCTTTTTTCATAGCTGTGATGTGATTTTTTCCCATTTAAAAATGTAAATCATTTTAATAGATATATATCCTTCAAAGTTTGTAGATCCACCAATTAATCAAAAAGGAATTCATATAAACCCAAAGGTTGCATAATCTTCATAGCCTCTTCGATTCGATATTGTGAATTAGATGCTTTAGCAGGTGTGTTGACCACACCAGGCATGCTTACTCATAAATTGATCTCACTATTCGATTAATACGAATTACTCATTTTTCAATAAGACCTGCATGTGTTAATTGACAAAGGTGAAGAAAAGTTGTTTGGATATTTTTTCTACGAGATATTTTTCATGTGCATCCAATTTTAGGCTATCAGTATTGACTACGCCCAGTAATTTTTTTTCGTTTACGCGTTTAATTTCTTTACCTTCTAGGATCAGACAACGGATTTCCTACCTCTTCAAGAATCATATCATACATTCTTTCGTTTCAAAAATATATTGATATAAAAGTGGTTTTTCTTGGATCACTTTTTAATCTTGTCAGCTATTTGTTGTAACTCTGACTGTTCTCCTTTTGCACTTGTTTGAATGAAAGTGGTGGCATCAACATACTTATACAACAACTATAGAACGATAGTTTGAACGTTGGCCACCATATGATTAAAAAGTTCTGAGCCGCACATCGTTCATTGATTTAGATATAACATAATTCAGTTTTACTCGTTGATTGGATAAAAAGCTTTTAACTAAGAACTAATAACTGGGTTAACACTGTTATTTTCCATTTTTTCCCAATAACTTATTGTGATCAATATGATCTCTTTATATAACATTGTTTAGGTAGGAGGGGTGTGTAATGCCGCACAGAAGCCTCTTTAATATTTAATATTATAAAGAAACGGGTTGACCAAAGTAAATCTCGATGAATACAAACAATGATATAGAAATGATATAGTAATATTACGGTTAAATATAAAGTAATATTTCTATATCATTGTTTTATAATAATTCGTTTTCCTTAATAGCATGCAATATGTAATTTAAGTTGCTCAATTGAAATCAATAACTCTACGAGCTATATCTTAAATGTTAGAATATATAACCCAACTGTTTGCTCTTATTAAAAAAATATCATATCAAACCATTCTTTATGATAAACATCAAGGTTTTTTAGACAGTTTTATGCAGATAAAAATGTAAATAACAATACTATTGAACTTTAGCCTGTGTCTTAAGATTTCTTTTTACAAAGAATTGAGAAATCTGAATATTAACAAAAGTACTGGATTAGATGATATACCAGCAAGGTTTTTAAAAGATTGTGCTTTTTATATTAAAGAACCAATTATGTCCATTATTAATAAATCTATAGCCACTGGTATTGTACCGGAAGATTTTAAAAAGGTTAGAGTCAAACCTCTCTTCAAGAAAGGAAGCTCCCTTGAAGTCGGAAATTATCGACCAGTCAGTATACTATGTATAGTATCAACGGTTTTGGAAAAATGTGTCCATGTTCAACTTTAAGATTTTTTAAACAACAATCACTTATTGTATTCATACCAATCAGGTTTTAGAAAGAGATTTTCTACAGATACTTGTTTAATACACATACTAGATTTTATTAGAAGTAATACTTCTAAAGGGAATTTTACAGGCATGGTCATTTTGGATTTACAAAAAGCCTTTGATACTGTTGACCATACAATCTTATGTGACAAGCTAGAAGTTTTAGGTGTTATATCCACTGAATGGTTTAAATCTTATCTGTCATGTAGACAACAACAAGTCTCTGTCAATAACATTTCATCTGATTTTAGTATGATAAATTGTGGTGTTCCTCAAGGTAGTATTTTAGGTCCTCTTTTATTTTTAAAATATGTAAACGATATGGCGGCCAGTGTTGATGATGACTGTAAACTTATTTTGTATGCTGACGATAGTGCTATTTTTTATGCACACAGAGATCCTGATATTATTGCACAAAAACTGGGTAGTGTTCTTGAAATGTGTTTTTCATGATTAGTGGACAACAGATTGTCACTTCATCTTGGCAAGACGAAATCTATTTTATTTGGTCCACCAAGAAAACTTTAAAATTTTACAGATTTAAAAATTTTGTGTGATGGCCATGTTATTAAAGGTTCTGACAGTGTCGAACGTTTAGGAATCTGTATTGACAAGTTTCTCTCATTTGAACATATTGTTTTAAGCATTATTCAAAACGTAAACGCTAGACTTAAACTTTTATACAGAAATGCATCCTGTCTAAGTACAGAGTCCAGAAAGATTCTATGGTCTGCCTTGATACAATGTTATTTTGACTATGCTTGTTTTTGGTATTGTGGAATAAACAAACAACTTAAGCACAGATTCCAAGTTACCCAGAACAAAGTAGTAAGATTCGTTTTAAACCTGGGTCCCAGAGATAGTATCTATGGTAGCATTTTAAATTATTTAAATATGTTAAGAGTTGAAGATAGAGTTGCTCAATTACGACTCAACCATGTTTTTAATATATACCATGGCAATGCACCAGCATTGGTAATGACCATTTTGTATTGAATAACAATATTACAAGAAGTGCAACCAATAAGAATTTTATTATACCTAAGATAAAAGGTAAAGAGTCTTCATGTTTTTTCTACAATGCTTTCAAAGACTGGAATGCATTGCCTTTGGAGGTCAAGGAAATTAATTCTAAACACAAATTTAAGAAAGCCGAAAAATATTTCTTGTCTTAAAATGCAAGAGATACTATATGATTGCTTTTTCAAATCCATTTTTATCTTATGTATTGTTCTTACCTTTAAGTTATAAAAATGCTTTAAACTTTTCATCCGGATAAGGGTTTATCAACTTTTTAGACTGAGTCATGTGACCCCGTCTAATAGTTTACTGTCAGCCGAAGTCTCAAACCGGAAGCCACGCGTAAAACAACATAAATTGAGTGCAGAAAGTTTTCACGCATTTCAGAAAATATATATTTTAAAAAATACGAATTAAATCTTTTTAAGTCCTTTATGTATAAACTAATTCTATAAAGTTAAATAAAAAAAATGTTCTATTGAACAAAATATTCATGCTCGGATTTAATAGTTGTAGCGATTTGTGGAATGAGTTACGTAACTGAATGCACAACGCCGTTGACGATTCAGTTGAAGGACGAGCTCTTGAATTAATAGAAGGGGTTGAAGGTTGAATGGAAAGTAAAGTTCACAAACGCAATGTGCTATTTTTGAAAAGTTGTGAATTTAATTTTAACAATCTATCTCCTGAATACTACCGAACTTTATGCGCGGGCCGAAGTTAAACTCTGAATACACAGCTGTATTACTTATTAAATAGGTTCTTCATTGGCTTCCAGTCTTCTTTCGGTATGACTGCTGTTCATCTCTTTAGAAAGGAATTTTGTACATAGAAAATAATAACAAGTCTGAATATGCCTTCTCGTTCATTGACTCTTTAATTAACTAAACTGAATTTAAATTTTTAACAATGCTACTTTCGGTATGACTGCTGTTCATCTCTTTAGAAAGGAGTTTTGTACATAGAAAATAAAAACAAGTCTGAATTTGCCTTCTCGTTCATTGACTCTTTAGTTAACTAAACTGAATTTAAATTTTGAACAATGCATTTTAAGCAAAATTAATATAGATTATACATTTTGGGTGACCGATACATCAAACAATATATACAATCTTATCAATTGAAGAACCAAGTTAAATGTTAATGTTCATGTTGTCAGGCTTATTTGAAATATTTTGTATTTTTTTTACATGTTATGAAACATAAGTTTATACTATTTTTTCTGTACTTTATAACGTACACAACCAGTCACATTCATGTTTTAAAAAATGTCTTCATTAATATCTTAATGTCTATTATCAAAATCTCAGCTGATCTTTCTCCAATCGGTAAATATCTCACACCAATATTAGACCTATGAATTCAGAAATAATGCATAGTTGTTATGTTTTAAAGTTTTAATTTACCGTGTGGTAGTACATGTAAAAAGAAGTAGTACTTATATCAATGTTAAGAAGATAAAAGATCATAGTTTATATCGTAGTTTTAAAATCTGATTTACAAATCCTTCATTGTAGCTCTTCGAAAAAATTCAAATTAAATCGCTTTCGAAATTAAGTTCATTTTTACCAAGACATGCATGGAAATTTGCGCTTAATAGACGAAAGTGTATTGAAAAGACACGTATCCCTGAAATGACAATTTCCTGCAACATTTGTTAATTTTGCTGTTAAAAGCGTTAACTTTGCATATATTATAAATTTTAAAATCAAATAATTCTGAATTAATAGCTAAATTAACAATTTAATAAATTTTCATGTACAATAAACATTGCTTTATCTATTGTCTGTAAAACAAATTACCGCCGTGTGAATATTTCTCTTAGACATGACACCTTATCTCCTTCATTAGCACTAACTGACTGATCTGGACATTCTATTTATATTTTTTCTAACCAGTCCTTTAATTGACTTATCACTGTACATTTATCAGTTAATGTCTTTATCATTATGTTGCTTTATTTTAAACAACAAAGGTAACAGCCAATCAGGAAAGGTCTACCCCAAAGTATGACGTGATTCATTCACTTCCGGTCTCGATTTTCTAGTTTTATCGATTTGAAAAGCAGTAGACTAAGTTCGAAGTATGATTTTCAATAAAAGGAACGGTTGTATCGTAATTCGCGGAGATGATGCACGAGTTTTTACAATTTTACATGAATCGCTGCCAGAGAATCGTGTCAGAGAAGCCAGTCTAGAAATCAATATGGCGAACGTGACGAACCTTGTTATTGTTATAGTACTTGAAATAATCTTATGGTAAAAAGAAATATGTTTAACGTCAGGTTATCTTCGCTAGCCAAGGGTTTCTGATCCGTACCGCTCCTCACGAACCCTTGGCATATCGTGTTACAAGGTTAGCTTTTTAAAAAGCTAAGAAAGTCAGCCAGCGGAATTTTAATTTTAGGTCAAAAGTGAATACACAATCTATTAAAACACAAGATAATAATTTCCAAAACAATAAAAGATATGCGGGTGCACATTTAGTTTGCACCATTATTTTTATGACTGTACATGTAGGTGAGGAGATAAGCGTGTAGCGATGTACAACAATGTATGACGTACTGCACACTTGATACTTATTAAAGTTGTAACTTTTGCAAACATAGCTCTCCGATTTTAATGGTCTCGTCGCAAACCATTAACAATATATTTACTTTCCAATCTCACTGAGAGTCGGAAAGATATACGCGGCTGCAGACGATTCCCATTGACAGTCTTCCAATACATCGATGCGCAGTTTAACTTAGAAACTGACCAGTTTCATAACTTCTTCGAATTTCTCTAACACGAACTATCTAATTCCTTCCCAGAATTCCAATCTACGCAAGCGCAATTGAAGTTTCATCCTAACTTAATTAGTCAGCCCGCGGGCTGACTAATCAAAAGTCGGAAGTTTTTTCCTGGATTTTGATTGGGATAAACTGAAACCGTTCGACCAATCAAAAAATGCAAAACATATCTGATTTAATGTTTTCGTACTGTTTATTCACTTGTGTCTCTAGCACGAATAGCTCAAAACCATTATTTTTCTAGTCTTTCTGTTTGGGCCTTTATGATGCATGTATCATTCAATGGTACAATAATACGTACACCTGATTGTGTATCAACAGAGGCATGTTCTCGTAGATTAAGGATTTACCCCCTCCCCCCAGTCTTACACCTTTCGACTGAATTCGATCTATATGTAACATTTTACATTATTTCTATTTATTGTATACACTGGGGTCAGGGCATTAAAACGCTCTTCCAACTTGTCTATATCAATGTCTATAGCATGTATAGAGGCTGCCATTACTGCACCAGGTACGTGAATGTACGGCATCTTTCATTATTTGGCTGATTTAAAAATAGGATAGGATATCACTTGACAAAAACAAATCCCGACTTTTGATAGCACGATATGCCAAGGATTCGTGAGGAGCGGTGCGGATCAGAAACCCTTGGCTAGCAAAGATGACGTCAGGTGTCTGTGTTTGTTATCGGTATACAAATGTTAACTTTGTTCGGTAATTCAGCAGTTGGAGAGTTTTCGGAGTTTTCATAAACCTTGCATAACGGATACTGACTTGTGGATTTTCCATTGGATCACAAAATTAAATAATTTAAATTATTATTATTTATTATTTATTAATTTATTATTTAAATAATTATTTTTAATTTAGATTACTACCTAGATATAGTTGTTTTGATTTTCCCGATTAGTTGTAGTTTTTTTAAAAATTTTTCCTTGGGGTCTTAAAATACCGTTGTGTCAATTTTATAAAATTATGAAGGACAGTCCCGGCCAGGATTTAGTAAAAATTTTACACAAAGTATCAGGCAATTGCAAAAGTTGAATTTTAGCATAGATTGAAACACCTAATTTAAATTCATATTTTTTAAAAGCATATTCAAGGAAAACATGGACAATTACTCTCAGTACTTTGATTCCGTTACAGGTTATTGATTTATATATATCATTTCTTTCAGATTTAATGAAAAATCTGTATCCAAAAGATTAAACCCTGTGTGAAATTTAATAAATTTCCATCTATAGTGAGATAAACGTCTTTTGAGAGATTCTAACATCCTATCCATGCCATTTTTTTTTTACTAAAGTTTATCTTTAACACAAACAGGTTTGCATATAAGTCTAGTGTTTGGACGGTTCCGCCAAGAGATTCTGGGGAGCCGTTTTTGATTAATGAAGTGATATCTGCATACTGCGATATCTTATATTCTTTACCATCTGTATTTATTACCTTTATATCCTGATCATTTCAAAATAAAATACCAAAAATTTCAGCACAGAGTATAAATAAATATGGAGAAATTGGATTTCCTTGTCTTCATCCCCTCTCTGATTGTAAATATTTAAATACTATGCCATTTTGTATGATACGTGAAGTTACATTGTTGTAAAAAACCTTCTATCCATTTTTAAAATTAATTTATCAAAATTAAATATTCTAAAGTTTCAAAAATAAATTTCTAAGACACTGAACCAAATGCTTTTTTTAAATTAATAAGCTTAATTAGACCTGTTATTTGTTTACTTTCAATGTAGTTCATAATATCATATAAAAGTCTGATGTTTTCTCCTATAATACTACCCTAAAAATTTGATCACGACTAATTTATTTATTTAAGAACGTTTTAATTCGTTCTGCTATACAGCATGTCACTATTTTATATACAACTGTTAATAAAGTTATGGTACGCCAAATTTTCAAAAACTGTTTAGGTTTATATTGCTTTTGAATACAAGTGATTATTCCAAACTTATTAGAAGAGGATATATTGCCTATTTCATACCATTTATTAATTGCTCTGGTTAAAAAGTAATACAACTCAGACCAGAAAAATTTGAAAAATTCAGCTGTAAAACCATCAGCACCAGGGCTTTTATCATTTTTCATAGTTTTCAAAAAAAATTGAGGGCTTCATTTTCTATTATAGATCCTTTTTTACTTTCTTATTCTTCCTCCGTAAGTTCTCTTATGTCTAAATTAGTTAATTTTTAATATATATTATCGCTTTCTAATTGTCTTTTCTTCTAAAACAGGTTCTCATAAAACATTTTGTTTCATTTAAAATATTTTCTTTATGGTGCAGAATTTGACCATTTTCCTTTTCTAGTTGAGTTATTTGTTTACCGATAACGTTTTGTGATTCTACATTACAAAAATATTTTGATGGTTTATCTTCCTCTTCTATCCATTTAACTCTTGACCTTACCTAATTTCCTCTAAGTTTGTGGTTTCTAATAGTTTTATGTTTAGTTTGTTTTTCTTTAATTAATTTTATTAATTCATTGTCTGCCTTTTGTTCTAATCGTTTGCACATGATATTGTTTTCCCTCTTATTTCCATAAGTAAGGTGTCTACAAATTATGTATCCGTAAGATTTCGGAAACTGTAAGAGATCAAGACACAAAACTTATATGAATGATAGACATTTGATTGATGATGTGTTCAATGGGATTCATTTAGTCGTCCGTCTCTTCCTGTTTTCACTGGAAGTGTTCAAGCAAGTGAATCTTCTAATAAGTTTAGATTTTTTCTTTGAATATTTTATTCAGTCTGCTGAACAGTAGCGTTCCATAGGAAAATATACTAAAAAAACTTACTTTTAATTTCTTTGATCACTTCTGTGTGTCTATTTTCTGTCGCAAGACGAAAAACATTTTCTTAACAAGATCTTAGTACTGACAAAAACTTGAAGAACCAAACTTTGAGAAAAGACTTAACAATGTATGAAGATATGTTTACCATATTCTGTTTGATCCAGCGTAACTTCCGGTTGTCACAAGAAGTGTTCCGACCAGGAAGCCCTCTACTCAAATTATTAATTTCATGTCACTCGAGTTAGGGGTTCTGACTTTAGGGCGGGGCCAAAATAGTTATATAGTGTTAATGCAGTTAATGTTTAAAAAATTGTTTTCTTTACTTCTGAATAAAAACTGACTGCATATTAAGAAAGAAAATAAAGCCATCTATCAAAATGTTAAAATTCAACTCTCATATAGTGTATAGGGTAGGGTTCTTAATGCAGGGTGTGGCCAAAATGGTCATTTAGTGTTAATGTATATAAAATGTTTTAAAAAGTCTACTGACACAAAATAAAAAAAAATGATTACATATTTGGAAAAAAACATTGAGCTGTCATCGTTAATAATATTTCATGTCACCTACATGTAAGGAAGGATTATGGCTGGGAGGGGGTGGTATATATTTGTGTTAGTATTTCATTCCGCTCAGGAATTTCAATGGAAAAATATGAGTAAATTCACATATTTAGAAAAGAGAAAGAATGAAGCTGTGTAACAAAGTTAAGTTAAGATATTGTAAAAGCATTTCGAAAGAGTTCAGGCAGTTAATGGAGTTATCTTCACTTGCTTCTTCATAATGGATTTATCTTACTTTGCTTGTTCATATATAGTATTTAATCAATATAATGAAGTGAAGAAGTTGCATGATCAAAAGAGTTATGAAATAGTTTTATCATTTGAAACAAAAACCTATTTTAACTTTCTAAATTAACAAATACACTTAATAATAAAGTAATAATTGGCTAAATAATATCACTGATAATCAGTACATGTAAAATGATTTTGGTATAATTGCCAGATGGTGCTGTAATAGTACGGAAGCCCATTGGTGCCACTTAGAAAAATATTTTATCTGGCGGCCACCAGATAATTTTCTAGCGGCCGCCACATAATTATCTGGCGACCGCCAGATAAAACCTGGCTTCCTGATGCGCGCATGTTTTAATAGGAGCTTTTAGGGAGTAGTGGATACACTCTAATGTATTAGTTATATTAACAATGCAAAGCTTAAGTTTTGAAACACTGGTAAAGTGGAATGTACATCAGACTTTATTCAAATCTAGATGTTACTTTGTGCCTTGTATTATTTGTTGTAAAACACTGTATTTCAGAGTAATTATAAACTTTTAAACTGAACTAAACACCCGTTCAGGAAGTCTTAAGAGGGCTCGATGGTCGTGGCCATTTTAAGAGACTGTATTGATCTCCTTTAGAAAAAGAGCTCCAAATAAAAAAAATTGAAAATTCCCATGAAATTTAAAAAGTAAAATATATGGATTATTCTTTACTTAATAATAGTTGATAGCAAAACAAATCATATCTTAAAATTTTAGGTAAATGTGATGGTTACTTTGTTAACCATTAAGCTCCTTAATAATAAAAAACCTTAACTTTAGCTAGAGGACTGTTATGTAAAGATGTATAAGTAACAGGAACGCACTGCCTTCTATATGTTTTAATTTTGGTATAAGAATTTAAAAACACAGATTACAGTCAGGGTTTTTTTTACCACGACAGCTTGTACAGACAATTTCTCGAGTGCGGATCCAGCTATGACTTCATAAAGATAAACTAAGATACTAGTAAATGTGTATTAGCTTTTGTAGCCATATAAATGAAACTATTTAACTGACTGTATTAAATCTGTATTGTTAAACTGTTAAACAGCGGCTCTGTCAACATCCATCTTTTCAACCAAATATAAATACAACACACACATTTCTGCAAAATAAATTTCATGGCGGCCGCCAGATAATTATGTGGCGGCCGCCAGGTAAATTATGCGGCGGCCGCCAAATAAATTATATGGCGGCCGCCAGATAAATTATGTGGCGGCCGCCAGATATTATATGGCGGCCGCCATAAAAAATTATTTTTTTCACCTGGCACCAATGGGCTTCCGTAGTAATGTCTAAGAAGGTTGAATAGCTGGAATAGTAGATGGCAAAGAAGAATAACAGACGAAAGCTTCATAGGCTTTTTTTGGTTTTGTTTATATGCCCACAGGGAGAGTTTCTGTGTGCCACTGGGGATTGGGAATGGGAGGTTGTTTTTAATAAACCATGTATAATAGTAACTTAGTTTTAGTTTATCTATGAAAAGATATATACATTAGTTAACAAATATGGAAAAAAATATTTTTTATCAGAGCCTTGCATCTTTTTAATATCAGGTCATGCACTCTATTATGATCAAGTTTTTTGCTAAAGATATACGATTTCAGGCAGGTCGTCATTACAATATTATAATTTTTCTACTCCATAACTAAACTTATTACAATGCATATACAAGAATCCTCGACAAGTTTGTGTATGGGCTATGGTACTCAGGTGACCGTTATAATTGCCAAGGCCTTGGAAGTTGAAGTCAGTAATTGCAGGAAGTCGTAACTGTCCTATCCATTATCAAGCTGGGAAAACAGGAAGTTTATAACTAAAGAGAAAAAAGATTGAGGTACAAAGTAAAGTAAAAAAAAGAATCATCAACTGCTCTAACACATGCCAGTGGCATTTAAACAGTAACATATGAAAGAAACATTGTAAAGAAAATACGGAAGAATCGAGAGTGTATACTTTGTTTACTTTTCCATTACAAATATGCTTTTAGGAAGGGTTTCCAAAATATAAGAAAGATAAATAAATAAACTAAGGGAGATAGAGACTTACAGTATGAAATCTATCCCTAAAACTTTTTCTTTATAAAATAAACAAGGGAGTTTAGGGTTTTGTAAGAAGAAAAAATAAATCAACGGATTATCAAGTTCATGACCCGCGCTACTCCCATACATGAACACCATAACAAATATACACAACATATAGGCCTACCATATCTCCACAGATACTTTCATACTGTAGCCCTCCAAACTCGTTGAATATTATAAACAGCATGTTCTTACATATGTTTTACAGCCTTGCAAGAATATTTTGCTGTTTGTCAATAAATTAAGCATGTCCGTTTCTTGGTAAAATTACATCGGAAATCTGTTGGTAAATATTTTAGAACCCAAGTACGTTCAGTAATAAAAAATCCGGAAAAGTAATGAAAAAATATAATATAAAAGTACCCTTGCTGTTATAGTTAGTGAAGAGATAATTTAAAAAACTCTTACCTTAAATAAATTTGTTTTCAAGGGAGAAGAAACAAGTTATTTTATACGTAATGGGTAAAAAGAATAACAAACATACTGCCCGAAATAAACATGGAGATTTTGTATGAAAAACAATGGTTATGTACAATCTAAGCACTAAATTCAGTTAGAAATGTATGACACATACTGCATCGGATTCCGTAAAGGGTTAAAAAAGAACGAGTTTTTGGGTTTTGGAAATAAATGATCAATATTATGTGTGATTACTTTATTAGGCGATTTACAGTCCGGGATTCCCATAGTGTGAAAATCTTTTGCTTCCTATTTTACATACCATCTAGACGCGAGTACCAAAGCGTTCTGCATTTTGTTTTTCCCTGTGCGTCCGTAAGAGCGTACGTCCCGTGCCGTGTTCGTTATCGTCTTCTGATCCCTCTTGGATAACCCCGTCCTGGTTCATGAAGCGGTAAGCATACACATTCGCGGCAGTGTTAAGGTGTCCCAGAGCTAAAATACGGCTGAAAAACGATATTGAATCAACGAAAATATACTTTGACCGCGAGTATTTCTTAAAATCTTCATGATGACGTATATTAACAACGATGTTTAACATTATATTTGAGGCATTTTTAGTGATGTCATTTGGACTGCGTTGTCACATGACGTGCGTATCTTATAATTCCAAAATATCTAATTAAATTGCATCGGCACAGGTGATTAATGACGTTAAATCATCACTATTTTTAAGAAAAATCCTTTGTTATTTCATATACTTTGAAGTTATTGCTTAAGCTTTAAATATATATTTCGTTTTTTAAAGGGACATGGTCACGATTTTGGTCAAATTCTATTTTTCTATTTTTATTATTTTCAATGCTTTAGGAATGCATTTCCAATAACCAAATGCAATTTGAGAGTCAGTATTTAAGTTATAAGCAAGATAGAGGGCTCACAATTCTTTGCCATGTAAACAAGGCTCGTGTCCTGTTTTTGTTTACATAAGTTCAATTTACCAGTAAAAGTTCTTTTTCAAGCTGATTTTTCTATCTTCTTATTCATTTTAAGCATAAATAAACAGATCCTAACATTTATAGCATTCATTTTAAGTTTAAAACTGGAGTTTTCACTTCAACGTTCAAAATGTAAACAAATGCTTTGTTTACATTGCAAAGAATTGTAAGCTCTGTAACTCGCTTATAACTCAACGAATGACACTCAAATTTTGATTGCCTATTAAAAATGCCTTACTGAAGCATTGTAAACATTAAAATCGGAAAAATAATTTTTGACCAAAATCGTGACCATGCCCCTTTAAAGATTTTAAAAATAACATTTCAACAAATCACCAAAGTAAGGCGCACTTTTACTTATTTAGAGCAATCTACATAAAATTGGGGTAAATGCGTTGGTTTCCCAAGAATGATTCATATTGGTACTTACATTCTCTACCAATTTTACGTAAAATATTTTAAAATTGTATTTATCGTTCACCTGCGCCAAGCTGTTTTTACATACATAAAAATGTGTTTATTCAGTTGTTTAACACGTAACAAGGAGTCACCAAACCACTGATTTATAAATAGTCTAATACTTTAAACGAAGCTTTAAACCTGTCAATTATTTAATACTGATTATTGATTTAAATGAATGCTGAAGTCTAGCATTAGCGGTAGCATCTATGTTTAGGAAATAAGCGGTTTTGTTACGGTTTGAATATATTTGACTTTTAACGTTACGACACATTCCTTGAGCACTATCGAATGAAATGCAGATCGTGACGTCAAAGTTTATTATTATGTCATGTCGTATGAAGAACAGACAAGTGACTTTCTACACTTAAGCATTGAATCATTATTTCTTGAAAGATATAGTCTCAGAACTGCAGCGGAGTTTACATACAAATTGAGTAACGCGCGTTAGCGCGTTATGAAAATTTGTTTGCACACACCGCTGCAGTTATGAGACTATTTCTTCAAAAATAATGATTTAATGCTTTTATATACACTTTAATCTTTAAAAAAAGTTTTTGCCTTGTATGCAAATGTGATTTATACCTTAAAAAATCCTATTTTATCCAAAGGGTAAGTTCATATAAATGGAAAAGCCACTGTAACGGCCACAAGCATGAACCTTGATTTTCGCTTGTGGCGTTGTATTTTACAGCGTTCAACGTTTGTGACGTCATGATAAAACTCGATATTTTAACATTTCGGTACCCTGAGTGTGTTAAAGTGTTATAACTGCAGTAGCTTTCCACACACTTTACATGCAAAAAATCTGTGGAATGAAAATATATCGCTGTAAAATCAATCGGGAAGGATTAACATATCTGCGTTATGTGTTGCACTGGACACATTTGGTAAACGCAGCAATTTTACCATTTCTTTCCATACCTTACGGTGTATCTTTACCTTAAAGGCTCTAGGTTCGAATCAGTTACCGTTATCTTCAATGATAGGCGTAATCCTTTGCGTTTTGTCAGTAACCAGTATTCTGTCGCCCGTTTTGTCTTGGTATGTTGTACCGTTAGAAAAGTATACACACTGCCTTCAATATAGCTTTTGTATGTGTGGGGTCCGACACTTGGACGAATATTGGTCCTCGTGACTTGTGTTTATCTTCGAATTGGCCCATTCGATATTACTTTGATATTCCTATATCGTTCATTTGTGTTTCTGTTAAGGGGGATGTGCGGCCATCTTTTACATTTGAGCATAAGAATGTAAACATTTCTTGAACTGGCTTGTGTCTGCCCGAAACTGACCAAAACTGTTGCCAAAGCAATAAATATGAGATTCTACATGATGTTTTGTATGCAAATTATGCATACAAGAACAGGACAATGCCTTTTTAATCACTTAAAACATATGTCGAACTGCGCAGGTACAGACTTATTTTGAAGATTTAAAAATCTGAAAAAATATAATGGGGGCTCATTGTTGTTCTCTCTACAACAATTTGTTGAGAAAAAGGTTGAATTTTGCACATAAATGTAGAAACCTTGCCTCAAAATAGGGTACCATTTTTTATCAGTCGGCATGGTATCTATTTTTAGAACAAGAAAATTCCAGGCTGTGCTTAAACTCCCGTGTCTATAGAGTCACATTGACGTTATATTTTCATTGATAAAAATAAATGTCAATTCAAAACAATCTGGACTGAATTTGACAGACATCTCTATACCAATTCCAATTGTATTAGTTCTATGAGTATAAATTAAATTACCTTCTTTTTAGAAGTCGGATAGAGGTCCAAAATATTGATTGCCTTAAAGAAAAAATATAGAATGTACATATATTTTTCAACGAAAATATAACTCTAATGTTCCTCCATGGACACAGACAAAAATATATCGTGCAAATTGATGGTTTTTGAGAGTCATTTTAAGATTGAGGTGCCCTCTTTTGACACAAAGTTATAAATTAAATAAGCTAGCTTTGACCTTTTTCTCAACAACTGGTTGTAGAGTGGACACTAATGACATCCTTTCATATTTTTTCATATTTTTAAATCTTGAATTTAAATCTGTAGCTGCGCAGTTCAAAGTGATTAAAAATGCATTTTTCTGCCCTTGTATGCTTAATTTACATACAAAACAGCATATTAAACGTCATTTTTATTGCTTTTATATCTTTTGACAACAGTTTTAGTAAGATTTGGACATAAACAAGCCAGTTCATAAAATGTTAACATTTTTCTTCTGAAATGTAAAAGATGTCCACACATCCCCCTTAACGCGCGCTTTTTTATTAACACGGAGTTTTATTGTCAATGCTAAATTTTTACCTATCTTCAACACCGTATACAATAATATCGCAATCCGTTGATTTCGATAAGAGTTTATTTATCTTTTCATTTTGGAAATTTTTTTTCTGTTCTAATCTGACGATTTAGTTCCATATTAATGCCATCTATAGGTGCATTTCGTGTTAATTGTCTGATAATTGAGTTACGTCGTACGTAACGTCGATTGCTTGCTCTTGTACCAATTGCAAACGATTTTCAATTCCATGTTGACCATGTACGTACAGCTCGTTTGATAGAATCTAGCTCATTTCATTAGTGATCGAGACAAATCAAGAGATTTGCTAAAGTTTACTGAATGCCTATTCAGTACACGCAACGCTGTAGTAAAGGATTAAAAATGTTCATGATAAACTTATAATCGCGTAAAACGATCTTCACGATTAACCTGATAATGGCAGAAATTGATAAAAAAAGTACAAATCAAGATATACGCAGAATATGCTGAATACTACGTCATTTATAGACAATACAATGGTGACAAGTTTAAATTTATTAACAAAATATAAGATCTTAAATGATCAATAAATTATCTGTATTGTTAACATTGTTTTCAATAATGAACAACCTAACCGATCGCCACGAAAATTTCAACCCGGGATCAAATCACACGGAAAAGAGCGCCTTCAATTAACTCTTGTTCTAAATAAATATAAAATTTACCATAAATACCTTTGTTTCTGTAAAAAATGATGCATAAAAAACTATATTGCATACAAGTTAGTTTTTTCGGAGATATATACTCCACATACGATTTAATATAATGGACATGCAGGTAAAAATGAAACTTTTTTCCTAAAAGCTTCGATTGTTTACAATAATTTTTCATTTCAACTACTTACATATATGATATGCATGAAATATCGTGTTAAATTTTGATCTAAAAAATTTAGAAATTGGTATGATAGAATGCTGGATAGAATTGTACATTACTTGTTCGATAAATTATCGTAAACGGCACATTGAACGACTTGTAACTTTGAAATAAAACTTAACCTGCTTATGAAAAGGCACGAAACGATTAACACGATAGGAGAACGGAACGTTTACTTTCAACAAAAGCAACGTCTGGTTTGTTTGTTTTTTTTTGTAGCCATAGCCATTGTCAACACTATACAATGAAAAATAAATGAACAGGTACTTACGGGTAGCACTAGAAAAACTCGAGATTGATGTAAATACAACAGTAACATAGATAATTTGATTCCATTCCTGTCTGTCTAATAATTTTCCTATTAAATTAAATCAGTGATTTTGCTGTAATTACTCCTAGTACAACACTGTTCACGACACTGTTTAAAGGCCCTCCTTAGCTTGGTGCCATCTCCGTTGGTTTGGACTCAAATAGCTGTTAATATGTGTGACCTGGTGTATATGAGGTAACTCACAATACACAAATAAATTGAGTACCTTTTCTAATGCGTAATCCGTCATCCGGACTATGATGCAATGTGTGATGTAGCTGCTTAATTAAAATCAAAAGCTCATCAAGCCAAATTTTAAATATTTAAAACGTTGCCAAAAACTGCTTGCAATCTTTGAATAATATCTTATTCAAACATTTTTTTATCAACAAAGTTATCAAAAATGCAAATGTTCGTATTACTCATCATTGTTTAATAATTGTTTCCTATGACGCAATTCAAAGAGAAACTTTCTTCAATTTTGTAAACAAATGTTCAGCTGGTCTTCTTCCTTCATATTCGTCTACATGAATACAGAGCATCGCTGCTAAAATACATTATTCGCGACAGGGTTTTGTCATGTGACTATACCTATCGTAGTAAAAGATGATATTTAAGTAAGCACGCACTCGAAGTGTCTTAGTCAAAAATATTCCCATGTTTTTTATGGTGGCATATTTATGTTATCCACATAAGTTTAATCAACATAGCATATCACGTAAAAACGAGATAACTATCTCGTCAAGTCAAGATACCTTTCTTGTTTCTCAACAAACTCAGACTTCTATTTTGTCTAGTCAACATAAGATATTAAATTTTGTTGCGATAACTATCTTGATAAGATGAGATACTTTATCTTGTATCTTGACTACAATGTGTTGCATTTGCAAATGCTGCCATCTACAAAACAAGATAATACATATATAACAATTGTATAATTATAGTATTTCGGAACTCATTACTCAATCCAGCTATGTATATTGAAAGGCACTTGTACGTAATCAAAATAAATATACCTAATTGCCCATCAATTAGTGTCTGATAATTAATCGTAACTTTGATATTTAATCTTCAGGTGAATCTGAGATTAACATAAATATATAAATATGCTGACTTATAGAGCTTTAGACACATTGAATAAAAAACGGAAGACGCAAGGTTGATATTGAACTACATGTAAATTAAAATAAATCATACGATTTAAGATTAAAATAATACTTTTAAAGAATATTTAAAAAGAACACATCAATTTATTATGTTTTAATTAGGAATGAAAACAAACAAATATGTTAAGAACAAATAGAATTAACCAAAATAGAACCAAAGGTAAAAAAAAGGATTTATTTTAATGCTTAGCATAACACTTTCAATTGCATGTAGTTTAATATAATGTATTTAAGACAGTACACCTTTATAAATATGATGAAATGACGCTAAATACATTGTGTTTTAAAAGGCAAAATAAAAATAAACATATTTATATATGTTTAGGACGGCCTTGTAATTTTCATTAATTATCTTCTATGCAGATCAAAAGAGTCCTGGGTAATGAGTTCCAAACTTCTATTATCAAATATATGTTTATAACTTTATATCTTGTTATGTGAACGGCAGTATTTGCAAATGCCACGAATTTTAGTCAAGATAAAAGATAAATTATCGAGATAGCTATCCCAACAAAAAGTCGGTCTTGATCGAGTAAAAAGAAAGTTATCTCGACTTGACGACATAGTTATCTTGACTTTACGTGATATGCTATGTGACCCAAAATTATGTGGATGGCAGAAATATGCCACCATAGTTTTTCTTTAAAAAATATGCTTTACACTGTTTCTCATGACTTCATATCTGCATTATAACATCAATCATGTACGGAAGCGTATCGGGGCCTGTTCTTGTTGCGTTTCAACTTATAAACTGTCTTCTTTCTTACTGAATTGTCAACATACAAAGTAGTGTGACTTCTTACTTATGAAAATGTATTGATTTGTATCTTGTGATTTTTATATAATTAAAATCACCTTAAGGAACTTTACCAGTTGTATTGCTGTCTGGGTTATCGACATCACAAATTATGTAGTTTGAAATGTTGATTTAAGAATGTGATTTAATTATATTGAGACAAAAATTTGGTCAAATAACAATAAAATAAAGGCTTTTTAGTCATGTCGATATCAATATGCTTTCATTTCTGGGGAACATATTGCGAAAATAATGTTATCGAATGACTTTCGCAGGAGTGGGGTTCTGATGGTACGTTTACGTCATCTTACTCTAAATGTAGCTGTAGACGGCACATGTAGACTGCATTTGACAGTTTGATATAAATCAAACACGGAGAACAGTAATTACTTGATTCTAAATGCAATTTATGTTAGTATTTGATAACGTAGTTAGAGGGCTGCTACATGATCTATATTTAAGAAGATCGTTATGATCTTCTATGTTTGTGTTCCTCTTCATTAAACATGTGTTATGAGTTTCCAGACCGATGGTATAACATTTAAAGTACGTGAACCCTTTACTTACACGTATTATATAACCTCCATCCCCTACGAAAAATGTTTCATTTACCAAAGCGCCGGAAAAAATGTTAAATTATATTATGTAGGATCTGATCGCATGAGCGTTGCATTTACTCGTTTTCATGACTTGACGCGAGTCTTTTCACAACGCAAATAAAAAAAAGACTCACATCAAATCATGATTATAATAAAATGCAATGTTTATGCAATTAGTTTATGCGTAATAGCATTTGATATCGTAGTTAGATTACATTGTAGTTGGGAGGGTTGGTTATCATCCAATAATATAGCTTCAAGATCGTGTAATATCAATTTGAAGACGGATAGTTAAAAAAGCCTTGTCGATGGGAGACCGTTGAAACAACGTTATTGAAATATAATCCTAATTTTGAGGTAGGACTGCTCAATAGTATAACTCATAATTCGTTGTGAGATTAAATTCATGGATGATAGGAGCAACGACATCCATGAAAATTGAGCATACGAGAATTCCAATGAAAGCACAAATGTCAGTCTACCTGTCTTTCCTAGAGCTAGATTCAGAGTGAGGTGACGTACTATCATAACTTCCGCCCCCGCGAAAGTCTTTCGATCACAACATTTTCGCAAGATGTTCACAAGAAATGAAAGCATATCTATGTCGATATACCTATAATATATACATTTTCATTGTTCTATGTCAATATTTCTTTCTCGATATGACTAAAACCCATTTTAGATTATTATTTTTAACTCCGTATTTTGTTACGTCGATATAGCAGATAGCAGAAAAACTTATCAATTACAATTAGGCGATTTAAATTATGTAAACTTACCTCAATATAATGCCAAATATTAGCATAAATAAAACGACATAATAGTTTATAAGTTGATAAGTATGGTGGCAAATATATTTATGCCATCCACATAATTTTAGTCAACATAACATATCACGTCAAGTCGCGATAACTATCTCGTCAAGTCCAGATAACTTTCTTGTTTCTCAACAAACTCCGACTTCTCTTATCTAGTCAACATAAGCTATCACATTTTGTTGCGATAAAAATCTCGACAAGATGAGATAATTTATCTTGTATCTTGACTAAAATGTGTTTCATACGGAAACGTATAACCGCCTCTTGATGTTGTGTTAAATCTCTAAATGACAAATTAAAATTAGTGCCATATTCCTATAAAATGTATATTTTGTCAAAATTATGTCGACTTGTACAAAGAGTAAATAACAAGTCGATATATCTTTCATGACTTAACCGCTCTTTTCAAGCTTTGTTGACTTTGATTAAGTCATAATATTATTTTGCGATATAAATTTGTCGTATTTATATAAATACGTAGAAATTTTCTCGCTATCTTTTAAATTGAAAATTAATTATGTCGAAATTGTACAATTTGTGAGGCTTTCGCGTCCATATTTTGATGACTTCTTGTCTGTTTACAAGGAATGTCAACTTACATTTGTAGTCTTAAGTTTAAAAAACAATTAAACCCAATAAATGGCAATTATAAACACAATAATTTAAAGCAGTAAACATAATAGCTAACTGCAAAGCTCCATAAGCGTGAGAGACAAGGGCGTAGCACATTCTTTAGTAATAAAAAAACCCAACAGCTTTAAAGTGTAAATAAACGAATGCAAAAATAAAACAAAGATGATACAACCTAGATTTAAACATTTTTTAAAAATTATTTTAGTAAACACTTTAATCAATACATGAGTTTAGTTAAACTAAATTTGTAATACAAAACGAAGAATATTTTACTAAATTTTAATTAAGTTTCAAATAATACATGTAGGAATGTATATTTGAAGAGTTTTATCTAAACCCAATTAATGATGATTCTATATAATTCGAAGTGCTTTTGAAAGATTAAATATAAAATTACTGAGAGAAATATGTATTTCCGAATGCTATATATATTTCTTAAACTTCAATTTAAAAGTAAAAAAGAAAGACTAATCCTTTGTGATGGGAACCATAACTTAGATTATTTGATGATAATGAAAAAGGATATAAGAAATCACAAAGAATAGTACCTTAAATAAAAAAAAATGTTTTTCTTTAACTAAAATAAGTTAATTAACCAGAGCTTTGGTTGTTCCCTCAATTTAAGGGTATCCGCACACGCACACACACACACACACACACACACACACACACACACACACACACACACTTATCGCTTAAACCCCAAAGCATCTTGGGAGTTTACCATCTCTTCTCCATATCATAGCATTCTATAAGTAAATTAATTATTCTAGTCGCTCAAATGTTAGTGAAAATTCATCTCTGACTTAGATAAGTCGCCTAGGTGAATTCGCCAAACACAATTACGTGCAATAAATTCTGCGACATCTAATTTTGGCGGCATAGTTTATACGCATTATTTTAGCGCGACATTGCGGAATTCGACTTTAACAGATTAAAGTGTTAAAACGTCAAAAACATGTCGAAATGGTGTCACTTAATAAAGTTTGTTGTCATAATTAAATTGCTAAACTTTAAAACAATCATACATGACAATATATTTATGTGAATATATCGCGTTCTAACGCAACAATGAGAGGCGGTTAAACGTTTCCGTAGTTTCATTTGCAAATGCTGCCATCCACAAAACGAGATAATACATGTATAACATGTGTTTAATCGTATATCGGAACTCATTACTCAATCCCCTTACGTTTTTAGAAAGGCACTTGTGCGTAATCAAAATGAAATATATCGAATGACCCATTAATAAGTGTCTGATTATCTTTGCATATTTGATCTTCAGTTGCAAATTTATGTCTGTATTAATTTATAATAAACATGTATATATAAATATTCCGATATACGATTAAACACATGTTATACATGTATTATCTCGTTTTTTTTTTGGATGGCAGCATTTGCAAATGCAACAAATTTTAGTCAAGATACAAGATAAATTATCTCATGTTGTCGAGATAGTTATCGCAACAAAATGTTATAGCTTATGTTGACTAGATAAAATAGAGGTCGGAGTTTGTTGAGAAACAAGAAAGTTATTATGACTTGACGATATAGTTATCGCGACTTGACGTGATGTGCTATGTTGACTAAAATTATGTGAATGGCATAAATATGCCACCATAGTATCTGATAAATGTTCCCATTATTTGAATTATGAATTATATTGATTTTAAATCTCTTTTCATAACTTTGTTAAGGGAGGTGGGATTAACAATGCGGCACAAAGTCTTCACTAATATTTAAAGAATTATTCGAACTTGGTAAACTGCAAAGAGTTCAAACACTGACATAGAAATGGTTTTGTTTATATTAAGTTGTATTGTGTTCCACACAAATATCTTAGGTATATCTACGGTATAGAAAACTTGGATACAACAATTTTCGGTTATAGTAAATGGAGTTGAAGATACTACTTACACATATCAAGTTATTTCAAAGTCTGAAAACCTAACAACATTTACCGGAATTAATTTTTCAATAGTATTTTATTTTTCATATTAATACACATATGTTAAAATATTCAAGTAAGTTTTGGGTGTCATATTATAACCAAAAAAAAAAAAAAAAAAATCGCGAGTCTTTGACAAAAATATTTATTGCATATTAGCCTAACTTATACACATGTCTCAAAGAACGGATACATCACAGATAATTAATTGTTTATAGCTCATTACGCTACAACTATACGTTACTTTGATGAAAATGAAGAACGTATTTTCGAAATAAGTAGAAATATTATGATATATCAAACTGAGAGGTCTCGCTGATAAAAATATAACATGATTTCTAAAATATTTGATGTCAATAGATCACGTGCACTGGATATATAGTACAGAATAAATAGAAACCATATATCCGCTTATATCTAATAAACTCATGATTGGTTCTTCATTGGCTGTCTATGTCACAGAGAGTTCCCATAAGGATGGCCGATTGCATTAATCAGTACTAAAACGATTTCATGAAAGGCCTTTCTTGTTGTAAATGACGGTATCTGCAGGGACGACTAGTGCAGCCCCACATTGTTTTTAATTTAACGTTGGATATGATAAATTCGTCTGTAATGAAGTTGTTATAGATACGAAGGGCTAGTTCAAATAATTTAACACACGCCAAGCTGAATTTATTTGCAAAGGCAAACCTCTACGAACATTTGTGTAGAAATAATTGCTGTAACTTTTAATTTTAATGCCAATCTTTAACTATTCATCTTTATATAGTTAATTCTGTTTTACTTAAAACGTTATTTCAAACATCTAATGTTAACAATTAAATTCAGATATGTGCAAACAGAAGACAAAAAGCTAATTACCTGCATTTTGCTTTATTCTCGAAAATCATAAACTGATTTTAAATGTCGCACATTGTATTTAACATGCACATCTTTTCACAAAACCTTTTAAATATAAATAAAAAAGAAATAGATATAATTTTCCAGAAAAGTTTAGTAATGTCCTTGCATTTTCAGAAACTTTTATTCGACTTGTGGGAGGAGTGACTGAATATGATGGTCGTTTAGAAGTATACAAATATGGAAAATGGGGGACAGTGTGTGATGACTCAGTGACTGATAAACTGGCCTCTGTTGTGTGTCGATCATTAGGGCTTTCTTGGTAATGTTGTTTGATAGAAATTTGATTTTGTAAAATATCATTTTTACCTTTTTTTTCAATTTCACAACATATCTTACTTGAGGAAATAAAAAAAATCCTTAAGTTTTAAACATTATTTTGAAAACCTTTTTTCCCATTGGAAATTAACTTCGGTAACTTAAACAGTAATAATGTTGTTATGGATATTAAATATTCAGGAATACATCAAAAGTGTACAAAAATGCTGTTTATGGTGAAGGATCAGGTCCTATATGGCTGGACGATGTTATCTGTGACGGATCTGAGATAAATATAGATGAATGTCAGCACCGAGAGTGGGGAACCCATGACTGTAATCACACGGAGGATGTGTCCATCAACTGCAGTCCTAATGGTGAGATAAATTGTGCTATATTTTGTTGTCTTAAAATAAACTACAATAAATAGGTGTTTAACCTCAATAAAGCTATGAAATATCATACTAAAGGACATATTGAATAATATGTGTTTTAGTCCAACCAATCTATTTCAAAATCGCTACAACCTTAAACATATTGCAACAGAAATCATATAAGTGGAATTTTGCAATTTGTAATACTCCCATTGAAATATCAAAACTCTAGAAAAATATATTTGTCCCAACACATGTTGTTGTTTTTTTGCCCTAAAAAAATTAAGATTTTATTAAAAAGACGAGAAATTATGTGTTTTGTCCCAACTGATCATAATATTTTAATGAGATGTAAATGCAAGGAAATAAGTAATATTCTTTTTATAAATTACTCATTATTTGCATAAGTTCAAGAAAAAAAGCTTAAAAGTGTAAATTACAATGTACATGTTGCAAAAAATAGAGCAATTGCGTTTTTAGAAATTGCAATTAATGAAGTGCAACTCCAGCGAGTCGGGTTAAGAAATAGGAGCTATGCAAAAAAAAGTATCTTGATTCAAATAAAAATTAAACAAATGTGGAAATAAACTTCATGGTTTTTGATCTACAGTTAATTTTGTATGTAATCCAGAGTTAGAGAAGGAGAGTTGGAGCAATATATACCTCGACACTCTCCACTTTTACTAGAACAATCAATTCTTACAGGTGAACCGGTTTTAATCACAATTGATTAATTGATTTTACATGAACAGTGAATTATTAAAAGACCGAGTAACTTCTCTGGTGCTGGGGGAGGGGGGTGTGTGTGGCTGCAATCAAATTTAAAGTCTTTTTTAAAATCACTGTCAAAAAAAATTATCCAAAATTTAAGAGAAAGAAAGTGTAGAAGAAAAAAAGTGCAGCAGTTAATCCGTTTTATCCTGATTATCCAGACCATTTGATGAGTAAAAGAGAACTAAAGGAACTTGCTATTCAAAAAAAAGAAAAGAAAAATAAAGAAATAAAAAAAATAATAAGTTGCTGAAAGGATCGTGTACGACTATAGAGGATTTTTAATTTCCGCTGAGGTAAAACAGTGCTACGTTTTTGCTAGAGAAAAGGGATGTAGCATGATTTTTTGCAGGAAATTGACTGAAAAATTTGCTAAAACCCAGGAGATTCTGGGGGCTTCGCTCGCTGGGCCTTCTCCCGGCCGCTTTATGCATACACTTCATTTCCATTCTGGCTACACGCCTGACCGCCGAAACACTCTTAATAAGTTATGACATAATCAATTAACCAAATGCTTCATTAAGAGCGTCGTGTTCTTATACATGTGTCGATGCTAAGATGTCCTCTTTATTTTTTTTTGCACGAATCTATCTAAAAACAATCTTTTAAGAATATTAAAATAATTATATTTTGCATACAAAGTTCTCAATATTATTATAATATTGCAGAAAATATATTAATACAAAAAGCAGTAATATATTTCATTTAGTTTACAAATCTATATTTATTCTACAAATTTTTATTAGTTACAATGTACATACAATTGATTATATAACTAACAGCTTTCCATAGATTATTTTCCTTTTTTCTTCAATTATGAAAATATAGAAGTGAACATCAGTTTAAAGATGTTTACTGTAAGGTCATAATAGCTTAGCAATTTAAAATATTTAAAAAACATTAGTTAAACGCTAAAAACAATATATTTTTTGTGATTGTCATGCATCTTGTGCAATTTCGTGACACTTGATGCAAGTATTAAATATGACATACAGATATGGTTTAATTGAATTCAAAATAATTTACTTTAACTTAGAATAATAAAGACTTTTGTGATTTCATATTTTCATTTTCCACTGAAGAGATACAAACCTTAGAGCAGAAATAGAATGATTTATACTTCTTCATTACCAAAACTGCCTTGTTTACTTTAGGCAGTAATTGTCTCCCTTGTTGTGTATGGTAGCACATTTATGCAATTCATACTTTATCAAATTGGTAAATATTAATCTTGGCTAAACACATCTTTCGCTTTCATATAATTTTCTAGAGTTTTTGTATGTTTAATAACATACATTATACTAATTATGTATCATGAACACAATTTTGTTGCAATTTGTTTAGGGTTTATGACAGTTTGACTGCTCTATATATGAAAAGAAATTGTCGTTTATGATACATATTATTTGCATCAGATAAATTGTGTTATTAATTCTGGTCTTAAAATAAACTACAATTCTTAAATGTTTACGTCACTGAAGCTCTGAAATTTCATATAAATGGACATTTTAAATAATATGTGTTGGTTTGTTTTCATATATATTGATATCAATCAATGAAAAGAGGATTGTTGTTATGTTATTGGATTTTAAAAGATGTTTTAGATATCAAAGAGATGTTCATTTGTGTTTCCTGATGTATATGAGGTAACTCACAATACATAAGCAAACTGAGTACCTTTTCTAATGCTTAATCCGTCATCCGTACTTGAATGCAATGTGTAATTTAGTTGCTCAATTGAAATCAATATCTCAACTAGCCTTTTTTTTAAACATCCAAATATTTGTCAAAACTGTTTGCTGTTTTTGGATGATATTATATTCAAACATTTTTGCTATAAACAAAACTAAGTTATCTATGATGCAAATTTTCTAATTTCTCCTCATTGTCTAATAAATGTTTTCTATAATGCCATTAAAAGAGATATTGTAAACAAATGTTCATATGGTCTACAGGAATGCAGAGAACATCGCTGCTAATATACCCTTTTCACGAAGGGCTTTTGTCATGTGATTATACCTATCATAGTTAAAGATGATATTTAGTAAACATTTCCTGTAAGTTTTTTAGTCAAAAATATTCCCATGCTTACTTTAAAACATATACTTTAGAAATTTTCTCATGAATTCATATCATAAGAAAACATATAAATTCCATATTATTTTTTCACATACATATATCTCAAAGAAGGGATACATCACTTTAAATTAATGATTTATAACTCATTACTCTTCAACCATACGTTATACGTAGTATTTTCAGAATAAGACGGAAATACAATGATCAACCTGAGAGGTCGCATCTAAAGACCCTTTCACAGTTAGCGCACGAGCATAAGCGACAATATATTCGTGCAATCGAAAAAATAAGATATGGTTCGTAAACTGTCACCAAAATAATCGCATATGAAAAAGTACGCAAACGAAACTTGCACGATGAAAATGCATTAATTCTTGCGATATATCTTGCGTCTATATGCTGTTGTACAATGAAAGCAATTGTAAGATAATGCGATAGGATCGCACGAATGATCAGATGATCGGACAATTCAACATGCGCCATTGCGATAGGACAAATTGCGCTCGTCCGATCAAGGTTTTCATCGTACGAATGCCCGTGCGAGTCAGAGGGGGTATATATACCGCTCGTTTCCGACACTCTTCAGTGTAGATAGTTGAATGCAAGAGAAGATACCGCCCAAGAGGATGACAAAAGCAACAGCCAAAATCAAGGTCAATGGTGGCCTGAAACAGATATGCTTATACAGTGTATACTGTATAAATGAACTATTCGACCACGTGTTATTTTCGCTCATTTCGCTCTTTTTGTAAGTTAGCGGATTAAGAGTTGACGAATTCCAATGTCTCATATTAACTCTCTTTTACCACAATATTATTGGAGCGAATTCAATACGACCCAAAAAACGTAGAAGCAAACATTACCCTATTTCCAGTATATATTAGTGGCAAAACATGGAAACTGAAACCGATACATCTTGCAATGACGTTGCGAGATTACATGAGGCACGTTGAACAACAGTTTCATGGTCGCACAACAGACGCATAAACAGTGCAATTTATCTTACAATTTTTAAAATCGTGCACCGCTCTTTCGAGTACACAAAACGTTGTTAAACGTTCGTTCTAATGTTCGTACGTTGGATTGCAATAATTTGGATTGCATTCTGTTGCGTCTGAATAGTGTGCATGTTCACTAATTTGAGGAGACTTGATGCAACTACAAAAACGCATGCAACGAATGCGAGAGCTAGTGCGAAGCCAAAAAATTCCGATCGCAAAGTGTTGTAAAGTGCTCGTGCGCCAATTGTGAAATGGGTTTTACAAGATATATCGTTGTTTTTAAAATATTTGATTTCAAGAGGTTACGTGAACTAGATATATGGTACACAATTAATAGAAACCAATTCTGATAGACAACATCTATGTAGTTTTTGGAAGTCAAGTCTTCCAACAATCTGTTGGAATTCCAATGGGTACCAATTGTGCCCCATTGTTAGCAGACCTATTTTTGTATTCGTATGAAGCAGAATTTATTAAAAAACTTGTACGTGAAAAAATAAATCAATCGTTGTGGCCTTCAACTCAACATTTAGGTATATCAACGACGTATTATCAATTAACAATTGTTATTTCCATACTTACGTCGACTCGATATATCCCAGTGAACTTGAAATAAAAGATACCACAGAGTCAGCGTCATCTGTTTCATATTTGGATATTTTACTGGAAATGGACATTAATGGTAACCTAACAACAAAACTTTATGATAAACGCGATGACTTCAATTTTTCTATAGTCAACTTTCCTTTCTTATGTAGCAATATACCTTCATCACCTGCATATGGTGTTTTTGTCTCTCAGTTAATTCGATACGCAAGGGCATGCTCTTCGTATGAACAGTTTCGAAGACGAGGCAAGCTACTGACAAACAAGTTGATAAAACAGGACTATCAACAGTCTCGTTTAAAGTCATCTTTTCGTAAGTTCTATGGTCGATACAATGACCTTGTCAGCAAATACAATCTTCCACTGAGTCGCATGCTGACTGACGTTTTTCATACTAATTGTTAGATCATAATTAATTACCCAATTGTCTACGGACATTTGCCGTTTTTATTTTCCCGATTACGACAAAGAGCACACGGCGGGTGTGACCGGTCAGCAGAGGATGCTCACTCCTCCTAGGCACCTGATCCTACCTCTATCTTGGAGGTCCGTGTTGCTCTGCTTGGAATTTGTATTTCGTTTTATGGACTTTTGAGATGGTTGACGGTTTGTTATTGTCAATTTTTCATTTTAACCACCGAATATGTATCTCTGCTGGTGGACAGTCTGTCCCCGAGGATACTTGTCGTTCGGTACTACCTCTTTCATGAGCAGTACGACACATAACACTACCATACTGGCAGACGCGTCGCCCAGTATAATAAGGAGTCACTCCTCAGTCTATAACGGACACATACTCTATGTGTTCACTTGGTGTCCCTCGGATTGTCCTTAGGGATATTAAAGATATGTCATATGTACAGTCAACAGATTCCCAGTTTTGGTACAAAAACAACAGCTCCTTCAATGTATTAAAACAATGCCAAGTTTCTCTAACAGATATATTTACAGATTCTGATCCTATGTGTTCTATTTCTAAATGTTCTGCCAAAAACTGTAAAACCTGTGACAGTTTGATCACAAAGACCTCTTTAACAAGTAATCTAACTGGGAAAAGATTTAATATCAAAACGTGGGAAAATTTGAACTGTAAAACCTCTAATGTTGTCTACGGAATTGAATGTACCCTTTGTGGACTCATCCAAAGGTTCACTCAACAAACGAATATCAGGTCATAGATTTCAAATCAATAACGCCGGTCAGCAACTTTTATACAAACATTTTAATTCCCCTAATCATTCTGTTTTGTCTATGAAAGTTAGAATTCTAGAAAAAATTTACCATCATACCAATAGCCCATCGCTGAGTACGCCATTAGGTAGACAACAAGAACTTTGGATAAGAAAACTAGGTACACCCTTTCCGTATGGATGCAACGATAATGTTAAAAGTATGGGGAATCTTTCAAGTCCACAATGTACTCAAGTTAATGTAATGGTACTTTTTAACAACACAAAGAGACGTCGGCGTAGTCATGGACATCGGTCTTATAACAAACCAATTATACCCGATGTTTCCTTTGATTCATTATTACCTTATGTTAATAAACAATTGGGTCTCCATTACATTCGCACCAAACTGTACTCTGTCCCTTTGAAAAAATTAAACAATCTTCTTGAAAAAGTCAAGGAAAAGCCGCTTTTTGATTTTTCTACACCTGAATACAGACTCGGATCCATGATTATGGATATTGCTTATCATCGGCTTTTTAAACCTTCACAAACAGAAAATACTGCTCATGCACCACGTCATTTTTTCAAACTGCAGTATGCCAACAAGGGAATCGATGTCGTTACTATAAGCAATATTCTTAATCACAAAAAAGTTCAGTCCTGAATTCCACCATATATTTTAAAATAAGGTCAACTCCTTGTATTTCCTACAATTATACTTCAACCGTTGCTTTAAAACTCTTCAATTACAAACAAACTCTACAAGACCTTGATATCGAACATCTGAAAGATAATCCTCCAACGTGTTCATGTTCTTCTTCACCCTACAACTATAGTCCTGCCGGACACGTCATTACTGGTGATGTTAATTTAGTTAATAACGATGACCTAAAATCACTTATTATGAAAGGACCAAAATTTAGGGAACCTAGATCCTTCATATGGCGTCGTAATTTTATACATATCATGAATGCTGTTGAAGATTACGCCAAGCGATGGGCAAAATCTGAAAAAGAAGACCTTGATACCTTGTCAGAGTGGGTTAAAAGCATCAGATGTATATTAAAACCTCGTATTAAACGATTGAGAGGTCAAATGAAAATCATATATCATTCTGTTTTTAATAATGCAGAACTGAGAAAAGAACTAGGTAGATTGCATGATCAGTATGTACTGGTCCCTGCTGATAAGGCAAGTAACAACATTGTCTTTGTTTGTAAGGCACATTACATTAATTGCATTTTCAAAGAACTAGGTTTCGATTCTACACACGGTAATCCTACTTACACCCATATATAGCAGCCTTTCCAAGCAGGAAATACTTCAAAATCATAAATCGGTTATGAATACCTTTAATATCCCCAATAAACAAACTGAATTCGATTTACCTTAATTGTACTGGATTCCAAAGCTTCACAAAAGTCCTTACAAACAGAGATATATAACAGGTTCCAGTAAATGTTCTACCAAACCTCTCTCTTTACTCCTTACTAAAATTCTTACAGAAGTTAAGGAGAAGCTTTAAGAGTACTGTACAACAATCTACTACAGAAGTGGTGTGATACTAAAAAACTCTAAAGAATTATTAGAAACTTTGAGGTCACAAAATCTTACCAAAATCATTAGCATCAAAACGTACGATTTTTCAACGCTTTATACAACCATTCCCCACGACAAATTAAATTTTTTGATATCATCGACAATTTGTTTCTTCAATAAAAATGAAAGTCGTAAAAATGCTTACCTTGTCATTGGAAATCTAAAACACTATTTTGTTAAAAACCATTCTGATTGCACACACAAGTACTCTGAAGTTGACATTAAAAAGATGCTTGAATTTCTGATAGATAACATCTATGTAGTTTTTGGAAGTCAAGTCTTCCAACAATCTGTTGGAATTCCCATGGGTACCAATTGTGCTCCATTGTTAGCAGACCTATTTTTGTATTCTTATGAAGCAGAATTTATTCAAAAACTTGTACGTGAAAAAAATAAATCACTCGCTGTGGCCTTCAACTCAACATTTAGGTATATCGACGACGTATTATCAATTAACAATTGTTATTTCCATACTTACGTCGACTCGATATATTCCAGTGAACTTGAAATAAAAGATACCACAGAGTCAGCGTCATCTGTTTCATATTTGGATATTATACTAGAAATGGACATTGATGGTAACCTAACAACAAAACTTTATGATAAACGCCATGACTTCAATTTTTCTATAGTCAACTTTCCTTACTTATATAGCAATATACCTTCATCACCTGCATATGGTGTTTTTGTCTCTCAGTTAATTCGATACGCAAGGGTATGCTCTTCGTATGAACAGTTTCGAAGACGAGGCAAACTACTGACAAACAAGTTGATAAAACAGGACTATCAACAGTCTCGTTTAAAGACATCTTTTCGTAAGTTTTATGGTCGATACAACGACCTTGTCAGCAAATACAATCTTCCACTGAGTCGCATATTAACTGACGTTTTTCATACTAATTGTTAGACCATAATTAATTACCTAATTGTCTACGGACATTTGCCGTTTTTTTTCCCGATTACGACAAAGAGCACACGGCGGGTGTGACCGGTCAGCAGAGGATGATCACTCCTCCTAGGCACCTGATCCTACCTCTATCTTGGAGGTCCGTGTTGCTCTGCTTGAAATTTGTATTTCGTTTTATGAATTTTTTAAATAGTTGACGGTTTGTTATTGTCATTTTTTCATGTTTACTTATATCTAATAATCTGATGATTTTTGCTTCTTTGGCAGTCTACAGCACAACTAGTTCTCATTAGAATGGCCGATTGGTTTAATCAGTACTAAACAGATTCAGGAAATGTTTTTTGGGTTGTTATTGTAAATGCGAAGACGGCGAATGTAGCTCCACATTGTTTTTAATTAAACGTTGGATAAAAATGTTTAGTAAAGTTTGGTGATTTAAGTTGAAACAACCTAGCTGAGTTTATTTGCAAAGGGAAACCTCTACGGACATTTGTAAAGAAACATACCTGGTATGCTGATATTGATGCCGATCTATAACTTTTTATTTTATTCTGTTTTACTCAAAACTTTATTTAAAACATCTAATGTTAACAATAAAGTCAGATATGTGCAAACAGAAGACAAAAAGCTAATTAACTGCATTATATTTCATTCTCGAAAATTATAAGCTGATTTGAAAGGTCGCACTTTGTATATCACACATCTTTTCACATCACCTTTGAAGAAATAAAGGAAAAAGGAAATGGCTATACTTTTCTATCGTTTTTAATTGCACCTCTTTCAACACCACTTTTGAAAATTAAAAGAAGAATAAGTCAACATGATTTTCCAGTAACTTTAAAAATGTCCTTGTACTTTCAGACATATCAATTCGACTTGTGGGAGGAGATACTGAATATGAAGGTCGTTTAGAAGTGTTCATTCACGGAAAATTGGGAACAGTGTGTGATGACTTAGTGACTGATAATCTGGCTGCTGTTGTGTGTCGATCATTGGGATTTCCTTGGTAATGTTGTCTGATTGAAATCTAATATTGAAAACATTCATTTCATAATCAAATTTTTATCATGAGAAGTTCATTTTTTTCTTAATTTCCTTTCTTTTTAATCATATAACAATAGAACAACTTAGCAAAATTTAAACATTGTAAGTCTTAATCATTAATGTGAATACCTTCTTTACTCAACATGGAAATAAAATTCAATAACATGAACAGTAATTATATCGTTATGGATATCACCCATTCAGGAATGCATCAAAAGTGTATGGAAATGCTGTTTATGGTGAAGGATCGGGTCCTATATGGCTGGACGATGTTAACTGTGACGGATCTGAGATAAGTATAGATGAATGTCAGCACCGAGAGTGGGGAACCCATAACTGTAATCACAGGAAGGATGTGTCCATCAACTGCAGTCCTAATGGTGAGATAATTTGTGTTTCATGTATTATATTTTGTCTTGAAATTAATTTCCCGAATTCGTACTTGCTTAAGTCACTGTAGCTATAATATTTCATATCTAAGGACATATTTAATAATAATAATATGTTAGTAAGCCCTGAAATAAAGTTAATGAAGTAGTTTATCACACACACACACACACAGACACACACACACACACACACACACACACACACACACACACACACACACACACACACACACACACACACACACACACACACACACACATATATATATATATATATATATATATATATATATATATATATATATATATATATATATATATATATATATATATATCCTTGTAGCAGTTTTCATCTGAATAAAGTTAAAGAATAGTTATTAAATACGCGGGTATGGTAAGGCAACTGGCAACTCAGCGATCGATCGAGTAAAAATACCTCTGATTGATATGACGTAACAATAAGCAGCATGATGTCATATTTTACTCAAGAAACCTGTCAATTTTAACTTTATCTCTGGTCCAAATTATGAAAAGTACATGCGAAAAATGTCACTAGAAGCTCTTTTAACAGAATATATATTCGATTTCTCTGTATTGCGTATCGTTAACATTGATGATGTCACAAGCATGTTTAATAGAGAATATCAATGTCGGGAGACAAATCATCGGAATGTAGAGTAAACAATGCCGAAATAAGACTTATTTAAACCTATTTAATACAGATCCCCAAAATTTAAATGAGTGTCAGTTAGGATATAACCAGGATAATACAGGCATGGATATTTTGTTTTATCAGCGAGTGTTATAAGGTAAGCAGATAGACATTTATGTGGCTTGACCGGCACTTTCTTCTGTCAGTGTGTACAAAAAAGACAAAAGTGTAACACTACCCCGAATATTATGAAAGATGAATTTGGCAAATATCAAAAGCACATGACCTTAAATACTTGAAAAGTGCTGCTAGAATCCTTTGGTTTGTTGTTGTAAATGAACAATACGTAGTATTTTCATTGAAATTGAAAAAAGTTGAGGAGGTTCCCGGTAAATACTGACAATATTTGTTTTATGCGATTAACAATAGGACTCTAGCAGCAATATTAAAAATATGAACTTATTGCCGATCGAATTATTGTATCATACATACAAATAAACTTCGGGGTAGTGTTACCCTTTTTGATTTTTTGTTAAGGTACAACAATAATATATATTTTTAACTGTCACGTGATACCATGGCACGGCAGCTTCAAAGATCGACTTGATTCCGAAAAAATTAAAAATATAATATCTTGTTGAATACATTCACTTGATATTAATATTTAGCACTGTTTTCATAAAATAAACAATTTTTAAAATGACCATGATATCGGTGATCATTAAACTCTGAGTTGCCTTAACCTACCCGTGTAATTAAGAACTGTTTTTAGTTGGTATCTGGTAGCATTTTAACTGATATAATGTCATTAAGATATAGAAGAAATTAAGACCACAGGTTCGCTAAATTGTTATTGCGCTTAGAACGATATATTTAAAAATCATAGAATTGTTAGTCTGTGCCACCTAATGTGTATGAAGTGACTCACAATGCACATAAAAATTGAATAACTTTTCTCATGCATAATCGATCATCCGTGCTAGCTTGCAATATGTAGTTTTATTAGCTCAATTGAAATCAATAACTTTACGAGCTATATGTTTAGTTAAGGTCCACGTTCGAGTCAGGCAACAGTTGTAGCCAGTTGTAAAATAAAGCCGAGCTTGGGTCGTTATTATTAATATTTATTATACAAAAGAAACCTTAAATTTTGTAATTATACGAAAAACACAGAACAGGCACATATGACAAGACAATTAGACACAGACACACATAAACATTAGACAATGAAATGAAATAAAACAGTAATATAACAATTTAGAATGAACATTATTTTATTACATTAATTCTTACCGGGAAAAACAATCCTAATGCTTTAAGTATATTGCTATATTGTATGTATCGTTCTGACCCGTTCAAGTGCTAGGTTGAGAGTGCCAGTCCTGAGTAAGATTTTGGCGGGGAGGAGTGCATGCAGAATTTGTCATGTGACCCTATTGTTCAGTCCTGTCATTGTCCATATTAAAGATTTTAAACTCTCATTCATACACACTCACTCCACACACGTATACTAATCAAACACGTATGCTAGCGCTGTAATAACAAATACATTACTGATTAATTACAACAAGGCGATTTAGATTATGTAAACTTGTCTACAGGAATATAGAGCACATCGCTGCTTAAATACCTTATTCACGAAAGGTTTTTGTCATGTGACTATACCTATCATAGTAATAGATGATATTTAAGTAAGCATGCACTCGAAGATTCTTAGTCAAAAATATTTCCATGTTTTTCTTTAAAACATATGCTTTAAAATATTTCTCATGACTTCATATCTGCATTATAACATCACTGATGTACGGAAGCGTATCGTGTTGTGTTTCAACTTATAAACTGTCTTCTTCTTTTTTTTGAATTGTCAACATATAAAGTATTGTGACCTCTTACTTATGAAAATGTATTGAATTGTATCTTGTGGTTTCTGTATAATTAAACTCACCCTAAGGATATGTGCAATCTATTGTTTTGTCAACAAATTTTTCTTGATATGACTAAAACCCATTTTTAAATTATTATTTTTAACTCCGTATTTTGTTAAGTCGATATAGCACATATCAAGAAAGCTGATCAATTACAAAAAGGTGATTTGAATTATGGTAAGTAATCCCAATAAAATGTAAATTTTTGCATAAATAAAACGACATAATAGTTTATATGTTGATATGACGATAAAAAGTATGACAATTGTTAAGATATAATACAACAAGTGTAGGCTCCGATACGCTTCCCTATCCGTACCAAATCACATTCTTAAATCAACATTTCAAACTTCATAATTTGTGTTCGCGATAACCCATACAGCAATACATCTGGTAAAATTCCGTAGGGTGGTTTTAATGATAAAGAAATCTGGGTATAATTAGCTGCCAATTATGAAAATGGAGGACATTTCAAAATTTTTTGCAACCTTTCACTTCAGAGAAGAAATAACTAAATTTACACTTGAAGCAGCAAAAAGCATAGATCAAATTTCGTAATTTTTGTCATCCAAATTAAACTGCAAGGCATCTCTAGATAGTAAAGGCATTATTAATGATGCATAACTATTTTAGAAATCCTCATTTAAGTTTTGAAGTGATCCAGAAATTTAAATTTTCTTCAGATTTGATTGACAGATGAGAAATTGGCTTTTTATGTACATCTCTGCCGGAAATGCCCTATTGCTATAGACTTACAGTAAATGGCGAACAGCTTGTCTTACCTCAAAACTGAAAAACACAAAGTAATAGGGTATCCTAATAATTTTTTTATTTCTATATTATAACTTTGGTAAACATAAAAAAAAGAAAGCTAAAACACACATTTGTGTAACGATAAAGAGTCAGTCCTGCAGAGTCACATTGATGGTATCAAGTTCCCTTATCTATCAACACATGGATCCTCCTACATTTGTAGGTCACATGTTCTAGCAGAATAAAACTGTAAACATAGACCATCCCAATAGTTCAGAAATTATAACAGCAATCCTTTTTCTCTGATCCAAGGTTTTAGTGAAAATTCAACTTTCCTACGTATGTCTTTTTGTCTAGAATACAGTTCTGTGAAATAGTAATGTTCACATTTTCCCCCTTTTTGAATGAAGTATTATGTCTATTTGGACGTTTTTGATTTTCACCATATCAGACAGCTTATGCTGGGTCTGCATTAACAATGGAGATATTATAAAAACTATTGCTGTTCTGACGAATTGATACAAAATGATCAACAAAATTCCCGATAAATTATCAGTCTTCATCTGTCTCGCCAGCATTGCACTGTACTGGATCAAGTGTGTAATCTTCTAAATTCCAATTTATAACTTAAAAATGTACTATTGTTTCTCGTTGTTCCATTCTTTCTTCCGCCATAATTTGGATGACAGGAGTGTTTTGAAGGGAATTTTATTAGGCCAGGGATAAACCGAAATGAAACTTGAGCTTGTAATGTACTACAGTGAATTACAGTTTGTAAAGTTAACATCTGATTTGATGAATTGTATATGAAGTACAAGTGGTGATAACGAACAGTGATCAAATTCTAAAGTCCAAAACCAAAATACAAAAGAAGAGCAGAGCAAAAATGGACCTCTAATAAAATTAGAGGAAGAATCAGGTGCCATGGAGGAATGAGCATTCTATACAGACCAGTTAAAACCGCCGTGTAATCTTTGTCGTAATCGGGAAAATGGAAAATTTCAATTTAGTAGGTCATAAAGAACTTAGATACACATTTTTTTCGGTTGTAGCGAATGGAGTGGAAGACCCTTAGAAGTGAAGGATAACAGGGAACATATTGGGGAAAATATTATCGAATGAACTTCGCAGGCGAGGGAGTTCTGAAGGTGACGTCACTGAATTCTGAATATAGCTGTAGACGGCACATGTAGACTGACATTGACATTTTGATATAAATCAGAAACAAGAACAGTAATTAAGGTTTTCCGTTTCCAACGGAAGACCTTACTATTATTGTGCTTGTAAGATTATTAGGGTCTTCCGTTTCCAACGGAAGACCCTCTTGTTATTCTTCGGTTTCTTTTTAGGGTCTTCCGTTTCCAACGGAAGACCCTTTTGTTATTCTTCGGTTTCTTTTTATTATTATTAGGGTCTTCCGTTTCCAACGGAAGACCCTCTTGTTATTCTTCGGTTTCTTTTTATTATTAGGGTCTTCCGTTTCCAACGGAAGACCCTCTTGTTATTCTACGGTTTCTTTTTAGGGTCTTCCGTTTCCAACGGAAGACCCTCTTGTTATTCTATTGTTTCTTTTTATTATTATTATTATTATTATTATTCTTTTTCTTTATTTTTCTGACTTTTTTGAAGCTTCATATCTCAAAAAGTTTTTAACCGATTTTAACGAAACTTTCAGAAGTTATGTGCCTTTATTGTCCCTTTACGCTATTAAAGTTTCCATAACAACGTCAGTTACGTTTTTACGTTACGTCAATTTTAAAATTTTAAAAAAGTGATTTTGTCCAGGGGATTTTTCGAAAACGCTTTAAGATAGAGATTTGAAATTTTCTGTGCTTGTACATTTATCATTTTTATTTGGAAATAAGGCTGGAATTAACATTCCGTCACTTCCGGTTGAAACCGGAAGTTTTTAAAAATTTTTAAAATTTTGAATTTTTTGTTTGAATTTTAAAAATTACTGATCGTTGTAGAATTTATAATGCTAAATACGAAACTGAAATCCGTTTTTAAATCGGACGAAGCATTGCAGAGATATTAGGGTTCAAAAATTGATTTTTCCGGAAATATTAATTCCGCGTTCTTGGTTTAAAAAATAGCGTAAAGTTCAAAGTGAAATTAACTTGTACCAAAAATAATTCGATTTTTGTTAAGTCGTACTTTGACACATTTTTTGTTAAGTCGTTCTTAAAATCGTAAAGGTTTTTGTTAATTCGTACTAAAAATCATTCGGATTTTGTTAAGTCGTACCAAGAATTATTCGATTTTTTATCTTTTTGTTTTAGCTACTCTTGTTATTGGTTTAAGAACGTTGCTCCTTACAGGAACATTTAGCTTTACTCTCGACATTAACGGAAGACCCACTCGTTGCTTTGCAACGAGCTTTGCTCTAGTTATTATTATTATTATTATTATTATTCTTTTTCTTTATTTTTCTGACTTTTTTGAAGCTTCATATCTCAAAAAGTTTTCAACCAATTTCAATGAAACTTTCAGAAATTATGTGCCTTTATCGTCCCTTTACGCTATTAAAATTTCATTTACAACGTCACTTTCATTTTTACGTTACGTCAATTTTAAAATTTTGAAAAAGTGATTTTGTCCAGGGGATTTTTCGAAAACGCTTTAAGATAGAGACTTGAAATTTTTTGTGTTTGTACATTTATCATTTTTATTTGGAAATAAGGCTGGAATTAATATTCCGTCACTTCCGGTCCAAACCGGAAGTCTTTTAAAATTTTCAAAATTTCGAATTTTTTGTTTGAATTTCAAAAGTTTATGATCTTTGTAGAATTTATAATGCTGAATACGAAACTGAAATCCGTTTTAAAATCGAATGATGCATTGCAGAGATATTGGGGTTCAAAAATTGATTTTTCCGGAAATTTTAATTCCGCGTTCTTGGTTTAAAAAATAGCGTAAAGTTCAAAGTGAAATTAACTCGTACCAGAAATAATTCGATTTTTGTTAAGTCGTACTTTGACACATTTTTTGTTAAGTCATTCTTGAAATCGTAAAGGTTTTTGTTAATTCGTACTAAAAATCATTCGGATTTTGTTAAGTCGTACCAAGAATTATTCGATTTTTATCTTTTTGTTTTAGTTACTCTTGTTATTGGTTAAAGAACGTTGCTCCTTACAGGAACATTTAGCTTTACTCTCGACATTAACGGAAGACCCACTCGTTGCTTTGCAACGAGCTTTGCTCTAGTTATTATTATTATACTTTTTCTTTTTTTTCTGACTCCTTTTCGGCTTCATTACTCAAAAAGTTTTCAACCGATTTAAATGAAACTTTCAGAGGTTATGAGCAACTACTATGCCTCGAAGATATTAAAGTTTCGATGAGAACGTCACTTCTGTTTTTACGTTACGTCGTTTTTTAAATTTTAAAAAAGTCATTTTGTCCGGGGGATTTCTCAAAAACGCTTTAAGATAGAGGCTTGAAATTTTCCGTGGTTATGAATTTGTCATTTTACCTGTGCAATAAGGCTGGAAATTGAAATCCGTAACTTCCGGTCGAAACCGGAAGTGAATCAAATTTTTCGAAAATTTGAATTTTTTGATCAAATTAAAAATGTATACGTGTTTTGTAGAGCTCATTAGGCTGAATCTATCACTGAAATCTGTTTTAAAATCGAACCACGCATATCAGAGATATTTGGGTTCAAAAATTGATTTTTCCGGAAATTTTGATTCCACAGTCAAGATTAAGAAAATAGTGCAAAATTCACACTGAAAGTAACTTTTACTGAAAACAATTCGTTCTGGTCATAAAACTATATATAAAACAAGAAAGTTATATGCATATTGTAGAGTTTGCAAAGCTAAATGCAAAATTGAAATTCGTTTTAAAATCGGATGATGCATTGCAGAGATATCGGGGTTTAAATATTGATTTTTCCGGAAATTTTGATTCCGTGGTCAAGATTCAGAAAATAGTGCAAAATTCACACTGAAAGTAACTTCTGCTGAAAACAATTCGTACAGGTCATAATACCGAACTCTGTTTTTTAAATAGTTAATCTGAGTGTTTATTGAAACTATTTCGTTTGATAATTACGTTGAATGTATAAACTTCGTTTAGAAATGGAGAAAATTTTGTCAACAAAAACAAAGCAGCTGGAATTGAAGACACAGATCCCGATTCTAACAGCGAAAAGCAATCGAAAGTCTTTTCTAAATTTTCGTAAGAGTGTTATTTAAATCTCAATATTAAGTCTAGCCTAATCGTCGCAGATCTTTCAGTTGTTGAATAATCAACACTACAATATGTAGATTGGATCACTGAATATAGAGTTTGTAGAGATTTCAAAAATAAATATATATTTATTGTAATTATTTACTTCACAAATAAATGCATTAATGTAATGCATGTTAATCTGTGCTCTGCATATTAAGTTTTAATCGAAATAATTATCGTACGATTCCCCATGTCAACTCGCCATGTTTTGACTGCGAACAACAGCTGATAGCGGTGTGTCAACATTTTTAAAAGAAGCATGGCCTGCAAGACGTCGATAGTGAGAAATTCAGCTCAACTATCGTATGAGAGATTATAAAGGTATGTTTCAATACAAGTTATGTCGTGTTGACTTTTTCTTTTCAAAGTATTTGTACTTTTCCATCTAATCCGAGATTCCTCTGACCCTAACCTCCGCTTTTGACATGCGTCATAATATTGCAGGAAAACGGGTTTGCTGTGTTAAAAATTGTTTTACTTGCGTTTTAGGTGTTGAATCAGTGTGTTTAGAAGAAAAATTACAAACAATGGAGTTTTGTAGCCAGCAGCACGCTTATTTTTGTTTTTAATAATGCATACAAATTTAGCCCAGATTTCCTCTGAAAAGTTCTACTGTCTCAAAACAATGACCCATTTATAACAGATCGGACCGTCTAAACTGTCCGGAAAATTTTCAGCAGATCAAATACGATGTAGTATTCATCGTCGTAAACAACCAAATCTTCTACGGGGTGTGAATTTCAAATAAAATCGGTTGATTAGGCCCTTGTGTTACAGTAATAAATGCTAAAATTATGTCCAAAATTGAGAAATATTGATATGAAAGCGGAAAACAGCTGAGATGTATCACTCACGTAAGTTAGGTTAGAACCAGGCCATGCTATTTTGGACAAAGATTCTCACTATTTTCACAAATTGTATGAAATAATGACGTTTTCTCTACCCCACCCCCCAGTGGCATGGTCATCGAATTTTTTGCTGACATAATTTCTGGGGTCCACATGATATAAATTAATTTGCGTCATTTAATACATTTTCATACATCACTTGTTAATTTAAAACTAAAATATCACTAAATATTAAAACATCGTGTAAATGCATACAGTACAACTTTGATCATATTTTCATAAAACGGTGGCAACCGTGTACACCGTGGTGCTAAAAAATCGCTCATAACTTTCTGAAATGAGTAGATATCTTCATAGTTTTTTCTTAATTACACAACACATTGAGTATTAATCAAATTATTAATGTTGATTTTGCGATAACAAAAAATGAGTTATATTGCAGGTGTCATAACAATATTTCACTGAAGGTTCACATCAAAACATTGGCTGAGGCAAAATAATTCCCAAATTTCCCTTTGAATTGGGGGCGTTTCCGCACGTGACAGGAGCTGATTTTTTTTATGAGATGAAAAACAATGTGTAAGAGGTCTAACTATCCCAGTTTTGTAAAAATGCGAGGTCATTTGAATTTTTGATGCGTGTTGTTTCCGGAGGGGGGTGAAAAGGCTCGGGCTTAATTTTCAAGCATGTGTAACTTCGAGGTAAACAAAGTCTCACGCCTTGCTGGATGCACGTGTGTATTAATTTTGTTAGAAAATTGTAAATGAAGAGTTGTTTAAAAAAATGTCAAGAGGATTTTTTCCAGAAGTTCGTTTTGAATTTTTAATCTGTACCTAAAGTTGTGCAATGTTGGTAAGAATATTTAGTAAAATTTAATACTGTAGTGCAACCTTAAAGCGGATGTTAGAGTCAGAGGAATCTCGGAATATTTTCTGTCCCGTGTATTTTCACGTGTATGTTTTGTACATCACTCTTTCAAATTTCTATTTATTATTTTCCTATGTATGTATGTCTTATTGTGTATTGACCAACACACCATACACTGTAAAACAGTGCAATTAAAAGGGGTGGGGGTCCCAAGGTACACAAGAGTAGAATGCTTTAATGCATGTTTGCATGATGATAACTTTACCTTAAATATTTGAATATAGCAGATCTTTACCATATCGCCTTTCACTTAATTTATAAATTTAAAAACTCAGACAGGCTTCATCTTCGCTAGCCAAGTGTTTTTGGTCTACTCTGTTCCCCATAAACGGGGAGCGAAGTGGACCAAAAGCTCTTGGCTACCGAAGATGGACAGGCTTGTGCTTAATTAAAGATATTTAACATGGTAAATATTAAATCTAATTAAAATTAGACCTTTCGTCTGGCTCTCTGTTATATATTAATTGTTATAGCTGGGGAAAGAGCATGTAAAACAGAGTGCAAGATGAAAAGAACTTCATATTATATCAAGCTCAGATTTTAGGTTAATGTAAATTTATGTTCCCTGATATCTATAAAACATTCATCTCAAGATTTATAATTATTTTACTTTAAAAATTGTTTACATACAATGCATATCACATCTACATTGTATGTAAACAATATTATTTAAAGTAAGATAAATGTAATAATTTTTACTGCATGTGACTCTCTCTCTCTCTCTCTCTCTCTCTCTCTCTCTCTCTCTCTCTGCTCGTGCTTTTAATCTTGACAAAGCGTCAGAGAGCAACTAAATTTTGTAACAAAAATATCTCTGTCTAGTAAAAAAGAAATCAACAGTGCATTGAATTTTAAAATGAGCATGTTATCAATCCCTTATTTTTTGAGTGTGCAACCAAAATCCAAAGCTTTGTAAAATTGTTCATGGATTTTTATGCGCATTATGCATAGTATTGTTTTTAAAACATGCAATTAATAAGGAGAAAAACCTCACTAAATTTATTCACAAAAATAAAAACCAGTAGAATTGATAAAACATGGTATAGCAGAAGCTTATACTTTGACGCTGTTTGGATGGGTATAATATTCCTTTGTAGTTTACAAATTGAAATATTGACTGTCGCACAACGAGTAATACTCTCTCTCTCTCTCTCTTAATTTGATATGTGTCTATACCTGAAAAAAGGGATAAAAAATTTTAATGTTTATATATTATGACTTGATATGCAAATTTTGTTTTTGTACTGCCTATGTTAATGTCATGTATTGGGATATCTCATACTTATTACACTGCATGGTCAGTGTATTTTTTCCAGAAATGCTATGCATTATGTTAATGTAAACACGGCTATTATTAGTACATTTATGTTATCACAGCTAATTGACCTTTTTTTTTTTTTTTTTTAGCTCAAAGCGGACTCTTGTTACAACATGGCGGTCACAAGGCACCTGTTGATTCTTGTGGTTTCAGCTCTTAAGGTTAACCTGTCACCTGTACCCACATGCATATTCCTTGTGTTCTACAGACTATTTACCGGTAATTCAAGTTAAATCGGATAATGCATGAACAATAATGGAACTTTTAGAAAGCATCATGCCTTGTTGTGTTTTGTGTTTGATAAGAAATTATGACAAACAAAATTAAGGCTGTGTAAAGAAATTTACAGTTGTTAGTTGTGAAAATTTGTTTTTCAATAAAAGTATTCAATTATGTTTCCTTTATTTTGTATTTTATGATAATATTTAGATGTGTTTACATAATTGAAAAATCCCCCCTTTTCAATTGTTACCATTAAGATTACATGTAGGATATGTTAATGTACATTTGACTTTAAAATAATATCTGCTATGATAATTACTTTTGAAATGAACAAGAAACAACATATTTTTATCTTTTTGTATATGCATAAAAAATTGTAGGAAAACATGTCAAATTTGAACATTTTTCATGGAATTCTCCTCCGTCTCCAGCTACCTGGGTGTGTTTGAATTAAAATTTAATTTAAGACAGATGTCTAACTTGTAGGTCTTACTGTTTTAGCATGGTTCAAAGGAGACGAGAAACCAGAATAGATAAGATATTCACTAAATATGATTGTTAGCGTACTCTTTTTCATGGAAACAAGAAATCACATGCAGGACGGCATGTCTATTCATTAATTGAAATGCTACAAATCATTTAACAAACAAAAAAAGATCAAATTTTATTATCATTGATACAGTGATTGATGATTGTTTTCAAATATGTGTGAGAAATGACTCAAAGAAAATAGCCACAAGTTTCATAAAATTTGGTAAAAAACCTCAGGTAAAAGATTTCAAACCATGACTGTTTATGAAAATCAAAAGATAGTGGGAGGGTATACATGTAAGGGCATTTCTAAGTAATATGATGCTTTTATAATGATAATATCATGTAGATGTATGTTATATTGAATAAGGTTTCTTATTAAAGGAGGTTGAACAACAATTGACCTCTAAAAGGTCGGGTAAAGATGTTTTACTATGAAGAACCCTATGAATCTGTGTTAAATAGAGGAAAGTGGAAATGGTGGGTTCACTTAAATGGCCATATTTTTCTTAAACCTCAATGGAATTGGCAATATGTGGTATACTTTTTCTCAGAATTGTATAAGCTTTCTAATTCTAAGACAAAACATCTTTTCATAAAATGTTAGTGTACTAAGTTAAAGGTAGCAAGGGACAGTTTCGGATAAAGTACCCGTTAATATTTTTGTAAAATTGAGAGTTGCTGTACTTGAAGGCTAATGAGTGTTGCTAAGATTCATGAAATGAATTTTGATGATTATCATTAGTTAGAGGGATGTCTCTTGTTGGAATTGGTATGCAATATGAAGGCCCCTAATGTTAAGTACATGAGAAGCAGAAGTAAATTGTGAAACTTGCGACTATGACTGTTGTGTTGACTGTACACTGTGAAATTACAGGTTACAAACGGGACATTATATAACTCGAAATGTAGGTGGATGGGACATTATATACCTATTTCCCGGCTTTGAGTACATAGGTATTTTATTATACCAAAGAAAACTTTATTTGTCGGCGATGCAAAATTTCTTGATGATAAACAAGTAAGTGTTATCGGACTTTGAATTTAATGCGGCGATTGGATTACGTCAGAGGTGTTCCGAGTTTAAAAAGGAGGGAAAACAAATGTCGCCGGTGAATAGTTTTGATGACTATTCACCATGGGCAGATAGCATGGAAACAATTTCACGGTTAGATAGAATAGCATGTTTATTCATTGTAATTTTACATAGAAAAATATTTACAGAGGTGTAATAAAGTAATTTATACATCAGTAAGTTTCTGACATGTGATGGTGCAACAAGCACACAGTAGGAAGGTAAACCCTTTGAAAAGCAGTGTAGAGGAAAAGTTGCTCAGAATAATGTTTTAAACAAAATGCTAAATAAAAGGTTTTAGGTCACCTGAGTCACTCAGGTGACCTATTGCAATTGGTCTTCATCCATCGTCATGCGTCGTGCATTGCTATTACTTGTGAACTACTAGACCAATTTGCATGAAATTTTCAGGACTGAGAGAACATTAAAAGATCTTGATGTTAAAAAATTTTGGGCTGATGACGTCACTTCCAGTTTGAGATCTTGAGGATTTAGTGAATTTTTAAGGACTATTTTGTCCACTTTATCTTTACTCCTCCAAAACTAATTAAGACAAAAACGTGAACTTTTCAGGGATAGTAGATAAAAGTCTGTAGATAATCCTTTTTATTTGATAATTTGAAAAATGCGCAAGGCGCCGAAGCTTGCTCGAGCTCGAAAATTTGCAGCAAATTATTTTACGAAATTTTTGCCCATTTTCTGAAATAGTTTTGAATGTGTAAATTTTTTTAAAAACATGTAACGCAAAAGTTGTTAAGATTTACATGCTCTTTCATTTGATAGCAGCCAAAACGGTGTGGCCCCTCAAATATGAGGCTAAGAGGGCTCTAAAGTCTTTTTATAATTACTCTTTACCGAGCAATAATTTGTTATTACCAGGTAATTATAGAAGCAAAAATGTTCATTGTACAGCTGTTTAGGCCTAAACAGTACCATACTGAAATCACGTTATGTAATTAGGGGTTTTAAGGGGCCAGAAGTTTACAACTTTTATCATTTATTTCTGAAAAAGGAGAAATATTTTGAAAAGCAGTGTAGAAGAAAAGTTGCTCAAAATAATGTTGTCAACAACACGCTACCTTTAAATTATTGGTTTTTGGCCCCAGTAAGGAGTTTAAGGGTTGGGCCCTAAAACACAGTTGTTCAGATATCTCAAGAACAATCAACAATTCTTGAGCACTTGTTGAATATGTTAATATGTTTATATTTACAAGACCTTTCATTTGATATCAAGAAAAAGGGAGTTTTTATTGAACAATAATATGTTATTCATTATAGAAGCAAAAATGTTCATTGTACAGCTTTTTATCTATACAGTACCATACTTAAATCAAATGTTACGTAATTAGGAGTTTCAAGGGGCCAACAATCCGAAACTTTGATCAGTAATACCTAGAAAAGGAGAAATATTTTGAAAACCAGTGTAGAACAAAAGTTGCTCAGAAAAATGTTCTAAACGATATCCTACAAAAGAAATTTTGGTGGCCCCGGCTAGGGGTTTAAGGGTCGGCTCCTAAAACACAGTTGTTCAGATATCTCTAGAACGGTAAACAAATCTTGTACTTGTTTAACAAAATATGTTTATATTTACGAGTCCTTCTATTTGATATGAAAAAAGGGGCTGCAATCTCAAATTAGGGGACAGGAAGGTTTCAATGTCTTTTTATAATATCTCTTTACTGAGCGATAATTTTTTACTAATCATAGAAGCAAAAAATGAGCTTATTTAGCTGAACCTAACACTGAAATCCGTTTTAAAATCGGACGATGCATTACATAGATATTGGGGTTAAACATTGATTTTTCAGGAAATTTTGATTCCGCGTTCTTGGTTCAAAAAATAGTGTTAAGTTCAAAGATAAAGTAACTCGTACCTCAAATGATACCGTAATTGCTAAGTCGTATTTGAACAAATTCGGATTTTTTGGGGCTAGGTCATTCTAGAAATCTTTAAGGTTTTTGTTAATTCGTACTCAGAATCATTCGGATTTTGTTAAGTCGTACCGATTAGTATTCAATTTTTTTTTTTTATCTTTTTGAATTAGTTACTCCAGTTATTGGTTTAAGAACGCTGCTTCTTTCAGGAACTTCTAGCTTTACTCCCGACATTAACGGAAGACCCACTCGTTGCTTTGCAACGAGCTTTGCTCTAGTTCTTATTTTTCTTTTTTTTTCTTCCTAGACGCGAACTTTGAGGCTTCATATCTTGCTCATTTCTGAACGGTTTTTGCTCAAATTTTTAGGGCTTATAGACATTAAAAAACACTATCTAAAACATTTCATAAACTTTAAAATTCCTCTTCCGTTAACGAGTTATTCCCCTTTTAAAATTTTTTAGGGCCTTTGGTTTCCAGACAAAGGCTCCGAGACTATGATAGCAGGGAATGGGAATCTAGCGAATTTGAATAACAGAGACATTGAAGTTGTGCACATCGATTTTTGTTTTTCGATTACGTTTGTTATTTAGAAAAAGGTAGGGGGTCAAAAATAGGATTCCAAAAAGTGCGAAAATTTAGACATATTTTACTTTGTATCTTTTAAACGAAAAATATTTTGTTAAGACATGTAGAATAAAAGTTGTGCAGAATGTTAAGGGCTTTCATTTGATACCAATAAAAAAGGGCTGGCCCCTTAAAATAAGGGCCAATAGCGCTTGAAAGATTTTGCTTAATAACTCAAAAACGGTTAGGATTTCGATATGGCTGTCGCTGGAAAAGTTGTTTGTTGGGATCTCATAAAGGTCGTTACAATGTTATTTTGTTGGTGATTTGTGTTGTATGAGTGTAAAAAGCTGTACATGTTAACATGTACCTCGTTTAATTTGGCAAGTTAACGAAAGTCTATGTGAGTGCATAAAGTTACCACAGAAAGTATGCTGGTTTATACAGGAATTTTTTTTTTAGAATAGATTTTTTTTTGGAGTTTATGTCAGTTTTGTTAAGTTCTTATAGTGCACAATCCCTAAAACGAGAATCGGAAAACAAAACATTCTTCTTCCTTTGTAGTAAAACACAAACTACGGATTTAAAATAAATCTATGAATTACATTTGAGTTTTCATACTGCATACATTTAAAATCTATCTTGAATAAGAGCTGTGTGTGTACCATTACGTAAGCTATCCCTCACCCGCGGCCTAGAAAATCGGTCACCATGGTCGCGACGGGGCTAACTAGCGGTCAGCGGTTATCTAATACACGAGAGTTGCGTCTCTCATATATGAGTTTATTTAGCCGCGCGCTCTAGAATTGTTTTAGTTTATATACCCGTAAATAAAATACAAGATCTGTTTTAATTTCTTCATGTTATAAGAGTTTGTCCATCTTGTTTTTATTTAATTAAACATTAGAGTGTAAGAAGACGTTCTGAAAATTTATAAAGGCGATATTACTATAAATCGGAAACTTCGTCAGTCTTAAATTAATGGTTGGTTTGTAGGTCTAAAATGTTTATAAATCTTTACAATCAACAAACAACCCACAAATATTAAAACTTTTAAATGATGATCATCCCTCGCCCATGGCCGAGGAGATCCCGCGCGAGTGCATGTTTCAGACTTTTGTACGAACACAACTATTTTCTTTTATTATGATTTCAACTATGATATTGGTTTAAGATGAAAAGATAAATTTATTTTACATGTACAGTTGATTTAGCAATGATTAATACGATTGCGCACAAGGTAGTTTATTATAATCAAAGTTCCATGTTTCATGTTTGCGGTAGGTACTGGCACGATAAAAGGTGTCCTGAATTGAGGCATTCGGATTTTTTTAATTGGCAAAAAGATAATCAGATTTGACGAAAATCATTTTTTGGCGACTTCTTCTTATGTGCAACATTTTCACTTTCCCACCCGTTTGTTTTTTCGGTCAGTCTGTGTTAATTCAATCGCAGCGTGCGATCGACCGAAAATCTTGTGTCGCTTCAGCGCATACAGCTGAGAACATCTATAGCCACAGTCGGGTTATGTTTATATGGCTGCAGATCATCAATTGTTATGTAATTGAGTAACAATGTATCGAAGGTTATCGAATATTATTGAGTATCGAAGTGTGCTTTCACTACAGTGGTCAATTGTTAAACAATAAGGCTATTATTCGAAGTCAATCATCTTCACATTATACATGTAGGTGCGAAATCGTAATCGGATAATGTTGCTAATAAATCAACCTGTTGAACACGCTAAACTTCTACAGATATGAACGGAATAATATATTATACTTAAAAGTTTTAAGTCAAAGAAAAATTGTTCTCGGATTAAGAAGTTATGAAATACGACTACATTATGCAACGCAGTCGGTCGCCATATAAATCATCAAAGTACTGCAAGTGTCGACAGATTTCTTGTTTCTTTGAAATACATGTACCATGATAGACTGAATTAACTTTGACCTTAAGAAAACAAATTATTTCTGTAATGTAGCGTTCTAAACAAGGCGCCCTGTCCCCAAACAAGGACTTCTGCTCATTAGGGGAGCCCGGATTCCTCGGGGGACGGGTAATCCCTTGAGGATTCCAGCGCCAAATTAGGCACTAGTGAAACCGATTTCCGGCGCCAGGGCGCGGACTAGACCTTAATTGAACAAATTATTTCTGAAATGTAGCGTTCTAAACAAGACGTCCTCCAAACATTGAAAGTTCTTACTTCACAAAATGATTGCTTATGACCTAAGTGTTGACTTGTGCTCATTAGGTGAGCCCGGATTTCTCGGGGGACGGGTAATCCCTTGAGGATTCCGGCGGCGCCAAATTAAGCACTAGTGACACCGATTTCCGGCGGTAGGGCGCGGAGTAGACCTTAAGTGAACACATTTTTTCTGTAATGTAGCGTTCTAAACAAGGCGCCCTCCAAACATTGAAAGATCTTACTTTACGCAAAGATTGCCAATGACCTTAGTGTGTGTTATGATTTTGTTTCAAGGTTATTTTGTGAAGTTCAAGGTCATTGGAGGAAATTTCACAAGTTGTGTCTGTAGATAAAAACTTTAGTTATGATTTTGTTTTTCTTAGTGGGGAGGGGGGAATTATTTGTGAGGTTGCTCACAGAACCGCCAGTTAGTCCACTGAGAGCACTCTCCCCCTTTCTCGCAACCAAAATTCACCTTAAATTACCTTAAAGGAAATTTTGGGGCATTGTTCCCCCTCCCCCAACCCTAATTTTAGTAGAAGGCAATATAAATTTTTATGGCAAATTGATTATATTAAACAAAATAAGTTATAGCTGCCTCACAACCCCCCCCCCCCTTCCCCTACCACTACCACGGATTAGATTTTGAAGATTATTGTTTCTTTTATTGGCTTGTTAATACATTTCGGATGAATTTGTTCCTCGAAGCAAAAACGATGCTGAGTGCTTGCACGGCCAAACGTTATACGGAGAGTTGTTCCTTCCACTGAGCACCTCTCGTACAGCGCACCCTCAGGTTGGAGAAGCCGTCATCATTAATTTTTGATTTCTAAACTTACTTTTATCATATTGACAATCCTGTCTGATTAAAATCACCACTCTTCTGCCTACACCCATCAGGGTCTGATACGTATCGATAACATTTCATCTTCACTTAACCTCTATATTTGCACACAACCTAAAGATATATCTCATTTACCAAATACATGACTTTATCTGTTAATGAGAGGTGCAACTCTTCAATACTCAGTCTGGGGGTTACATAGAAAGCAGGATTAAAATAATTTGCCTGTCTCCATTTTAAAAATTCCAATACATTTTCTAAAGCCCTGATTTGTCAGAATTTTAGGTCGGGTGAAGATTACCCCCTATCAATACCTGTCAGACCCTGTAAGGAGAAGAGGGTGCTTTTAATCAGACTGTTTAACAATCCTTTTCCGACAGGAAGCTGCAACGGAAGACCTCTTCGTTGCTTTGCAACGAGCTCGTTTCTAGTTACTTTATAATAATTGCAATTAGTATAAGTATTTGTTATCGTAGCTAGAGGAATGCTGTATAATCTATATTTAAGCAGGTTGTTACGATCTTCTTAGTTTGGGTTACTCTCCAATAAACATGTGATATGTGTTTTGAGACATATACATGTATTTATATGACCCCACCACCAGCACCACCACCACCAAAAAAATATGTTTTATTAACCAAAGCGTCGAAACAAAGTAAACAATAAATATATTTGCTTTTTAATAATATTATGCAGGAACTGAAAGTATGAGCGCTGCGATTTCTCATCATCAAGATTTAATGCGACTCTTTTTAGCACGCGAATAAAGACAACATTCACATCAAACCTTGTTAATGAGAAAATGCGTTCTCAAGCAGTTAGTTCATGCATGATAGTATTCAGTATCGTAGTTACATATAGATTACATTGTAGTTGAAAGGGTGGGTGATCATCCAATAAAGGTGCTTTGAGATCGTGTTATATCAATTTGGGGGTAGAATGCTCATGTCTACCACTCCTAACTACGATTACCAATGCAGATATTTTGATGTTTGACATTAAAAGAAATATCTGAATTTTAGAGTTTAAATTCCTTTATTGTGGATTGAATTTCATGGAGCCAATATTCGTAGATTGGTATTTAAAAAAAATAAATAGGTTAATGGTAACCTTTTGTGGAATTACTTGTATTATAAATAAGAGATATATATTTTCACTATGATTAATAATTCGTTAAGAATTTAAATTCATGGATGACAAAAATAAGCATTAACGAAATCCATGAAAATTGAGCATACACGAATTCTAATGATTCCATAAATGTCATTCTACATGTGTATAATACAACTAGAATGAGGTAACGCACCACCAGAACTTCCGCCTCCGTGAAAGTCTTTCGATCACAATATTTTCGCAAGATGTTCCTAAGAAATGTAAACATTTATGTCGATATACATATAATGTATATATTTTCATTGTTCTTTCTCGATATGACTAAAACCCATTTTTAAATTTTTATTTTTAACTTCGAATTTTGTAAAGTCGATATAGGAGATAGCAAGAAAACTGGTCAATTACTGTAAGGTGATTTAAGTTATCTTACCTCAACTCAATACAATGCAAAATGTTTGCATAAATAAAACTACATAATAGTTTATATGTTGATAAGACGGTAAAAATATGACAATTTACAAGCTATAACACAACAAGTGAAGGCCCCGATACGCTTCCGTAGATATGTGCAAAAAAGACAAAAAACTAACTAACTGCATTATAATTAAAAGTTGTATATAATAAATTCATGTGTAATGAAATGCATTATGTTTTATTCTCGAAATTTATATACTGATTTTTTTGTCGCACATTGTATTTAAAATACATATCTTTTTACATTACCTTTGAAACATACAGAAAAAAATAGATTTAATTTTCCAGAAAAGTTTAGAAATGTCCTTGTACCTTTAGACACTTTAATTCGACTTGTGGGAGGTGATACTGAATATGAAGGTCGTTTAGAAGTATACAAATTTGGAAAATGGGGAACAGTGTGTGATGACTCAGTGACTGATAAACTGGCTACTGTTGTGTGTCGATCATTGGGAGTTCTTTGGTAATGTTTTCTGATAGAATCTAATATTGAAAAACATTTATTTTAAAATTAAATTAAATCTAAGTCTTAATCATTAAATTGAAAATATTCTTTTTTACCAAGCGGAAATTAAGTTCAAGAACTTAAACAGCAATTAATTGTTATGTAATCAAACATTCAGGAATGCATCAGAAGTGTATGGAAATGCTGTTTATGGTGAAGGATCAGGCCCTATATGGCTGGACGATGTTAACTGTGACGAATCTGAGATAAGTATAGATGAATGTCAACACCGAGAGTGGGGAACCCATAACTGTAATCACAGGAAGGATGTGTCCATCAACTGCAGGCCTAATGGTGAGCTAAATTGTGTCATATTTTCTTTTCTTAAAATAAACTACAATAAAGAAGTCCTTAACCTCAATAAAGCTCTGAAATATCATACTAAGGGACATATTGAATAATATGTGTCGGTATCTTTTAATATATTGATATTCAACTTAACGGATTTATAGAAAAAACCTGGTTGTTTATGATGTATATGCTCGGAAGCGTATCGGGGCCTACACTTGTTGTGTTATAACTATATCTATAGTTATACTTTTTATCGTCTTATCAACATATAAACTTTTATGTCGTTTTAATTATGGAAATATTTCGCATTGTAGTGAGTTTAGCTGGCATAATTTAAATCACCTTATTATTATGATCAGTTTTCTTGCTATCTGCAATATCGATTTAACAAAATAAGGAATTAATAATAATAATTTACGAGTGAGTTTTAGTTATATCGACAAAGAAATATTGACATAGAACAACGTAAATGTATATATTATAGGTATATAGACATAAATATGTGTTCATTTCTTGAAAACATATGGCATAAATATTGTTATCGAATGAATTTCGCGGGGGCGGGAGTTCTGATGGTTCGTCACCTCACTCTGAATCTAGCTGTAGGATACACATGTAGAATGACATTTGTGGAATCAATGGAATTTGTGTATGCTCAATTTTCATGGATTTCGTCATCCCTGAATTTAAATCCACAACGAATTATGAGTAATGGTGTTAATATAATATATTTATTATTTATAATACAAGTAATTCCAGGAAATGTTACGCATAACCTTTTTTTAAAAAATAGCAATCTACGAATATTGGCTCCATGAAAATCAATCCACAATAAAGGAATAAAAACTCTAAAATTCAGATATTTCTTTTAATGTCAAACATTCAAATATTTGCATTTGTAATCGTAGTTAGCAGTGGTAGACATGAGCAGTCCTACCCCCAAATTATGGTCATGATTCAATTATCACGTTGTTACAACGGTCTCCCATCGACGAGGCTGCAAAATATTTCACTAATCTGTCTTCGTCTTCAAACGATCGATCTCGAAGCATTTTGTTTGGATGATCACCCACACCCTCAATTTCAATGTAATCTTCACATAACTACGATACTACGATACTATCATGCTTGAACTAACTGCATGAGCGTTGTATTTTCTCATTACCATGATTTAATGTGAGTGTTTTCTTTATTCGTGTAGTAAAAAGACTCGCATCAAATCATGATGATGAGAACACGCAACGCTCATGCTATCAGTTCATGAATAATAATAATCAAAAGCAAATACAATTATTGTATATTTTGTTTCGATGCTTTGGTAAATGATTTTTGGTGGTGGTGATGGAAGAGGGGGTAATTTAATACGTGTAAGTAAAGGGGCTCATGTAGTTGAAATGTTCAATTACATGTATCTGTCTCAAAACTCATATCACGTTATTGGAGAGTAACCCAAACATAGAAAATCATAACGAACTGCTTAAATATAGGTCATACAGCAGTCCTCTAACTACGATAACAAATACTTATACTAATTGCAATTATTATAAAGTGTTTACTGCTCTTTTTTTTTTGATTTATATCAAACTGTCAATGTCAGTCTACATGTGCCGTCTACAGCTATATTCGGATTTCAGTGGCGTAACCTTCAGAACTCCCGCAATATGTTCCCTAAAAACGAAAGCATATTGATATCGACATTGCTATAAAGCATTTATTTAATTGTTCTTTGTCTGAATTTCTATCTCAATATAATTAGTTCACATTAATAAATCAACATTTCATACTTCATTTTGTTTTAAAGTCGATAACACAGATAGCAATAAAACTGGTAAAAATCAATAAGGTGATTTAAATTATATAGAAATCACAAGATACAATTCAATTTATTTGCATAAATAAAAATAGTGGGGAGGGGGGAATTATTTGTGAGGTTGCTCACAGAACCGCCAGTTAGTCCACTGAGAGCACTCCCCCCCCTTTCTCGCAACAAAAGTTCACCTTAAATTAACTTAAAGGAAATTGAATTTTGGGCATTGTTCCCCCTCCCCCAACCCTCATTTTAGTAGAAGGCAATATGAATTTTTATGGCAAATTGAAAACAGATTATATTAAACAAAATAAGTTATAGCTGCCTCACAGCCCCCCCCCCCTCCCCTACCACTACTACGGATTAGATTATGAAAATTAATTGTTTCTTTTATTGGCTTGTTAATACATTTCGGATGAATTTGTTCCCCGAAGCAAAAACGATGCTGAGTGCTTGCACGGCCAAACGTTATACGGAGAGTTGTTCCTTCCACTGAGCACCTCTCGTACAGCGCACCCTCAGGTTGGAGAAGCCGTCATCATTAATTTTGATTTTCTGAACTTACTTTTATCATATTGACAATCCTGTCTGATTAAAATCACCACTCTTCTGGCTACACCCATCAGGGTCTGATACGTATCGATAACAATTCATCTTCACTTAACCTCTATATTTGCACACAACCTAAATATATATCTCATTTACCAAATACATGACTTTATCTGTTAATGAGAGGTGCAACTCTTCAATACTCAGTCTGGGGGTTACATAGAAAGCAGGATTAAAATAATTTGCCTGTCTCCATTTTAAAAATTCCAATACATTTTCTAAAGCCCTGATTGGTCAGAATTTTAGGTCGGGTGAAGATGACCCCCTATCAATACCTGTCACATCCTGTAAGGAGAAGAGGGTGCTTTTAATCAGACTGATTAAAAATCCTTTTCCGACAGGAAGCTGCAACGGAAGACCTCTTCGTTGCTTTGCAACGAGCTCGTTTCTAGTTACTTTATAATAATTGCAATTATTATAAGTATTTGTTATCGTAGCTAGAGGAATGCTGTATAATCTATATTTAAGCAGGTTGTTACGATCTTCTTAGTTTGGGTTACTCTCCAATAAACATGTGATATGTGTTTTGAGACATATACATGTAAGTATATGACCCCACCACCAACACCACCACCACCAAAAAAATATGTTTTATTAACCAAAGCGTCAAAACAAAGTAAACAATAAATATATTTGCTTTTTAATAATATTATGCGGAACTGAAAGTATGAGCGCTGCGTTTTCTCATCATCAAGATTTAATGCGACTCTTTTTACCACGCGAATAAGGACAACATTCACATCAAATCTTGTTAATGAGAAAATGCGTTCTCAAGCAGTTAGTTCATGCATGATAGTATTCAGTATCGTAGTTACATATAGATTACATTGTAGTTGAAAGGGTGGGTGATCATCCAATAAAGGTGCTTTGAGATCGTGTTATATCAATTTGGGGGTAGAATGCTCATGTTAACCACTCCTAACTACGATTACCAATGCAGATATTTGGATGTTTGACATTAAAAGAAATATCTGAATTTTAGAGTTTAAATTCCTTTATTGTGGATTGAATTTCATGGAGCCAATATTCGTAGATTGGTATTTAAAAAAATAAATAGGTTAATGGTAACCTTTTGTGGAATTACTTGTATTATAAATAAGAGATATATATTTTCACTATGATTAATAATTCGTTAAGAATTTAAATTCATGGATGACAAAAATAAGCATTAACGAAATCCATGAAAATTGAGCATACACGAATTCTAATGATTCCATAAATGTCATTCTACATGTGTATACTACAACTAGAATGAGGTAACGCACCACCAGAACTTCCGCCCCCGTGAAAGTCTTTCGATCACAATATTTTCGCAAGATGTTCCCAAGAAATGTAAACATTTATGTAGATATACAATTTTTATTTTTAACTTCGAATTTTGTAAAGTCGATATAGGAGATAGCAAGAAAACTGGTCAATTACTGTAAGGTAATTTAAGTTATCTTACCTCAACTCAATACAATGCAAAATGTTTGCATAAATAAAACGACATAATAGTTTATATGTTGATAAGACGGTAAAAATATGACAATTTACAAGCTATAACACAACAAGTGAAGGCCTCGATACGCTTCCGTAGATATGTGCAAAAAAGACAAAAAACTAACTAACTGCATTATAATTAAAAGTTGTATATAATAAATTCATGTGTAATGAAATGCATTATGTTTTATTCTCGAAATTTATATACTGATTTTTTTGTCGCACATTGTATTTAACATACATATCTTTTCACATTACCTTTGAAACATACAGAAAAAAAATAGATTTAATTTTCCAGAAAAGTTTAGAAATGTCCTTGTAACTTTAGACACTTTAATTCGACTTGTGGGAGGTGATACTGAATATGAAGGTCGTTTAGAAGTATACAAATTTGGAAAATGGGGAACAGTGTGTGATGACTCAGTGACTGATAAACTGGCTACTGTTGTGTGTCGATCATTGGGAGTTCCTTGGTAATGTTTTCTGATAGAATCTAATATTGAAAAACAGTTATTTTAAAATTAAATTAAATCTAAGTCTTAATCATTAAATTGAAAATATTCTTTTTTACCAAGCGGAAATTAAGTTCAAGAACTTAAACAGCAATTAATTGTTATGTAATCAAACATTCAGGAATGCATCAGAAGTGTATGGAAATGCTGTTTATGGTGAAGGATCAGGCCCTATATGGCTGGACGATGTTAACTGTGACGAATCTGAGATAAGTATAGATGAATGTCAACACCGAGAGTGGGGAACCCATAACTGTAATCACAGGAAGGATGTGTCCATCAACTGCAGGCCTAATGGTGAGCTAAATTGTGTCATATTTTCTTTTCTTAAAATAAACTACAATAAAGAAGTGCTTAACCTCAATAAAGCTCTGAAATATCATACTAAGGGACATATTGAATAATATGTGTCGGTATCTTTTAATATATTGATATTCAACTTAACGGATTTATAGAACAAACCTGGTTGTTTATGATGTATATGCTTGGCAGTAGCGTACGGAAGCGTATCGGGGCCTACACTTGTTGTGTTATAACTATATCTATAGTTATACTTTTTATCGTCTTATCAACATATAAACTTTTATGTCGTTTTAATTATGGAAATATTTCGCATTGTAGTGAGGTTAGCTGGCATAATTTAAATCACCTTATTATTATGATCAGTTTTCTTGCTATCTGCAATATCGATTTAACAAAATAATTTAATAGTGAGTTTTAGTTATATCGACAAAGAAATATTGATATAGAACAACGTAAATGTATATATTATAGGTATATAGACATAAATATGTTTTCATTTCTTGAAAACATATGGCATAAATATTGTTATCGAATGAATTTCGCGGGGGCGGGAGTTCTGATGGTTCGTCACCTCACTCTGAATCTAGCTGTAGGATACACATGTAGAATGACATTTGTGGAATCAATGGAATTTGTGTATGCTCAATTTTCATGGATTTCGTCATCCCTGAATTTAAATCCACAACGAATTATGAGTAATAGTGTTAATATAATATATTTATTATTTATAATACAAGTAATTCCACGAAATGTTACGCATAACCTTTTTTTAAAAAATAGCAATCTACGAATATTGGCTCCATGAAAATCAATCTACAATAAAGGAATAAAAACTCTAAAATTCAGATATTTCTTTTAATGTCAAACATTCAAATATTTGCATTTGTAATCGTAGTTAGCAGTGGTAGACATGAGCAGTCCTACCCCCAAATTATGGTCATGATTCAATTATCACGTTGTTACAACGGTCTCCCATCGACGAGGCTGCAAAATATTTCACTAATCTGTCTTCGTCTTCAAACGATCGATCTCGAAGCAATTTGTTTGGATGATCACCCACACCCTCAATTTCAATGTAATCTTCACATAACTACGATACTACGATACTATCATGCTTGAACTAACTGCATGAGCGTTGTATTTTCTCATTACCATGATTTAATGTGTGTTTTCTTTATTCGTGTAGTAAAAAGACTCGCATCAAATCATGATGATGAGAACACGCAACGCTCATGCTATCAGTTCATGAATAATAATAATCAAAAGCAAATACAATTATTGTATATTTTGTTTCGATGCTTTGGTAAATGTTTTTTGGTGGTGGTGATGGAAGAGGGGGTAATTTAATACGTGTAAGTAAAGGGGCTCATGTAGTTGAAATGTTCAATTACATGTATCTGTCTCAAAACTCATATCACATGTTATTGGAGAGTAACCCAAACATAGAAAATCATAACGAACTGCTTAAATATAGGTCATACAGCAGTCCTCTAACTACGATAACAAATACTTATACTAATTGCAATTATTATAAAGTGTTTACTGCTCTTTTTTTCTGATTTATATCAAACTATCAATGTCAGTCTACATGTGCCGTCTACAGCTATATTCGGATTTCAGTGGCGTAACCTTCAGAACTCCCGCAATATGTTCCCTAAAAACGAAAGCATATTGATATCGACATTGCTATAAAGCATTTATTTAATTGTTCTTTGTCTGAATTTCTATCTCAATATAATTAGTTCACATTAATAAATCAACATTTCATACTTCATTTTGTTTTAAAGTCGATAACACAGATAGCAATAAAACTGGTAAAAATCAATAAGGTGATTTAAATTATATAGAAATCACAAGATACAATTCAATTTATTTGCATAAATAAGAGGTCACAATACTTTATATTTTGACAATACAATAACAAGAAGGATAATTTATAAGTTGAAACACAATCAGTGTAGACCCCGATACGCTTCCGTAGTAGCGTTCATCTGAGTAGAGTAAAATTATAGTTATTAAACACTTAAAAACTCTATTTTTTTTAAGTATCTTGTAGCCAGTTAACAATTTATTATTTAAAAAACGAAATAAATTAAAGCCACACGGTTAGAAAGACCCCGCGGTTTGTTGTTTTGTTATTGCATTAAAAAAATGTTATATATCAAAGAACTGCTAATTTGTGTTACCTGGTTTATATGAGGTAACTTACAATACACATGTAAATTGAGTACCGTTTCTAATGCATAATTCGTCATCCGTACTAGGATGCAACGTTTAATTTTGCTGCTCAATTGAAATCAATAGATCAACGAGCATTGTTTTCATGATTCAAATATTTGCGAAAAACTGCTTGCAATCTTTGAATAATATCATATTCAATCATTCTCTAATAATAAATAAAACAAAGTTATTAAAAATGCAAATGTTCGTATTACTCATCATTGTCTAATAACTGTTTTCTATGACGTCATTAAATGGGAAACTTTCCTCAATTTTGTAAACAAATGTTCAAATGGTCTTCTTTCTTCATATTTGTCTACAGGAAAATATAGCACATCACTGCTAAAACACCTTAGGTTTTTGTCATGTGACTATACCTATCATAGTAATAGATGATATTAAAGTAAGCATGCATTCGAATTTCTTAGTCAAAAATATTCCCATGTTTACTTTAAAACAAATGCTTTAAAATGGTTCACATGACTTCATATCTGCATTATAACATCACTGATGTACGGAAGCGTATCGTGTTGTGTTTCAACTTATAAACTGTCTTTACTTTTATTGATTTCATACACGCACGAATTCCGAATTTCAATGATAGCACAATTGTCAGTCTACCTCTTTTTCATAGAGCTAGATTCAGTGTGAGGTGACGTACCATCAAAACTTCCGACCCTGCGAAAGTATTTCGATAACAATATTTAAGCAATATGTTCCCCAAAAAAATGAAAACATATTTATGTCGATATACCTATAATGTATAGATTTTCATTGTTCTATGTCAACATTTCTTTCTCGATATGACTAAAACCAATTTTAGATTATTATTTTTAACTCCGTATTTCGGTATAGCAGATAGCAAAAAAACTTATCAATTACAACATTTACATCAATTACATGTGGGGATCACGCTCACCGGTCACACCAGCTGTCTGCTCTTTATCGTAATCGGGAAACAACAAAATCTTCAAAATTTTCAAATATTAATGATAAGCAAAGATAAGGCCCATATCCAAAATCATCAGGTAAATTTAGTTTGACATATTGAAATACCTCCCTGGAACCTCTTTCAAATTTGAACATTTGGAGGCTGATTTATTGACATTTGTCGGGAGGGATTCCCTATGGGTCAGGACTCGTGTGCATTAATACAGGGGGAAAACAATCTTTAAGCAAGTCCTTAAAGTGGCTTAAAGGTGGCATAAAGGTATCTTAAAGGACATACGATGTCTACGCCACCTTTAAGTCACCTTTAAGCAAGAGCTTATAGGTCCTTAATATCCAAACTTCTTTAAGCCACCATTAAGCCACCTTTAAGATACCTTTAGGCATCTTTAAGTGGCATTTACGCTGCATTTAAGTTATCTTTTCACCGTCTTTAAGTTCCCTTTAAAGGGAGACAGGACACGTATCACGTGACTTTCATTGCAATGATACTTTGATGTGCTAACTCTATTATGATGTCATAATTGATTTGATTGTATGATGCTATGATGTCATTTATCTATTATGACGTCATACAGGATTTGATAGATCTTTTTCCCGTACTCAACGGCTGTAAAGTAGTCATTTTCAGAACATGAGATGGGGGAAATTTAAAATTTTAGTTATAGAAATGTAAATGTATAAAATCATAAGCAGTTATTATAATCAGGTATATATTCTGATAATGATCCGTTCATGTTAATTGATAAATCTAAATAATGCATTACTTTTTTGATAGTTTAAAACAGAAATTGTCACAAAAGGTCATAATTCCAGAATAAGAGGGTATGGGTGATTCCTATTGTAGTATCTCTCTTGAATGGCAAGAAAGTGGCCATGAAAATTTTATAAGTAATAAAGCGCATGCTAAGGTTGATATATGAAATTTTGTTCAAAAATTCATTGACAGTTTTTTTTGTGCCATCACATTTTGTTCAAATTGAGAATGAAAAACTTCAAAATTTGAAGTGCTGATTTGAGCAATATTTTGATAAAATTATGATATTGCTATATAAAAAGGCCAATGTTGTAATTGTTTCCATTCTTAAAATTAAAGAATATAATTTGCAAATAAATTCCATCAAATAAAATAATTATTGCAGAAAATTAAAATTGTTAAAAAAATTCATAATGACAGACAAGGGGGATAATTCCTATCAAAATATCTCCCTTGCAAGGTAAGAAAGTAGTCATGGAAATAATACATGTTGTAGTGGACATCTTAATCTAAACGTGCTAAGAAAAGCAAAAAATTCTATTGACAAATAATTTTACACTGCAACGTCCTGTTCCCCCTTAAGTCAACTTTGGTCAAGCTGAACAGTTTCATATTAAATTCATAAATTAAATCAATAAATGCAAAAACTCTTGTGTAGTGGTGGGAGGGGATGATCCAAGTGATGATATACTTTAAAAGAGATGGGGGGGGGGTGTTCCAGGCGGGTTTTTTTTTTGTCAACACACACCACGCATACACTGGTATCTACACCAAATTATTAACACTGCTCCAATGAACACTGATCACCGTTATTTTTTTTTTTTGGGGGGGGGGGGGTCAAAATTATTGTGGCGGCGAGCGGAGTCCCTCTCTCTTACGCATGGAATTATATTAAAGTATGTTTGTTTCCTTTTATAGAGTAATCGGTGAAATAAAGATATCTCCCCCCCCTCTCTCTCTCTCTCTCTCTCTCTCTCTCTCTCTCTCTCTCTAGTAATTAATATTTAATATTTGACTAAATTATACTTAGTCGAAAACCAACAATTGTTTGACTGTTAGCACAAGATTTTAAATTCATAATTTTCATTAAACCGGATTTAAAATTCATTAATAAATACAAATCTACATCAATTCGATTTTATTTAGAATTTGTTTTCGTATAAGAACACGCATTCACACAAACTTACCACGATAATGGGTTTATTTCTTTTTTTTTTTAAAGTTGATCCGGTTATTCAACAAAATAAAAAATAAATGAATAATACATGATTTATTTTTAATAATTTTAATAATCAATTATTAAAAATACTCAGCTATGTTAAAGAAGGTATCAGAATTCTAGCACGTGTGGTTTAGGAAAATTTGCATATGCCTCGCCCCTTATTCATGAGATTTTACGAGATATTGTATTTCGGTAATTAACAAACATCTACCAAAATAAATATGATTAATTATTGGGATTGATTGTATCAAGAAAGATGTACTGAAATAAAAATTTCAACTATTCTTTATATCTTGCGAAATTATGAAATTCCTAAGTCGTCTGATGACGTGTCGCGGTTGACTACGTCACATCGGCGCTTGCAGCTGTGATCAGAATAAACATGTGGACTTCAGTGATATATCTGAGAATTTAACTCATTTACAACCAGCCTAGACGGAAATCGGTAGAGGATTCAATTGAACAAGGTAGGATTTATCTGTACTTTCCCTATATATTGTTTTATATTGTCTAATACTGTAGGATGAAACAGAAACGAAGGGAAATTCCTCGGCTTCGATTTTGTTTACTTGTTTACATTTGTTTTTCATGTAATATTGTGTTTATACATCAGTTTGGTGACTCAATCAGACAATGGAAATGTTCCGCGATTCGCTAATTTTGATCATTAAGAGTATTGAGGCTCATTGTAGCTTTTTACTGGTCTCTTATATCGCAATAACATTAGCTCGCATTTCCTCCGTGTTCAAAATAAATGTAAACAATGGAAAGTCCAAACACTGTATTAGCACTACAAATATTACTGTGAGAATCTGGATTGAATATAGACAAGATTGTATTGTTGTTTATGTAAATCGAAATGTGTTATTTCATTTAGCCTTTTTTTATCAGGAAGATTACATGTTTGAATAAACAAAATTACAGTGTTGAACTGATTTTCTACACAATATTTAAAACAATAAACATTAATTTGATTATGCCTGTTAGAATATTAATGAAATTAAAACTGCCATTAGTATGCACAATGATAAAATAATTTTCCATTTTCATATTATCTTCAGCACAATAGTTTACTAATTATAACACATTATTCAATTTCAGGGTTATTAAAGCAATAAATGGTCCACTGGAGACACTTTGTTGGGGTGTTGATAAAAAAGTAGGTACTCTATAAATATTTCTTTTACCCACTAACTTCATGTATATTTGGTCTGGTTTTTTTTTAAATCATATTACTATAGTGTAACCTATCATAATATCTTTCATTTATATTTATTGAAATTAAATTTGAAATTGATAGATATTCATAATTTCAGGCATTGGTTTTCTTATCAACTGCACTGCCTCCTTACAATGTACATCAAAAAGACAAGAGGAGAAGTACATGTAGTGTGAAAAAATATGGTCATTTGACATAGATTCCACATCATGACTGAATAATACTGAAAATCAGAAAACATTACTTTTGTTGAACAGTTTGTTACAGATCGAAAAGCAATCTCTATATAGTACATTGTATTTGTCAAGTTGATTAGTATAATAAATTCTAGATAAAGATTGATTTATGTTGCTTTCTTTAATTATTACAAAAAATATTAACTATAACTAGAAACGAGCTCGTTGCAAAGCAACGAAGAGGTCTTCCGTTGCAGCTTCCTGTCGTAAAATGGATTGTCAATCAGTCTGATTAAAAGCACCCTCTTCTCCTTACAGGGTCTGACAGGTATTGAAAGGGGGTCATCTTCACCCGACCTAAAATTCTGACCAATCAGGGCTTTAGAAAATGTATTGGAATTTTTAAAATGGAGACAGGCAAATTATTTAATCCTGCTTTCTATGTAGCCCCCAGACTGAGTATTGAAGAGTTGCACCTCTCATTAACAGATAAAGTCATGTATTTGGTAAATGAGATATATATTTAGGTTGTGTGCAAATATAGAGGTTAAGTGAAGATGAATTGTTATCGATACCTATCAGACCCTGATGGGTGTAGGCAGAAGGGTGGTGATTTTAATCAGACAGAATTGTCAATATGATTAAAGTAAGTTCAGAAAATCAAAAATAAATGATGACGGCTTCTCCAACCTGAGGGTGCGCTGTACGAGAGGTGCTCAGTGGGAGGGACAACTCTCCGTATAATGTTTGGCCATGCAAGCACTCAGCATCGTTTTTGCTTCGGGGAACAAATTCATCCGAAATGTATTAACAAGCCAATAAAAGAAAAAAATTAATCTTCAAAATCTAATCCGTGGTAGTGGTAGGGGAGGGGGGGGGGAGTTGTGAGGCAGCTATAACTTATTTTGTTTAATATAATTTGTTTTCAATTTGCCATAAAAATTTATATTGCCTTCTACTAAAATGTAGGTCGGGGGAGGGGGGAACAATGCCCCAAAATTCAATTTCCTTTAAGTTAATTTAAGGTGAATTTTGGTTGCGAGAAAGGGGGAGAGTGCTCTCAGTGGACTAACTGGCGGTTCTGTGAGCAACCTCACAAATAATTCCCCCCCCCTCCCCACTAAGTAAAACAAAATCATAACTAAAGTATTTATCTACAGACACAACTTATGAAATTTCCCCCAATGACCTTGAACTTCACAAAATAACCTTGAAACAAAATCATAACACACACTTAGGTCATAGGCAATCTTTGCGTAAAGTAAGATCTTTCAATGTTTGGAGGGCGCCTTGTTTAGAACGCTATATTACAGAAATAATTTGTTCACTTAAGGTCTACTCCGCGCCCTGCCGCCGGAAATCGGTGTCACTAGTGCTTAATTTGGCGCCGGAATCCTCAAGGGATTACCCGTCCCCCGAGAAATCCGGGCTCACCTAATGAGCACAAGTCAACACTTAGGTCATAAGCAATCATTGTGTGAAGTAAGAACTTTCAATATTTGGAGGACGTCTTGTTTAGAACGCTACATTTCAGAAATAATTTGTTCACTTAAGGTCTACTCTGCGCCATGGCGCCGGAAATCGGTGTCATAAGTGCCTAATTTGACGCCGGAATCCTCAAGGGATTACCCGTCCCCCGAGGAATCCGGGTTCATCTAATGAGCACAAGTCCTAGTTTGGGCGCAGGGCGCCATGTTTATAACGCTACATTACAGAAATAATTTGTTCACTTAAGGTCTACTCCGCGCCCTGGCGCCGGAAATCGGTGTCACTAGTGCCTAATTTGGCGCCGGAATCCTCAAGGGATTACCCGTCCCCCGAGGAATCCGGGCTCACCTAATGAGCAGAAGTCCTTGTTTGGGGACAGGGCGCCTTGTTTATAACGCTACATTACAGAAATAATTTGTTTTCTTAAGGTCTACTCCGCGCTCTGGCGCCAGAAATCGTTGTCATTAGTGTCTAATTTGGCGCCGGAATCCTCGAGGGTACACCCGTTCTCGAGGAATCCGGGCTCACATTATGAGCACAAGTCCTAGTGTGGGTGCAAGGCGGCCTAATAATTTCAGTTGTTTAACATCGGGATCGGAAAACGCTTGAAAAATAGTAACCTGTTAATTCAAGAATGCACATTTTGTCTTACGCGTAAGAATTTCGATCGAAAGATTCATTCAGTAATGCAGTTGACCTCGATGAACTGACCTCAATCATAAGAAGATGCTCCATGAACTGACCTCGATCTATTGATGTTGCATAATAGTAGCTAGGAAGACGGCTTGATTTATAATAATGCGACCTCAATAGCAAGTTATGATGGCATTCAATGTTTTTCAGTCGCATTAAATTATTTTAATACAACTCTTTCTTTGTATACGTGTTAATGCTCTTTGAAGAGCCCTACTCAGTATTCTGAAGAAGAAGATACGTTAACATTTTTTAATTACGTTAAAAATATAAAATTAGACAAGGAGTTAACGAACGGCTTTTCCCAAATTTATTTAAAAATTAAATTTGTTGACGGTTTATAATAATGAAATTATGGTGTACAGATTCAAAATATTCTATATTTTGTAAAAATACAGTACTTATTTTATTATTTTACATCAAACTGATCATGTTGATTGCTTCTAGCTATCAATATATCATTATTGCCGATCATTCCTTTAAAAGGAATACTTGTTTTTTGTTAGTGCGTTGGAGTTAGTGCTGACTAGCTTTACTCTGGTAGTGAGCTATCATGGTACATGTATTTCAAAGAAACTAGAAATCTGTCGACACTTGCAGTACTTTGATGATTTCTATGGCGACCGACTGCGTTGCATAATGTAGTCGTATTTCATAACTTCTTAATCCGAGAACAATTTTCCTTTGACTTAAAACTTTTAAGTATAATATATTATTCCGTTCATATCTGTAGAAGTTTAGCGTGTTCAACAGGTTGATTTATTAGCAACATTATCCGATTACGATTTCGCACCTACATGTATAATGTGAAGATGATTGACTTCGAATAATAGCCTTATTGTTTAACAATTGACCACTGTAGTGAAAGCACACTTCGATACTCAATAATATTCGATAACCTTCGATACATTGTTACTCAATTACATAACAATTGATGATCTGCAGCCATATAAACATAACCCGACTGGGGCTATAGATGTTCTCAGCTGTGTGCGCTGAAGCGACACAAGATTTTCGGTCGCACGCTGCGATTGAATTAACACAGACTGACCGAATAAACAAACGGGTGGGAAAGTGAAAATGTTACACATAAGAAGAAGTCGCCAAAAAATGATTTTCGTCAAATCTGATTATCTTTTTGCCAATTAAAAAAAATCCGAATGCCTCAATTCAGGACACCTTTTATCGTGCCAGCACCTACCGCAAACATGAAACATGGAACTTTGATTATAATAAACTACCTTGTGCGCAATCGTATTAATTAATCATTTCTAAATCAACTGTACATGTAAATTAAATTTATCTTTTCATCTTAAACCAATATCATAGTTGAAATCATAATAAAAGAAAATAGTTATGTTCGTACAAAAGTCTGAAACATGCACTCGCGCGGGATCTCCTCGGCCATGTGCGAGGGATGACCATCATTTAAAAGTTTTAATATTTGTGGGTTGTTTGTTGATTTAAAACAATATTTGTACAGATTTATAAACATTTTAGACCTACAAACCAACCATTAATTTAAGACTTACGAAGTTTCCGATTTGTAGTAATATCGCCTTTATAAATTTTCAGAACATCTTCTTACACTCTAATGTTTAATTAAATAAAAACAAGATGGACAAACTCTTATAACATGAAGAAATTAAAACAGATCTTGTATTTTATTTACGGGTATGTAAACTAAAACAATTCTAGAGTGCGCGGCTAAATAAACTCATATATGAGAGACGCATTTCTCGTGTATTAGATAACCGCTGACCGCTAGTTACCCCGTCGCGACCATGGTGACCGATTTTCTAGGCCGCGGGTGAGGGATAGCTTACGTAACGGTACACACACAGCTCTTATTCAAGGTAGATTTTAAATGCATGCAGTATGAAAACTCAATTGTAATACATAGATTTATTTTAAATCCGTAGTTTGTGTTTTACTACAAAGGAAGAAGAATGTTTTGTTTTCCGATTCTCGTTTTAGGGATTGTGCACTATAAGAACTTAACAAAACTGACATAAACTCCAAAAAAAAATCTATTCTAAAAAAAAATTTCCTATATAAACCAGCATACTTTCTATGGTAACTTTATGCCAGTTGCACGCACATAGACTTTCGTTAACTTGCCAAATTAAACGAGGTACATGTTAACATGTACAGCTTTTTACACTCATACAACACAAATCACCAACAAAATAACATTGTAACGACCTTTATGAGATCCCAACAAACAACTTTTCCAGCGACAGTCATATCGAAATCCTAACCGTTTTTGAGTTATTAAGCAAAAACTTTCAAGCGCTATTGGCCCTTAATTTTAGGGGCCAGCCCTTTTTTATTGGTGTCAAATGAAAGCCCTTAACATTCTGCACAACTTTTATTCTACATGTCTTAACAAAATATTTTTCGTTTAAAAGATACAAAGCAAAATATGTCTAAATTTTCGCACTTTTTGGAATCCTATTTTTTGACCCCCTACCTTTTTTTAAATAACAAACGTAATCGAAAAACAAAAATCGATGTGCACAACTTCAATGTCTCTGTTATTCAAATTCGCTGGATTCCCATTCCCTGCTATCATAGTCTCGGAGCCTTTGTCTGGAAACCAAAGGCCCTAAAATTTTTTAAAAGGGGAATAACTCGTTAACGGAAGAGGAATTTTAAAGTTTATGAAATGCTTTAGATAGTGTTTTGTAATGTCTATAAGCCCTGAAAATTTGAGCAAAAACCGTTCAGAAATGAGCAAGATATGAAGCCTCAAAGTTCGCGTCTAGGAAGAAAAAAAAAAAACTAGAGCAAAGCTCGTTGCAAAGCAACGAGTGGGTCTTCCGTTTATGTCGAAAGTAAAGCTAAATGTTTCTCTAAGAAGCAGAGTTAAACCAATAAACATAACTAAATAAAACAAAAAGAAAAAAATCGAATTATTTTTGATACGAGTTCACAAAATCCGAATGATTCTAAGTACGAATTGACAAAAACATTATCAATTTCAAGAACGACCTAGCAAATAAAAATCCGAATGTGTTTAAGTACGATTTAACAATTATCGAATTATTTTAGGTACGAGTAAATTTACCTTTGAACATAACACTATTTTCTTTACCAAGAATGTGGAATCAACATTTCCGGAAAAGTCAATTTTTAAACACCTATATCTCTGTAATGCATCGGCCGATTTTAAAACGGATTTCAGTTTTAAATTAAGCTTAATAAGCTCTTATTTTTGCTTTTATGATTAATAACAAATTATCGCTCTGAAAAAGGTTACTATAAAAAGACTTTGTAGCCCTCCCGGCCCCTAATTTGAGGGGCCAGCCCCTTTTACTTGATATTAAATGAAAGGTCTCGCGAATATAAACATATTTTGTTCAACAAGTGTTCACGAATTGTTAACCGTTATAGAGATATTAGAACACCTGTGTTTTAGGGGCCGACCCTTCAACTCCTTACTGGGGCCACGAACGAAACATTTTTAGGTATCACATTGTTAAGAACATAATTTTGAGCAACTTTTGTTCTACAATGCTTTTCAAAATATTTCTTCTTTTCAAGATAATAATGATCAAAGTTTTGGACTTCTGGCCCCTTGAAACCCCTTATTACGTAATATATGACTTTGGTATGGTTCTGTATAGATGAACAGCCGTACAATGAACATTTTTGCTTCTATAATTAATAACAAATTATTTTTCAGTAAAGAGTTATAATAAAAAGACTTTAGAGCGCTCTTGGCCCCTAATTTGAGGGGCCAGCCCCTTTTTCTTGATATTAAATAAAAGATCTCATTAATATAAACATATTTTGTTTAATAAGTGTTCAGAAATTGTTGACGGATTTGGAGATATCTGAACAACAGTGTTTTAGGGGCCGACCCTTAAACTCCTTACTGGGGCCATAAACCATTAATTTTCAGGTACCATGTTCTTAAGAACATTATTTTAAGCAACTTTTATTCAACATTGCCTTTCAAAATATTTCTCCTTTTCAAGATATTAATGATCAAAGTTTTGGTCTTCTGGCCCCTTGAAACCCCTAATTACGTAACAAATGTTTAAAATAAGGTACTATGTAGATAAACAACTGTACAATGAACATTTTTGCTTCTATAATTAATGACAAATTATTGCTCAGTAAAGAGTTAAAATTAAAAGACTTTAGAGCCCTCCTGGCCCCTAATTAAAGGGGCCAGCCCCTTTTTATTAAAACAAAACAAAAGCTCGTGTAAATCTTAACAACTTTTGCATTACATGTTTTAACAAATTATCTACAGGTTAAAAGATATTTTGCAAAACGTGTTAAAATTTTGCCAAAAATTTTTGTGCTAATTTTCGACCTCGGGCGAGCTTCGGCGCCGTGCGCATTTTCCACAATGTCAAATACAGAGGATCATCTACAGACATCAATCTTCATATTCCTGAAAGTTTCACCTTTCTATACCCCTTAGTTTCGGAGGAGTTACGTGGACAAAATGGTCCTTAAAAATTCACAAAATCTTCAAAATCTCAAACCGGAAGTGACGTCATCAGGTCAAAATTTTATAATCGCAAGCACGTGTTATGTTCTATCAGTCCTGTAAATTTGGTGAAAATCGACCAAATAGTTTTTGAGTTATAGCTCTCGAAAAATGTCAGAGGAAAAATAATATAAAATAATAATAAAAAGAAACCGTAGAATAACAAGAGGGTCTTCCGTTGGAAACGGAAGACCCTAAAAAAGAAAAATAAGAATAATCTTACAAGCACAATAATAGTAAGGTCTTCCGTTGGAAACGGAAGACCTTAATTACAAGTAACCCTGGTCATATATTATAGGTATTTCTTATTTATTTAGCAGCAGAGTAACATAAACCATTATAAAACATAAATGTGTAAATTACAAACTTACACTTAAACCTCCACCCCCTATCCCCCCCCCCATCACCCTTATATCAATAGTTATTGGTGAGGGCAACAGATGAATTAATTTTTCCAAATTCAACAATTTGGTAATGATGACTGGTGTGAACAAGACAAAATTCTAACATTATTTTAATGAAATTCACAGCGTGTAATTATTTTATGAACGAAAATTAAAATCATGATCTTAGTCAGTGTTGCGTTTGAATTTCACGCAAATGACGCCGAAAGTGAAATGGGTCAGATAAAATGCAGTAGTGCAAGGGCATACATTTTATCAAATATATTGAAATTTTACATGTGTTACCATTATATCCCAGTTATATCAAAAAGTGCTGGGAGCTACATGAAATCGCTACGCATATCATATAAATAAGCATTAATTGTGGGAACTCCCTGCAAATTTCTGTTCATCCACTGTTTATATTGAATTTAATAATTGTTCTTACTTGAATATTTCAAGCTCCCAGCACTTTTCGAAATTTTAGATGTTCATTTTACAAGTTAGAAACAGAAATAATTATATTTGTTAATGTTAAGCCCTTGCACTATGCATTTTTTCGTATTCTTCCTGGTTCATCTATTTTTAGCAGTATCACGTGACAGGGTATTCCCAAGAGACTCAAAAATTGCTCATGCGATAGCGAATATCTAATATGTATATTGATAAAAAATGACTTTGTGTAACAATTTTTTGGAATATAATATCAAGATTATTCAAAGGCTTATATTTTATGTGATAAATACCGCTATTATTTCATGGACGCCCTTAACATAGCTGAGTAATTATATATTTATTGAAATTTTAATGATTCTAGATCTGCTATACATGCAGTTACATGTAAAAGATGACAAGATTCTCCTTTGTTATAAGGGGCGGGATATTGCTACTTTGTTTGTCCAGACATGGTTTAATTCGTTTGTGTATATCTAATTAAAGTCTTAGTTTGTTCAACTTGAGAAAACCCCTGGAACTAGCACAGAATATTCAAGATATACACAACAGGTGTGTCTTGTACCCAGGTGCACGTCAGGGTTCCTAAACGTTTTGAAATCTTAGTATGTACGTCTATACGATATGTCCATTGAATTAAAGTTTTATTTACATTTGTAATAAATTCTCAAAATATTATTTCCTCAACCTGGGTTTTAAAAATATAACGTCTACAAATCAAAGATACATGTGTATGAGAGTAAAATTTAGAGGCTAATTAATTACAATAATCATAAACGGGAGTTAATTATTTTAACTTATTTATAAAGAGTAATACAATATGTCACATACCAGCCCCAGTACATCATATGTACATGTATATGTATACATCATTTGCAATTGCCACATGCTGAAAATAGTATGTCACTGGTAATTAGTGATGTTGTTTGTTATAGAATTGATAGTTTAAAAATCATGTATACAATTAAATGCATATAAAAAAAAAATAGATTCATCTTCTTCCTTGCATTTCATGGTTATGAATTTGGTGAACGTATATATATCTAACCGATTTAAATTTATTAAACTTAGTACATAATTAGTCTAGTAAGCCGAACAGTTTCCAATCAGGTATAATATATATTTTGTTCACTGAATACCAAGTACCGTAATTCATTCTAAATACATGCATGCATGGAATTAGGTATAATTGATTGTTACAAACTGAATGGAATAAAAATCTTTTCAAGTAAAAAAATAAACAATAGAGTCGGGGCGGAGGTCGAGCTCCAATATATTGAATTTCCCTGTGCTTTATGTATATCTTTATCAGTCACTATGGGCAGGTATATGTCAATTTGAGAGTTAATGCAATGTTTGTGCTTATAATATATATATATATATATATATATATATGTATATATATATATATATATATATATATATATATATATATATATATATATATATATATATATATATATATATATATATATATATATATATATATATATATATATATATTCTTGTAGCACTTTTCATCTGAATAAAGTTAAAGAATAGTTATTAAATACGCGGGTATGATAAGGCAACTGGCAACTCGAGTAAAAATTACACTGATCGATATGACCTCACAATAAACAGCATGATGTCATATTTTACTCAAGAAACCTGTCAATTTTATCTTTATCTCTGGTCTAAATTATGAAAACTGCAAGCGTAAAATGTCACTAGAAGCTCTTTCAACAGAATATATCTTCGATTTCTCTGTATTACGTATCGTTAACATTGATGACGTCACAAGCATGTTTAATAGGGAAGAGCAATGTCGGGAGACAAATCATCAAAATGCAGAGTAAACAATGCCGAAATAAGACATATTCAATACAGATACCCAATAATAGATGAGTGTCAGTTAGGATATAAGTAGGATAATACAGGCATGGGTATTTTGTTTTATCAGCGAGTGCTATAAGGTAAGAAGATAGACATTTATGTGGTTTGACCGGCCATTTCTCTGTCAGTGTGTACAAAAAAGACAAAAGTGTAACATTACCCCGAATATTATGAAAGATGAATTTGACAAATTTCAAAAGCACATGACCTTAAATACTTGGAAAATGCTGCTAGAATCCTTTGGTTTTTGTTGTAAATGAACAATACGTAGTATTTTCAATGAAATTGAAAACATTGAGGAGATTACCAGTAAATAATGACAATATTTATTTTATGCGATTAACAATAGGATTCTAGGAGAAATATTAATAAACATGATTTTATTGCCGATCGAATTAAATACATTACCGGTACATTAATTCCATAGCCAATGATTTATAGTATATAAACATCCGAATTGATAAGAAGTTACTGTGGCGCACTGAAAGTGAGCTGGTGCTAGTAAAAAAAAGGTCCTTGGATCGATACCCGTCTGGGCGTCTTTTTTATTTTTTTTTACCTTTTTAGCTCACCTCAGCTGAAAGCTCAAGTGAGCTTTTCTGATCACCCGTTGTCCGTCGTCCGTCTGTCCGTCCGTCTGTCCGTCTGTCCGTCCGTCTGTAAACTTTTTACATTTTGAACTTCTTCTCTAAAACCACTTGGCCAAATTCAACCAAATTTGGCAAAAAGTATCCTTATAAGAAGGTGAATATAAATTGCAGCTATGAAAGACTGATCTTTTTTCAAAAACCTCGAAACTGTAAAAAAGGGGGGTGCATTTTTAAAAATCTTCTTCTCAAGAACCACTGAGTCAAATTCAACGTAACTTAGGAAAAATAATCCTTATGGAAAGGAAAATATAAATTGCAAAAATTATGGGCTAATTCAGTTCCAAATTTGACTAATTTACGTAACTAATAATAAAGAAATAATAGCTGTCAATCAGTTTATAAGTTCGGGTTCGGTATTCCATACCTCGAAAACGGAAGTTCTTTGTTCTTTGTTGTGTCACTGTGTGGGTTAAACTGACAAAGATAAATTTGCTTGTTGTGCAACACTTTACGTGCGAAGAGAATATTTGAAACATGCAACATAGATTTTTGCCGATTTTGTGAAGTAAATTGAGGTTAAATATTTCAATGCGTTAAAATTTGCACTTACAACATACTATAAAGTACTATACATTTTATTGGTAATTCGGTACGATATCTACGGAATGGTTGATTAATGCAACGTGTTTTGTTAAGATGCTCAGCATTTTCAGTATAAACGGAAATTGTTTTCGCTGCTAGAAATATATAGGTATATATGTGATGAAAAATAAATTGTGATCTTTCTTTTATTGCACGTTTCTTCTGTTTTATTTGTTTACAATTTTCTATTTACTTTCCATATTTGAGTGTCAAGCTTCGAATTATAATCAAGATACAGAGCTTTGCTCACAATTTTCTGTTTGCACACAGAGCTGAGGCCTTGCTTTTGTTCTTTTACATTTTAAATTGCTGAATAAGAAATACCAAGCTTAAAAATCTAAAGTTGAATGTAATAAACTCTTTTGAACAAAAAAATTGACTCAAACCTAGCAGAATTGCGAGCTCTATATCTTGCTAATAATTTTGTGATTGACGCTGAAATTTTGATTGATCACTAGAAATTTCTAGTTAAACGTTAAATACGTGTACAGAAAAATTAAAAGAAGATAAGCTGTAGCTACTTTCTTTGGCCCCCTCCTAATACGATGTATTATATGAAATCTACACCGACCTTGATGGTTTTCTGACACAAATATAAACGATCGCTTTAAAACTTTTTTTATAGTTTAATGACACATTACTGTCACGGAGATAAATGTAGTATCGCTTTTAAGAAAATATTACAGCGGAAAAGCATTGGTTTGTAGCCATTTGTAAATTGTTGTTTTTGAATAAAGATGAAAATAATGGGTGGACCTTAGTAAAAAAGAGTTATATGCCTGTCAATACATTGCAGTGGTGTCGGAAGCAAATTGAAAATAGGTGGGGGTGGGGCTTGACCTTATCAGAAATCTCGACAAGCAAAAAAAAAAAGGATTTTGAGTATGGCTATGTCTAAGACCCCACCCAACCCGTTTCGACGCCTGTGCATTGATTATAATAGCTCTTTAACATTTCACAAGACACCATTTTTCATTCGAGTGTATTCATTGATCAAGTGAGTAAGGTTTTAAAACATCGCACGAATTCACGCCAGGTAAACAACACTCGTTTATAATGCAGAAGACTAATTAAATTTTTGAATGTTTTTTTTTTAATATGAGCGCATTGAGGTACAATTTTCTTCTTTCACATATAGGATTTTTTAAAATAAAATACAAAAAATCCCGGTAGTAAGAAGTTGAAGAAGAAAATGTACCTATATGCTCTCATATATTTTGATCGCTTTATGAAGTGTAAATGGTATCTCATAAAGGTACGATGTCAAAGATTAAGTGTATGCAAAAATAAGTGTAAAATTTGAATACGGCATTCTTTTTGTTATTCTACCGAGGGGCCATATGGCACAATTTCCTTTGAACACCCACGTAAAGCTATTGTTGCTCAGGTGAGCGATGTGGCCCCATGGGCCTCTTGTTTATTTTTGAGAGCAAAAACGGTTTTTGATGTAAGGTTTGCAGCTACAGGAGATAACTCACAGATCTTCATTGTGACGTAACACCAGCTACTCATTATTTCAGCTATGACGTCAAAATTTATATGACGTCATAATTCTTGTAGGGTTTTTGTTATTTCCCGGGGTTTTGTAGTTTCATTGAAAAAGTAATAGAACACAAACATTTTATCAATTTCCACAAAAACGAAGTTCGAATCGTATAGTTTTGAATAGTGTTTTAGAAACACCAGATTACACATATACTAAGATTAGTTTTTCCTGAAATCGGTGGATCTATAAAGGTTTCAAATTAGATGGTTTCGTTTACTTAATAGTATTTCAAAATTGAGACTTTGTTGCATTTAATCTTTGTCTAGCTAGTTCATTTGAAATTTTAAAAAATAAATCATTATATAAACAGTGACATTATTTTTTTACATTTTAAGCATAAATAACCCCCATAATAGTCACATATAAAACGTATATATTTTCTCGAAATTATATACATTTCATCAACATGAAAATTTGAAATCATGACCTTTTGTAGTTATAAAACGGGTTCGGCAAAATCATTTGAACTTCATGAGAAATATACTTTAGTACAGTGAACAAAATGGTATGTAACTTTGGTATAATTCCTAAAGAATGCAAGCCGCAAACCTTACCTTAATAATTTTTCTGTTTTGGGATCATTGAAACTTGCGACAAAATATACATAATTTACTTAACTACCGTACATGTTCATGTAGAATCAATTTCTCTTGTTAAAATCGCTGCATTGTGTGTCTAGACATGCTTTCATTTCTTTGTGTATATCTAATTAAAATCCATTGTTTGTTAAACCTCAGAAAAACCGTGGAACTAACACAGAATATACAGGATATACACAAAAGGTGCTTTTTGTCCAGACGACCGACTATGTTTTTTTTTAAATTAAAACTTCGCATGTAGGTTAAATATATTTGTCCATTGATCACAATTGATAAAATTGTCATAAAATTAATACATTTTGTTGGTAAATTAAGCCCAATATTGAATAAAGACTGTAATTATTTTTTAAAATGGCTTAAAGGGGGCTTAAAGGTGGCTTAAAGAAGTTTGGACATTAAGGACCTATAAGTTGTCCTTAAAGGTGGCCTAAAGGTTGCTTAAAGATAGTCTTTAAGCTGCCTTTAAGCACCTTTAAGCCATCTTTACGCTTTCTTTAAGCCCCCTTTAAGCCACCTTTAAGCAGCACATATAGCTTAAAGGTGGCTTAAAGGTAATTTATTAGCTACTTTTAAGCTCTTTTAAGTTATCTTTAAGGAGAACTTAAAGATGGCCATTCATCCTGTGTAACCTCTTGCACCAAACCCACATTGTTTTTGATCAGCTATTCGGACCTCAGTGAATTGAGGAATTTTATTTAATTTAAAACATCTGTTTCTAAATAATTAAGAAAGAATAAAAATAGTATTTACTATGATGGAAGTGTTAAACAATTCTGTATATAAATAGACAAAAGGGATTATTTTGGAAGTGACCAATTTAGAAGTACAAACATTTTTAGGTGCTTATTACTTGAAGAATGAAAATCTGGGAAAGAAACTTTTAGGAGGTTTCACTATTAAATGACACTAAAGATTTTGTAGTTCTCTGATTAGCAAGTGCTTCTGGTATGCAGCTATCTATATATAGATACACTCTGCAGTGTAATCAGTTTGAAAGTTTGGCCTGCTTCTTTATATCCTTAATTGCTGTCCGTGTGGATATTCAACAAGGTCAACACCAGTCTTTCCTGATATTTTGTAAATTTCGTAGGTTATAAACTTGGCTACAAATCTGCCGGTTATAGCAAATGGAGTTGAAGACCATTAGAAGTGAAGGATAACAAAATATTGGTATCACAGATCAAGTTATATGAAAGTCTGAAAACCTTACAACATTTACCTGAATTAATTTTTCAATAGTATTTTTTTCATATAAATATATATATGTTAAAATGTTCAAGTACGTTTTGTGGGTTATATTTCAACGACTACAAGTTTGAGTCTTTGACAAGAAAAAGAATATATATTGCATATTAACTTTACATGTACAAATGTCTGGAAGAATGGATACATCACAGTTAATTAATGGTTTATAGCTTATTACTTTACAACTATACGTTGATTTGATGTAAACGTAGTATTTTCAAAATAAGACGTTAATATGATGATCAGCCTGATAGTTCACGCCAAAAAAAAAAATCACTGGATGAAATTCTGTCATTCAGTCAACTGAATGATAACTGAAAGGCCTGGAAAGGTGACTGATTGCCACAAATATGCCATTCAGTCACCTTTCAGTTCCAATTCAGTCAGATTTCAGTTGACTGAATGGCACAGTTTTTTCCTGTGAATATTGTTGTTTCTAAAATATTTGATTTCAAGCAATCACGTGATCTAGATATATAGTACACAATGCATAGAAACCATATGTCTACTAATATCTAATAAATTCATGATTTTTGTTTCTTTCGTTGTCTACAGCACAGAGAATTCTGATAATCAGTACTAAAACGATTTCAGGAAAGGTTTTTTGGAAAATGGCGATATCTGCCGGGAGTACTAATGTATCCCAACATTTTTTTTTTAATAAACCGTTGAATAAAGTTAAGGAACGTTTGGTGATTTAAGTTGACACACGCAAATTAACTGCCATGTGTTTCATTCTCGAAAATGATAAGCTGATTTTAAATGTCGCAATTTGTATTTAACATACACATCTTTTCACATCACCTTCGAAACATATAGAAAAAATGAAATGGCCATAATTTTAAAGAAAAGTATAGAAATGTCCTTGTTTTTTTTAGAAACTTTAATTCGACTTGTGGGAGGAAATACTGAATATGAAGGTCGTTTAGAAGTATACAAACTCGGGAAATGGGGAACAGTGTGTGATGACTTAGTGACTGATAACCTGGCTACTGTTGTGTGTCGATCATTAGGTCTTCCTTGGTAATGTGGGATAGCAATTCAATATCAAAAAGCATTCCTTTCATAATCCAATTTCTAGAATAAAAAGCTTGTATTTTTCTTTTCCTTTCTTTTTAATCATTTCACAATAGATCAATGTAGCAAAATTTAAAAATTCCAAGTCTCAATCATTAATGTAATTACCATCTTATTTTCCAAATGGAAATTAGATTCAATAGCATGAACAGTAATTATATATTTATGGATCTCACCCATTCAGGAATACTTCAGAAGTGTATGGTAATGCTGTATATGGTCCAGGATCGGGTCCTATATGGCTGGACGACGTTAAATGTGTTGGATCTGAGATAAGTATAGATGAATGTCAGCACCGAAGTTGGGGAACCCATAACTGTAATCACCGGGAGGATGTGTCCATCAACTGCAGTCCAATTGGTGAGATAATTTGTGTTTCATGTATTATATTTTGTCATGAAATTAATTTCCCGAATACCTACTTGCTTAAGTCACTGTAGCAATGATATTTTATATTTAACGACATATTTAGCAATAATATGTTATTAGCCCTGAAATAAAGATAATGAAGCAGTTTATCATATATATATATATATATATATATATATATATATATATATATATATATATATATATGTATATATATACGCGATACCATGGTACGACAGCTTCGACTTGATTCCGAAAATATAAAATCTTGTTGAATAAAGTCACATGATATTAATATTCAGCACTGTTTTCATAAAAATAAACAATTTTTAAAATGACCATAATATCGGCGATCATTAAACTCTGAGTTCCCTTAACCTACCCGCGTAATTAAGAAATGTTTTTAGTTGGTATCTGGTAGCATTTTAACTGATATAATGTCATTAAGATATAGTAGAAATTAAGACCACAGGTTCGCTAAGTTGTTATTGCGCTTAGAACGATATATTTAAAAATCATAGAATTGTTAGTCTTTGCCACCTGATGTGTATAAAGTGACGCACAATACACATGAAAATTGAATAACTTTTCTCATGCATAATCGATCATCCGTGCTAGCTTGCAATATGTAGTTTTATTTGCTTAATTGAAATCAATATCTCTACGAGCTATATCTTTAGTTAAGGTCCACGTTCGAGTCAGGCAACAGTTGTAGCCAGTTGTAGAATAAAGCCGAGCTTGGGTCGTTATTATTAATATTTATTATACAAAAGAAACCTTAAATTTTGTAATTATACGAAAAACACAGAACAGGCACAGATGACAAGACAATTAGACACAGACACACATAAACATTAGACAATGAAATGAAATAAAACAGTAATATTACAATTTAGAATGAACATTAATTTATTACATTAATTCTTACCGGGAAAAACAATCCTAATGCTTTAATTATATTGCTATACTGTATGTATCGTTCTGACCCGTTCAAGTGCTAGGTTGAGAGTGCCAGTCCTGAGTAAGATTTTGGCGGGGAGTAGTGCATGCAGAATTTGTCATGTGACCCTATTGTCCAGTCTTGTCATTGTCCATATTAAAGATTTTAAACTCTCATTCATACACACTCACTCCACACACGTATACTAATCAAACACGTATGCTAGCGCTGTAATAACAAATACATTACTGATTAATTACAACAAGGCGATTTAGATTATGTAAACTTGTCTACAGGAATATAGTGAACATAGCTGCTTAAATACCTTATTCACGAAAGGTTTTTGTCATGTGACTATACCTATCATAGTAATAGATGATATTTAAGTAAGCATGCACTCGAAGATTCTTAGTCAAAAATATTTCCATGTTTTTCTTTAAAACATATGCTTTAAAATATTTCTCATGACTTCATATCTGCATTATAACATCACTGATGTACGGAAGCGTATCGTGTTGTGTTTCAACTTATAAACTGTCTTCTTCTTTTTTTTTGAATTGTCAACATATAAAGTATTGTGACCTCTTACTTATGAAAATTTATTGAATTGTATCTTGTGGTTTCTGTATAATTAAACTCACCCTAAGGATATGTGCAATCTATTGTTTTGTCAACAAATTTTTCTTGATATGACTAAAACCCATTTTTAAATTATTATTTTTAACTCCGTATTTTGTTAAGTCGATATAGCACATATCAAGAAAGCTGATCAATTACAAAAAAGTGATTTGAATTATGGTAAGTAATCCCAATAAAATGTAAATTTTTGCATAAATAAAACGACATAATAGTTTATATGTTGATATGACGATAAAAAGTATGACAATTGTTAAGATATAATACAACAAGTGTAGGCTCCGATACGCTTCCCTATCCGTACCAAATCACATTCTTAAATCAACATTTCAAACTTCATAATTTGTGTTCTCGATAACCCATACAGCAATACATCTGGTAAAATTCCGTACGGTGGGTTTAATGATAAAGAAATCTGGGTATAATTAGCTGCCAATTATGAAAATGGAGGACATTTCAAATTTTTTTGCAACCTTTCACTTCAGAGAAGAAACAACTAAATTTACACTTGAAGCAGCAAAAAGCATAGATCAAATTTCGTAATTTCTGTCATCCAAATTAAACTGCAAGGCATCTCTAGATAGTAAAGGCATTATTAATGATGCATAACTATTTTAGAAATCCTCATTTAATTTTTGAAGTGATCCAGAAATTTAAATTTTCTTCAGATTTGATTGACAGATGAGAAATTGGCTTTTTATGTACATCTCTGCCGGAAATGCCCTATTGCTATAGACTTACAGTAAATGGCAAACAGCTTGTCTTACCTCAAAACTGAAAAACACAAAGTAATAGGGTATCCTAATAATTCTTTTATTTCTATATTATAACTTTGGTAAACATAAAAAAAAAAGAAAGCTAAAAGCATTTGTGTAACGATTAAGAGTCAGTCCTGCAGAGTCACATTGATGGTATCAAGTTCCCTTATCTATCAACACATGGATCCTCCTACATTTGTAGGTCACAGGTTCTAGCAGAATAAAACTGTAAACATAGACCATCCCAATAGTTCAGAAATTATAACAGCAATCCTTTTTCTCTGATCCAAGGTTTTAGTGAAAATTCCACTTTCCTACGTATGTCTTTTTGTCTAGAATACAGTTCTGTGAAATAGCAATGTTCACATTTCCCCCTTTTTGAATGAAGTATTATGTCTATTTGGACGTTTTTGATTTTCACCATATCAGACAGCTTATGTTGGGTCTGCATTAACAATGGAGATATTATAAAAACTATTGCTGTTCTGACGAATTGATACAAAATGATCAACAAAATTTCCGATAAATTATCAGTCTTCATCTGTCTCGCCAGCATTGCACTGTATTGGATCAAGTGTGTAATCTTCTAAATTCCAATTTATAACTTACAAATGTACTATTGTTTCTCGTTGTTCCATTCTTTCTTCCGCCATAATTTGGATGACAGGAGTGTTTTGAAGGGAATTTTATTAGGCCAGGGATAAACCAAAATGAAACTTGAGCTTGTAATGTACTACAGTGAATTACAGTTTGTAAAGTTAACATCTGATTTGATGAATTGTATATGAAGTACAAGTGGTGATAACGAACAGTGATCAAATTCTAAAGTCCAAAACCAAAATACAAAAGAAGAGCAGAGCAAAAATGGACCTTTAATAATGATTTCCAACGGAAGACCTTACTATTATTGTGCTTGTAAGATTATTAGGGTCTTCCGTTTCCAACGGAAGACCCTCTTGTTATTCTATTGATTAGGGTCTTCCGTTTCCAACGGAAGACCCTCTTGTTATTCTACGGTTTCTTTTTATTATTATTAAGGTCTTCCGTTTCCAACGGAAGACCTTATTGTTATTGCTTTGTTACTTTTTCCCTATTATTATTTTTCTTTTTTTTTCTTACAAATTTTGTCCGCGCGAGTTCTCGGAAATGGCTCAGCCGATTTTCATGAAACTTTCAGATCTGATAGATATTGGTCTGAACCTTATTGGAAATTTTTTATTTTGATGACGTCATTTCCGTTTCTGAGATATTAACGTTTAAGCGATTTTTAAGGGTTGTTTTGTCCATTGAACTCCTCCTAAACTATTAAAGATATTGAGTTCAAATTTTCAGGAATGGTAGACAAAAGATTGAAGATGTGTACAATGTCAATCATATTTGTCTGATTGAAAAGGCGCCGAAGCTCGCCTGGACCTGAAAATTGAGTTTAAAAAAACGCCGTAATTTTTCTTGGTTTTCTTTGTTTATCCCCTTTCCGAAAAATATTTTGTTAAGACATGTAATGCAAAAGAAGTTTATATTTACAAGATCTTTCGCTTGATATCAAGAAAAAGGGGCTGGCCCCTCAAATTAGGGGACCAGAGGGCTCTAAAAATTTTTATCTGTAGTTCTTTACTGATAAATATTTTGTGAAAGGTTATAGAAGCAAATATGTTTATCTCACATTGATTTATCCAAGTAATGTAATGATTTTATCATGCATTACGCAATTAGGGGTTTTTATGGGCCATAAGTCCAAAATTTTGATCACCCATATCTCAGAAAGGAAAAATATTTTGAAATGCAGTATAGAAGGTAAGATGCTTAAAATAATGTACTAAACAATATGCAACCCTCAAAATTTCGTTAAACGGCCCCTATAAGGAGATAAGGGATCGGCCCCTAAAACGTTTTTTCCCATAAATCTCAAGAACGGTAACGATTTTCTAAACACTTGTTGAACAAAATGTGTTTAGAATTAAAGGACCTTTAATTTGACATCAAGAAAAAGGGGCTGGCCCCTTAAAATAGGGGACCAGAGGGCTCTAAAGTTTTTTATCTCTAGCCCTTTACTGAGAGATATTTTGTGAAAGGTTATTGAAACAAATATGTTTATCTCACAGTTATTTATCCAAGCAATTGTATTGATTTAATCATGTGTTACGTAATTAGGGGTTTTTAGGGGCCAAAAATCCAAAATTTTGATCACCCATATCTCAGAAAGGAAAAATATTTTGAAATGCAGTATAGAAGTTAAGATGCTCAAAATGATGTACTTAACAATATGCAATGGTCAAAATTTCGTTAAACGGCCCTATAGGGAGATAAGGGATCAGCCCCTAATACGTTCTTTGCCGTATATCTAAAAAACGGTAACGAATTTCTAAACACTTGCTGAACAAAATATGTTTATGAGTTAAATGAGTTAAATATGTTTATCTCACATTGATTTATCCAAGCAATGTAATGATTTTATCATGCATTACGCAATTAGGGGTTTTAGCGGCCAAAAGTCCAAAATTTTGATCACCCATATCTCAGAATCCTAAAATATTTTAAATGCAGTATAGAAGGTAAGATGCTTAAAATGATGTACTAAACAATATGCAACCCTCAAAATTTCGTTAAACGGCCCCTATAAGGAGATAAGGGATCGGCCCCTAAAACGTTCTTTCCCATAAATCTCAAGAAGGTAACGATTTTCTAAACACTTATTGAACAAAATGTGTTTAGAAGTAAAGGACCTTTCATTTGATATCAAGAAAAAGGGACTGGCCCCTCAAATAAGGAGATCAGAGGGCCCTAAAGTCTTTTATCTGTAGCCCTTTACTGAGAGATATTTTGTGAGGGTTATAAAAGCAAAATTAGGTATAATACGTTTATATATCCTAACAATATAATGATTTATTAATGCGTTACCTAATTAGGGGTTTTAGGGGCCAGAAGTAAAAAGTTTAATCGTGTCTATCTAATTGGAAGAAATGCTAGTATTTACAAAAGCAACGCAGAAAAGCAGCAGTACTCCACTCCTGTTTACAGATCATGTTTTCTTGTCGAAAATCAAAGTCGATAATGTCATATCACCTTCTTAAAATCGGACGGAAGACCTCCTCGTTGCTCGCAACGAGATCGTGTCTAGTTTTATATTATTTTTCCTCTGACATTTTTCGAGAGCTATAACTCAAAAAATATTTGGTCGATTTTCACCAAATTTACAGGACTGATAGAATCTAAAACGTGCTTGCGATTATAAAATTTTGAGCTGATGACGTCACTTCCGGTTTCAGATTTTAAAGATTTTGTGAATTTTTAAGGGCCATTTTGTCCACGTAACTCCTCCGAAACTAAGGGGTATAGAAACGTGAAACTTTCAGGAATATGTAGGTGGATGTCTGTAGATGATCCTCTGTATTTGACATTGTGGAAAATGCGCACGGCGCCGAAGCTCGCCCGAGGTCGAAAATTAGCACCAAAATTTTTGGCAAAATTTTAACACGTTTTGCAAAATATCTATTAACCTGTAGATAATTTGTTAAAACATGTAATGCAAAAGTTGTTAGGATTTACACGAGCTTTTGTTTTGTTTTAATAAAAAGGAGCTGGCCCCTTTAATTAGGGGCCAGGAGGGCTCTAAAGTCTTTTATTTTTAACTCTTTACTGAGCAATAATTTGTTATTAATTATAGAAGCAAAAATGTTCATTGTACAGTTGTTTATCTACACAGTACCTTATTTTAAACATTTGTTACGTAATTAGGGGTTTCAAGGGGCCAGAAGACCAAAACTTTGATCATTAATATCTTCAAAAGGAGAAATATTTTGAAAGGCAATGTTGAATAAAAGTTGCTTAAAATAATGTTCTTAAAAACATTGGACCTTAAAATTTATGGTTTATGGCCCCAGTAAGGAGTTTAAGGGTCGGCCCCTAAAACACTGTTGTTCAGATACCTCCAAATCGGTCAACAATTTCTGAACACTTATTAAACAAAATATGTTTATATTAATGAGATCTTTTATTTAATATCAAGAAAAAGGGGCTGGCCCCTCAAATTAGGGGCCAAGAGCGTTCTAAAGTATTTTTATTATAACTCTTTACTGAAAAATAATTTGTTATTTATTATAGAAGCAAAAATGTTCATTGTACAGCTGTTCATCTATACAGAACCATATCAAAGTCATATGTTACGTAATTAGGGGTTTGAAGGGGCCAGAATTCCAAAACTTGGATCATTATTATCTTGAAAAGGAGAAATATTTTGAAAAGCATTGTAGAACAAATGTTGCTCAAAATAATGTTCTTAACAATGTGATACCTAAAACTTTTTCGTTGGTGGCCCCAGTAAGGAGTTTAAGGGTCGGCCCCTAAAACACAGTTGTTCCGATATCTCTATAACGGTTAACAATTCGTGAACACTTGTTGAAGGAAATATGTTTATATTTGCAAGACCTTTCATTTGATATCAAGAAAAAGGGGCTAACCCCTCAAATTAGGGGCCGGGAGGGCTACAAAGTCTTTATAGTAATTTTTTTCAGAGCGATAATTTGTTATAAATCATAAAAGCAAAAATAAGAGCTTATTAAGCTTAATTGAAAACTGAAATCCGTTTTAAAATCCGCCAATGCATTACAGAGATATAGGTGTTTAAAAATTGACTTTTCCGGAAATTTTGATTCCACATTCTTGGTAAAGAAAATAGTGTTATGTTCAAAGTTAAATTAACTCGTACCTAAAATAATTCGATAATTGTTAAATCGTACTTAAACACATTCGGATTTGTATTTATTAAGGTGGCAGGGGATAGTTTCGAACGAAAGACCCGGTCAAAATTTTGAAATAAAGGGAGAACCTGAGGTTTGGCTGGTTATTTGAGGGGTATAAATTGCTAGAATATTTATGGCATTCATTTTGTGGATAGAGGAGCTAATGTCAATTTTATTGATATATGACACTTTAATACTGGTAGCACTTTTCATCAGATATGGAATGAAAATGCGAAACTGTGGCCAAAATGTTCACTTTCGGTTTTGTGCTTGAAAAGTGGGGTGGGTTCAGAACACGAAATGTCACTCGAAAAGAAGGTGATTGACCCCCCATTAATTGGTGATTATTTGCATAGGTATACATTAAGCAACAAATTCTATGGTAGTTTATGGCAGTTGCTCGGGACTGGAGCCTGGTGCTGGACCCGTGAAAATGTGAAAAAAGGGTAATTTTTCAGAAAATTTTGAGACCGTCCCTTGCTATTCTATATAGTGCTATATGTAAGTTGTACTTGTTTTATTCTGAAATGTTTAAAAATTCTCAAGAGCCGGGACCACGTGTCTCGTGCATGCAAACCAATTTTAGCAAATTTAAAAATCGACTGAATAATGAGATCAAATATATGAGCAGTATCTGCCTCACATTTCCTCGACCAAAAAAACTATCCCCTGCCACCTTCAAGAAAATGTCAATTTTTTAATAGGCTTAAAGTTTAACAATATGGGGACAGAAAAGATGTTCAATGTGTGTAAAATCGGAAACTGGCTGAATTTTTATGATTGTTCAACCCTGTGATGAGATTTGGGGGCCAAAATGTAACAGGGGGTGGCCCTTAGAAAAAGTGCAATTTTCTAGTATTTTGGGTTTGTCCTTATTTTAAAACCCTTTATAGGCCTATTATTCCTATTGAAATCAGATGCAGGGTTGAATTTTGATTAACTGAATAATATTGCACCATTTTCTTTAAATTTTCTTGAAATTAATTGATAGAAATGCAGTTTTATGAAGTTTTAAACCCTTAGTTTTGATAAGAAATTGTTAAATATTGTTCTTTCTCAAGCTAAAACTGACAAAAAGTAGATTTTATGGCTAAATATGTATTGTACATGTACTACATGTAAATTACATGTAATTCTAAATAGTTAATATCTGCATTTTAAGTCATTATAAGCAATTTTAAACTGTTTGATTGTCCAAAAAACACACCCCATTCTTCGATTTTCTTTACCGACAACCCAAAAATGGGCTTTATTTCACATTTTTTTTGGATAAAATTTCATAGATACATTGAATTGCTCCCATTTAAAACAAAACACATATGTCTGGTTTCTTCTTTATTGAAAATATATCAAGAAAGATTGAATTTGTGTGCATTTTTTAACCATTTGTCATTTGCACGTATTCCCACCTCATGATGGGGTTGTGGTCATGATGTTCAAATTTGGTATTTCTTTGTATGTAAAACATGTATTTCAATCTTTATAACAAGTAAATCTAGATCTTTTGGTATTGGTTAAAGAATAAACAGAGAAATCAGGTTTCATCATCATTCGTTCAGCATATTTGGGAAATTACTCCCCGGGTAAGATGCCTGATTGCCATTTTCTAGGGATCTGTCCCTTATGAAGAGATGAAAGTGAAGGTTTTGTGTTTCAAATAAGTTGCTTTTATGTTTCAATAGAATTTTTAAACCTGTTAGTACCATTTAGAAACAAAAAAGTTGATTGCAAGGAGTAATAGTGTGTTTTTTCTTATTCCCATTAGCAGGGGGATAGGTGATACATATGAGTTGAATTCTCCTATGTGTGAGTACTAAATGTGAATATTTCAATGTTTTTACATCTTATAGGGATAAAGGTTTCTTGTTATAACTGATTTTGAAAGAAAAAAGGTCTTTTGGATTGAAAGAAGTCATGATATATCTTGAAAACCTTACACAAACAGGTTAAGGTGATTCAGCCGGGAATGTGGGGAATCCTTAAACAGCCATAACTTTTTTATTTTTCAATGAAATCAGACCAAGTTTAAAAAGTTTTACTCAGAATTGCATGAACTTTCTGATTTTAGAGTGTTTTGGTTAGAGAGAAACAAACTCTAAAAGTTAAAGGTGGCAGGGGATAGTTTCGAACGAAAGACCCGGTCAAAATTTTGAAATAAAGGGAGAACCTGAGGTTTGGCTGGTTATTTGAGGGGTATAAATTGCTAGAATATTTATGGCATTCATTTTGTGGATAGAGGAGCTAATGTCAATTTTATTGATATATGACACTTTAATACTGGTAGCACTTTTCATCAGATATGGAATGAAAATGCGAAACTGTGGCCAAAATGTTCACTTTCGGTTTTGTGCTTGAAAAGTGGGGTGGGTTCAGAACACGAAATGTCACTCGAAAAGAAGGTGATTGACCCCCCATTAATTGGTGATTATTTGCATAGGTATACATTAAGCAACAAATTCTATGGTAGTTTATGGCAGTTGCTCGGGACTGGAGCCTGGTGCTGGACCCGTGAAAATGTGAAAAAAGGGTAATTTTTCAGAAAATTTTGAGACCGTCCCTTGCTATTCTATATAGTGCTATATGTAAGTTGTACTTGTTTTATTCTGAAATGTTTAAAAATTCTCAAGAGCCGGGACCACGTGTCTCGTGCATGCAAACCAATTTTAGCAAATTTAAAAATCGACTGAATAATGAGATCAAATATATGAGCAGTATCTGCCTCACATTTCCTCGACCAAAAAAACTATCCCCTGCCACCTAAGTTGATAATGTTTTTGTTAATTCGTACTTAGAATCATTCGGATTTTGTGAACTCGTACCAAAAATAATTCGATTTTTTTTCTTTTTGTTTTATTTAGTTATGTTTATTGGTTTCAGAACTCTGCTTCTTAGAGAAACTTTTAGCTTTACTTTCGACATAAACGGAAGACCCACTCGTTGCTTTGCAACGAGCTTTGCTCTAGTTATTTTTATTAGGGTCTTCCGTTTCCAACGGAAGACCCTCTTGTTATTCTACTGTTTCTTTCTATTATTATTATTATTCTTAATATTCTTTTTCTGCCTTCTTTAAAGCTTTATTTCTCGAAAACTATTCATCCGATTTGCACCAAATTTTCAGGACTTATACAGCATCGTAGGGGACGAATGTTTTTAGTTACATTTTTTGATGACGTCACTTCCGGTTTAAGATATTGACGATTTAATGAAATTTTAAGGGTCATTTTGTCCACGCAACTCCTCTGAAACTATTCATGATAGAAAGTTGAAATTTTCAGGGATTGTAGATGAAAGTCTGTAGATGTACCGCATTGTTTTATAATATGGATAATACGCAAGGCGTTGAAGCTCGCCTGAGGTCGAAAATTGACACCAATTTTTTTTACAAAAATTTTGCACATTTTCTGAAATATTTTTAAACCTGTAAATATTTTGTTAAAACATGTAATGCAAAAGTTGTTTCTATTTCCACGGGCTTTCATTTGATATCAAGAAAAAGGGGCTGGCCCCTCAAATTAGGGGCCAAGAGGGCTCTAAAGTCTTTTTGCAATAACTCTTTACTGAACAATAATTTGTTATCAAGTATAGAAGCAAAAATGTTTATTGTACAGTTGTTTATCTATACAGCACCACACCTTAATCATATGTTACGTAATTAGGGGTTTCAAGGGGCCAGAAGTCCAAAACTTTGATCATAAATATCTAGAAAAGGAGAAATATTTTGAAAAGCATTGTAGAAGAAAAAATGCTTAAAATAATGTTCTCAACAATATGCTACCTAAAAAAAATTTTTTGGTGTCCCCAGTAAGGAGTTTAAGGGTCGGCCCCTAAAACACATTAGTTCAGATATCTCTAGAACGGCCATTAATTCCTTAATACTTGTTGAACAAAATATGTTTATATTTGCGAGATCTTTCATTTGATATCAAGAAAAAAGGGCTGGTCCCTTAAATTAGGGGCCAAGAGGGCTCTTAAGTCTATAAATAATATCTTTTTACTGAAAAATAATTTGTTATATATTATAGAAGTAAGAATATTTTTTGTACAGTTATTTATCTATACAGTACCATACCTAAGTCATATGTTACGTAATTAGGGGTTTCAAGGGGCCAGAAGTCCAAAACTCTGATCAGTAATAGCTAGAAAAGGAGAAATATTTTAAAAAGCATTGTAGAAGAAAAGTTGCTCAAAATAATGTTTTTAATAATATAATACCTTAACCTTTTTTGTTGGTGGCCCCATTAAGGAGTTTAAGGGTCGGCCCCTAAAACACAGTTGTTCAGATATCTCTAGAACGGTTAACAATTCGTGAACAGTTGTTGAACAAAATATGTTTATGTTTGCAAGACCTTTCATTTGATATCAAGAAAAAGGGGCTGGCCCCTCAAAATAGGGGCCAGAAGGGCTACAAAGTCTTTTAATAATAACTATTTACTGAAAAATAATTTGTTATATATTATTAAAGCACAACTGTTCAACTTATTAAGCTTAATTTAAATCTGAAATCCGTTATAAAATCGGACGATGCATTACAGAGATAAAGGGGTTTAAAAATTAATTTTTCCGGAAATTTTGATTCCACATTCTTGGTTAAGAAAATAGTGTTATGTTCAAAGTTAAATTAACTTGTACCTAGAATGATTCGATAATTTGTTAAGTCGTTCTTAAACACATTCGGATTTTTTTTTGTCAAGTCGTTCTTTAAATCGGTAAGGTTTTTGTTGATTCGTACTTAAAGTCATTCGGATTTTGTTAAGTCGTACCAAGAATTATTCGATTTTTTATATCTTTTTGTTTTAAAACTCTTGGTATTGGTTTTAGAGCTCTGCTTCTTACAGGAACATCTAGCTTTTCTTTCGACATTAACGGAAGACCCACTCGTTGCTTTGCAACGAGTTTTGCTCTAGTTATTATTATTTTTTTTCTGACTTTTTTCGGACGCTATTACTCGTGAACTACTGGACCGATTTGAATAAAATTTGCAGGACAGATAGAACATCAAAAGTACTTGAGGTTGTTAAATTTTGGGCTTAGGACGTCACTTCCGGTTTGAGATTTTTAGGGTTTAGTGAATTTTTAAGGACCATTTTGTCCACCTAACTCCTCCAAAACTAATAAAGATAAAAACATGAAACTTTCAGGGATAGTAGATGAATGTCTGTAGATGACTCTCTGGGTTTGATATTGAGGAAAATGCGCAAGGCGCCGAAGCTCGCCCGAGCTCGAAAATTGGCAGCAAATTTTTTCACGAAATTTTTGCACATTTTCTAAATTATTTCTGAATGTGTAAATATTTTGTTAAGACATGTAATGCAAAAGTTGTTTAGATTTACACGCTCTTTCATTTGATATCATAAAAAAGGGGCTGGCCCCTTACATAAGGGGCCAAGAGGGCTCTAAAGAATTTTATTAATAACTCTTTACTGAAAAATAATTTGTTATCAATTATAGAAGCAAAAATGTTTATTGTGCAGCTGTTTATCTACATAGTACCATACAGAAATCATATGTTACGTAATTAGGGGTTTTAAGGGGCCAGAAGTCCAAATCTTTGATCATTTATATCTGAAAAAGGAGAAATATTTTGTAAAGCATTGTAGAAGAAAAGTTGCTCAAAATAATGTTGTGAACCTTATGCTGCCTTTAAATTTTTGGTCTTTGGCCCCATTAAGGAGTTTAAGGGTCGGCCCCTAAAACACATTTGTTCAGATATCTCTAGAACGGTAAACAATTTGTGAACAGTTGTTGAACAAAATATGTTTATTTTTGCGAGACCTTTCATTTGATATCAAGAAAAAGGGGTTGACCCCTCAAATTAGGGGCCAGGAGGGCTAGAAAGTCTGTTAATAATAACTATTTACTGAAAAATAATTTGTTATATATTATTGAAGCAAAAATGTTCAACTTATTAAGCTTAATTTAAATCTGAAATCCGTTTAAAAATCGGACGATGCATTACAGAGATATAGGGGTTTAAAAATTGATTTTTCCGGAAATTTTGATTCCACATTCGTGTTTAAGAAAATAGTTTTTTGTTCAAAGTTAAATTAACTCGTACCTAGAATGATTCGATATTTGTTAAGTCGTTCTTAAACACATTCGGATTTTTTTGTTAAGTCGTTCTTGAAATCGTTAAGGTTTTTGTTAATTCGTACTTAAAGTCATTCGGATTTTGTTAAGTCGTACCAAGAATTATTCAATTTTTTATATCTTTTTGTTTAAATTTCTCCTGGTATTGGTTTTAGAGCTCTGCTTCTTACAGGAACTTTTAGCTTTTCTTTCGACATTAACGGAAGACCCACTCGTTGCTTTGCAACGAGCTTTGCTCTAGTTCTTATTTTTTTTTTCTTCCTAGACGCGAACTTTGAGGCTTCATATCTTGCTCATTTCTGAACGGTTTTTGCTCAAATTTTTAGGGCTTATAGACATTACAAAACACTATCTAAAACATTTTATAAACTTTAAAATTCCTCTTCCGTTAACCAGTTATTCCCCTTTAAAAATTTTTTAGGGCCTTTGGTTTCCAGACAAAGGCTCCGAGACTATGATAGCAGGGAATGGGAATCCAGCGAATTTGAATAACAGAGACATTGAAGTTGTGCACATCGATTTTTGTTTTTCGATTACGTTTGTTATTTAGAAAAAGGTAGGGGGTCAAAAATAGGATTCCAAAAAGTGCGAAAATTTAGACATATTTTACTTTGTATCTTTTAAACGAAAAATATTTTGTTAAGACATGTAGAATAAAAGTTGTGCAGAATGTTAAGGGCTTTCATTTGACACCAATAAAAAAGGGCTGGCCCCTTAAATTAAGGGCCAATAGCACTTGAAAGTTTTTGCTTAATAACTCAAAACCGGTTAGGATTTCGATATGGCTGTCACTGGAAAAGTTGTTTGTTGGGATCTCATAAAGGTCGTTACAATGTTATTTTGTTGGTGATTTGTGTTGTATGAGTGTAAAAAGCTGTACATGTTAACATGTACCTCGTTTAATTTGGCAAGTTAACGAAAGTCTATGTGAGTGCAACTGGCATAAAGTTACCACAGAAAGTATGCTGGTTTATACAGGAATTTTTTTTTTAGAATAGATTTTTTTTTGGAGTTTATGTCAGTTTTGTTAAGTTCTTATAGTGCACAATCCCTAAAACGAGAATCGGAAAACAAAACATTCTTCTTCCTTTGTAGTAAAACACAAACTACGGATTTAAAATAAATCTATGTATTACATTTGAGTTTTCATACTGCATGCATTTAAAATCTACCTTGAATAAGAGCTGTGTGTGTACCATTACGTAAGCTATCCCTCACCCGCGGCCTAGAAAATCGGTCACCATGGTCGCGACGGGGCTAACTAGCGGTCAGCGGTTATCTAATACACGAGAGTTGCGTCTCTCATATATGAGTTTATTTAGCCGCGCACTCTAGAATTGTTTTAGTTTATATACCCGTAAACAAGATCTGTTTTAATTTCTTCATGTTATAAGAGTTTGTCCATCTTGTTTTTATTTGATTAAACATTAGAGTGTAAGAAGACGTTCTGAAAATTTATAAAGGCGATATTACTATAAATCGGAAACTTCGTCAGTCTTAAATTAATGGTTGGTTTGTAGGTCTAAAATGTTTATAAATCTTTACAATCAACAAACAACCCACAAATATTAAAACTTTTAAATGATGATCATCCCTCGCACATGGCCAAGGAGATCCCGCGCGAGTGCATGTTTCAGACTTTTGTACGAACACAACTATTTTCTTTTATTATGATTTCAACTATGATATTGGTTTAAGATGAAAAGATAAATTTATTTTACATGTACAGTTGATTTAGCAATGATTAATACGATTGCGCACAAGGTAGTTTATTATAATCAAAGTTCCATGTTTCATGTTTGCGGTAGGTGCTGGCACGATAAAAGGTGTCCTGAATTGAGGCATTCGGATTTTTTTAATTGGCAAAAAGATAATCAGATTTGACGAAAATCATTTTTTGGCGACTTCTTCTTATGTGCAACATTTTCACTTTCCCACCCGTTTGTTTATTCGGTCAGTCTGTGTTAATTCAATCGCAGCGTGCGATCGACCGAAAATCTTGTGTCGCTTCAGCGCATACAGCTGAGAACATCTATAGCCACAGTCGGGTTATGTTTATATGGCTGCAGATCATCAATTGTTATGTAATTGAGTAACAATGTATCGAAGGTTATCGAATATTATTGAGTATCGAAGTGTGCTTTCACTACAGTGGTCAATTGTTAAACAATAAGGCTATTATTCGAAGTCAATCATCTTCACATTATACATGTAGGTGCGAAATCGTAATCGGATAATGTTGCTAATAAATCAACCTGTTGAACACGCTAAACTTCTACAGATATGAACGGAATAATATATTATACTTAAAAGTTTTAAGTCAAAGGAAAATTGTTCTCGGATTAAGAAGTTATGAAATACGACTACATTATGCAACGCAGTCTGTCGCCATAGAAATCATCAAAGTACTGCAAGTGTCGACAGATTTCTTGTTTCTTTGAAATACATGTACCATGATAGCTCACTACCAGAGTAAAGCTAGCCAGCACTAACTCCAACGCACTAACAAAAAACAAGTATTCCTTTTAAACGAATGATCGGAAATAATGACATATTGATAGCTAGAAGCAATCAACATGATCAGTTTGATGTAAAATAATCTCTTAAGGTAAATGAATTGCAATAAAACCGAGTAAAATGTTATAGAAATACTAAACCAAACTTCAAGTTTTTATAAGAACTACTTATGCAAGCGGAATGTGTGCGCACGTGGAAGCATTTGCCGGATGCCTCATATGGACACAACAGTGATCGGCCGAAGCCGATCACAATAAGTTAAAATTATCGACTATTTTTCAAGCGTTTTCCGATCCCGATGTTAAACAACTGAAATTATTAGGCCGCCTTGCACCCACACTAGGACTTGTGCTCATAAGGTGAGCCCGGATTCCTCGAGAACGGGTGTACCCTCGAGGATTCCGGCGCCAAATTAGGCACTAGTGACAACGATTTCCGGCGCCAGAGCGCGGAGTAGACCTTAAGAAAACAAATTATTTCTGTAATGTAGCGTTCTAAACAAGGCGCCCTGTCCCCAAACAAGGACTTCTGCTCATTAGGTGAGCCCGGATTCCTCGGGGGACGGGTAATCCCTTGAGAATTTCAGCGCCAAATTAGGCCCTAGTGAAACCGATTTCCGGCGCCAGGGCGCAGCTAGACCTTAATTGAACAAATTATTTCTGTAATGTAGCGTTCTAAACATGGCGCCCTGCGCCCAAACTAGGACTTGTGCTCATTAGATGAACCCGGATTCCTCGGGGGACGAGTAATCCCTTGAGGATTCCGGCGCCAAATTAGGCACTAGTGACACCGATTTCCGGCGCCATGGCGCGGCGTAGACCTTAAGTGAACAAATTATTTCTGAAATGTAGCGTTCTAAACAAGACGTCCTCCAAACATTGAAAGTTCTTACTTCACAAAATGATTGCTTATGACCTAAGTGTTGACTTGTGCTCATTAGGTGAGCCCGGATTTCTCGGGGGACGGGTAATCCCTTGAGGATTCCGGCGCCAAATTAAGCACTAGTGACACCGATTTCCGGTGGCAGGGCGCGGAGTAGACCTTAAGTGAACACATTTTTTCTGTAATGTAGCGTTCTAAACAAGGCGCCCTCCAAACATTGAAAGATCTTACTTTACACAAAGATTGCCAATGACCTAAGTGTGTGTTATGATTTTGTTTCAAGGTTATTTTGTGAAGTTCAAGGTCATTGGAGGAAATTTCATAAGTTGTGTCTGTAGATAAATACTTTAGTTATGATTTTGTTTTTCTTAGTGGGGAGGGGGGAATTATTTTTGAGGTTGCTCACAGAACCGCCAGTTAGTCCACTGAGAGCACTCTCCCCCTTTCTCGCAACCAAAATTCACCTTAAATTAACTTAAAGGAAATTGAATTTTGGGGCATTGTTCCCCCTCCCCCAACCCTCATTTTAGTAGAAGGCAATATAAATTTTTATGGCAAATTGAAAACAGATTATATTAAACAAAATAAGTTATAGCTGCCTCACAACCCCCCCCCCCTCCCCTACCACTACCACGGATTAGATTTTGAAGATTAATTTTTTCTTTTATTGGCTTGTTAATACATTTCGGATGAATTTGTTCCCCGAAGCAAAAACGATGCTGAGTGCTTGCACGGCCAAACGTTATACGGAGAGTTGTTCCTCCCACTGAGCACCTCTCGTACAGCGCACCCTCAGGTTGGAGAAGCCGTCATCATTAATTTTGATTTTCTGAACTTACTTTTATCATATTGACAATCCTGTCTGATTAAAATCACCACTCTTCTGCTTACACCCATCAGGGTCTGATACGTATCGATAACAATTCATCTTCACTTAACCTCTATATTTGCACACAACCTAAATATATATCTCATTTACCAAATACATGACTTTATCTGTTAATGAGAGGTGCAACTCTTCAATACTCAGTCTGGGGGTTACATAGAAAGCAGGATTAAAATAATTTGCCTGTCTCCATTTTAAAAATTCCAATACATTTTCTAAAGCCCTGATTGGTCAGAATTTTAGGTCGGGTGAAGATGACCCCCTATCAATACCTGTCAGACCCTGTAAGGAGAAGAGGGTGCTTTTAATCAGACTGATTAACAATCCTTTTCCGACAGGAAGCTGCAACGGAAGATCTCTTCGTTGCTTTGCAACGAGCTCGTTTCTAGTTACTTTATAATAATTGCAATTAGTATAAGTATTTGTTATCGTAGCTAGAGGAATGCTGTATAATCTATATTTAAGCAGGTTGTTACGATCTTCTTAGTTTGGGTTACTCTCCAATAAACATGTGATATGTGTTTTGAGACATATACATGTAATTATATGACCCCACCACCAACACCACCACCACCAAAAAAATATGTTTTATTAACCAAAGCGTCGAAACAAAGTAAACAATAAATATATTTGCTTTTTAATAATATTATGCAGGAACTGAAAGTATGAGCGCTGCGTTTTCTCATCATCAAGATTTAATGCGACTCTTTTTACCACGCGAATAAAGACAACATTCACATCAAATCTTGTTAATGAGAAAATGCGTTCTCAAGCAGTTAGTTCATGCATGATAGTATTCAGTATCGTAGTTACATATAGATTACATTGTAGTTGAAAGGGTGGGTGATCATCCAATAAAGGTGCTTTGAGATCGTGTTATATCAATTTGGTGGTAGAATGCTCATGTCTACCACTCCTAACTACGATTACCAATGCAGATATTTTGATGTTTGACATTAAAAGAAATATCTGAATTTTAGAGTTTAAACTCCTTTATTGTGGATTGAATTTCATGGAGCCAATATTCGTAGATTGGTATTTAAAAACAAGTATTCCTTTTAAAGGAATGATCGGCAATAATGATATATTGATAGCTAGAAGCAATCAACATGATCAGTTTGATGTAAAATAATAAAAAAAAAGTACTTGTATTTTTACAAAATATAGAATATTTTGAATCTGTACACCATAATTTCATTATTATAAACCGTCAACAAATTTAATTTTTAAATAAATTTGGGAAAAGCCGTTCGTAAACTCCTTGTCTAATTTTATATTTTTAACGTAATTATTAAATGTTAATGTATCTTCTTCTTCAGAATACTGAGTAGGGCTCTTCAAAGAGCATTAACACGTATACAAAGAAAGAGTTTAAAAAATAATTTAATGCGACTGAAAAACATTGAATGCCATCATAACTTGCTATTGAGGTCGCATTATAACGTAACCTTGTTTATAAATCAAGCCGTCTTCCTATCTACTATTATGCAACATCAATAGATCGAGGTCAGTTCTTATGAATGAGGTCAGTTCATCGAGGTCAACTGCATTAATGAATGAATCTTTCGATCGAAATTCTTACGCCTGAGACAAAACGTGCATTCTTGAATTAACAGGTCGAACTGTATTTTATGTAAGTTTGCATTGAAATAAAACCTAGTAAAATGTTATATAAATACTAAACCAAACTTCAAGTTTTTATAAGAACTACTAATACAAGCGGAATGTGTGCGCACGTGGAAGCATTTGCCGGATGCCTCATATGGACACAACAGTGATCGGCCGAAGCCGATCACAAAAATAAATAGGTTAATGGTAACCTTTTGTGGAATTACTTGTATTATAAAGAAGAGATATATATTTTCACTATGATTAATAATTCGTTAAGAATTTAAATTCATGGATGACAAAAATAAGCATTAACGAAATCCATGAAAATTGAGCATACACGAATTCTAATGATTCCATAAATGTCATTCTACATGTGTATACTACAACTAGAAGGAGGTAACGCACCACCAGAACTTCCGCCCCCGTGAAAGTCTTTCGATCACAATATTTTCGCAAGATGTTCCCAAGAAATGTAAACATTTATGTCGATATACATATAATGTATATATGTTCATTGTTCTTTCTCGATATGACTAAAACCCAATTTTTATTTTTAACTTCGAATTTTGTAAAGTCGATATAGGAGATAGCAAGAAAACTGGTCAATTACTGTAAGGTGATTTAAGTTATCTTACCTCAACTCAATACAATGCAAAATGTTTGCATAAATAAAACGACATAATAGTTTATATGTTGATAAGACGGTAAAAATATGACAATTTACAAGCTATAACACAAGTGAAGGCCCCGATACGGTTCCGTAGATATGTGCAAAAAAGACAAAAAACTAACTAACTGCATTATAATTAAAAGTTGTATATAATAAATTCATGTGTAATGAAATGCATTATGTTTTATTCTCGAAATTAATATACTGATTTGTTTGTCGCACATTGTATTTAACATACATATCTTTTCACATTACCTTTGAAACATACAGAAAAAAAATAGATTTAATTTTCCAGAAAAGTTTAGAAATGTCCTTGTACCTTTAGACACTTTAATTCGACTTGTGGGAGGTGATACTGAATATGAAGGTCGTTTAGAAGTATACAAATTTGGAAAATGGGGAACAGTGTGTGATGACTCAGTGACTGATAAACTGGCTACTGTTGTGTGTCGATCATTGGGAGTTCCTTGGTAATGTTTTCTGATAGAATCTAATATTGAAAAACATTTATTTTAAAATTAAATTAAATCTAAGTCTTAATCATTAAATTGAAAATATTCTTTTTTACCAAGCGGAAATTAAGTTCAAGAACTTAAACAGCAATTAATTGTTATGTAATCAAACATTCAGGAATGCATCAGAAGTGTATGGAAATGCTGTTTATGGTGAAGGATCAGGCCCTATATGGCTGGACGATGTTAACTGTGACGAATCTGAGATAAGTATAGATGAATGTCAACACCGAGAGTGGGGAACCCATAACTGTAATCACAGGAAGGATGTGTCCATCAACTGCAGGCCTAATGGTGAGCTAAATTGTGTCATATTTTCTTTTCTTAAAATAAACTACAATAAAGAAGTGCTTAACCTCAATAAAGCTCTGAAATATCATACTAAGGGACATATTGAATAATATGTGTCGGTATCTTTTAATATATTGATATTCAACTTAACGGATTTATTGAAAAAACCTGGTTGTTTATGATGTATATGCTTGGCAGTAGCGTACGGAAGCGTATCGGGGCCTACACTTGTTGTGTTATAACTATATCTATAGTTATACTTTTTATCGTCTTATCAACATATAAACTTTTATGTCGTTTTAATTATGGAAATATTTCGCATTGTAGTGAGGTTAGCTGGCATATTTTAAATCACCTTATTATTATGATCAGTTTTCTTGCTATCTGCAATATCGATTTAACAAAATAAGGAATTAATAATAATAATTTAATAGTGAGTTTTAGTTATATCGACAAAGAAATATTGACATAGAACAACGTAAATGTATACATTATAGGTATATAGACATAAATATGTTTTTATTTCTTGAAAACACATGGCATAAATATTGTTATCGAATGAATTTCGCGGGGCGGGAGTTCTGGTGGTTCGTCACCTCACTCTGAATCTAGCTGTAGGATACACATGTAGAATGACATTTGTGGAATCAATGGAATTTGTGTATGCTCAATTTTCATGGATTTCGTCATCCATGAATTTAAATCCACAACGAATTATGAGTAATAGTGTTAATATAATTTATTTATTATTTATAATACAAGTAATTCCACGAAATGTTACCCATAACCTTTTTTAAAAAATAGCAATCTACGAATATTGGCTCCATGAAAATCAATCCACAATAAAGGAATAAAAACTCTAAAATTCAGATATTTCTTTTAAAGTCAAACATTCAAATATTTGCATTTGTGATCGTAGTTAGCAGTGGTAGACATGAGCAGTCCTACCCCCAAATTATGGTCATGATTCAATTATCACGTTGTTACAACGGTCTCCCATCGACGAGGCTGCAAAATATTTCACTAATCTGTCTTCGTCTTCAAACGATCGATCTCGAAGCAATTTGTTTGGATGATCACCCACACCCTCAATTTCAACGTAATCTTCACATAACTACGATACTACGATACTATCATGCTTGAACTAACTGCATGAGCGTTGTATTTTCTCATTACCATGATTTAATGTGAGTGTTTTCTTTATTCGTGTAGTAAAAAGACTCGCATCAAATCATGATGATGAGAACACGCAACGCTCATGCTATCAGTTCATGAATAATAATTATCAAAAGCAAATACAATTATTGTATATTTTGTTTCGATTCTTTGGTAAATGTTTTTTGGTGGTGGTGATGGAAGAGGGGGTAATTTAATACGTGTAAGTAAAGGGGCTCATGTAGTTGAAATGTTCAATTACATGTATCTGTCTCAAAACTCATATCACATGTTATTGGAGAGTAACCCAAACATAGAAGATCATAACGAACTGCTTAAATATAGGTCATACAGCAGTCCTCTAACTACGATAACAAATACTTATACTAATTGCAATTATTATAAAGTGTTTACTGCTCTTTTTTTCTGATTTATATCAAACTGTCAACGTCAGTCTACATGTGCCGTCTACAGCTATATTCGGATTTCAGTGGCGTAACCTTCAGAACTCCCGCAATATGTTCCCTAAAAACGAAAGCATATTGATATCGACATTGCTATAAAGCATTTATTTAATTGTTCTTTGTCTGAATTTCTATCTCAATATAATTAGTTCACATTCATAAATCAACATTTCATACTTCATTTTTTTTTAAAGTCGATAACACCGATAGCAATAAAACTGGTAAAAATCAATAAGGTGATTTAAATTATATAGAAATCACAAGATACAATTCAATTTATTTGCATAAATAAGAGGTCACAATACTTTATATTTTGACAATACAATAAAAAGAAGGATAATTTATAAGTTGAAACACAATAAGTGTAGACCCCGATACACTTCCGTAGTAGCGTTCATCTGAGTAGAGTAAAATAATAGTTATTAAACACTTAAAAACTCTATTTTTTTAAGTATCTTGTAGCCGGTTAACAATTTATTATTTAAAAAACGAAATAAATTGAAGCCACACGGTTAGAAAGACCCCGCGGTTTGTTGTTTTGTTATTGCATTAAAAAAATGTTATATATCAAAGAACTGCTAATTTGTGCTACCTGGTGTATATGAGGTAACTTACAATACACATGTAAATTGAGTACCTTTTCTAATGCATAATTCGTCATCCGTACTAGGATGCAACGTTTAATTTTGCTGCTCAATTGAAATCAATAGCTCAACGAGCATTGTTTTCATGATTCAAATATTTGCGAAAAACTGCTTGCAATCTTTGAATAATATCATATTCAATCATTCTCTAATAATAAATAAAACAAAGTTATTAAAAATGCAAATGTTCGTATTACTCATCATTGTCTAATAACTGTTTTCTATGACGTCATTAAATGGGAAACTTTCCTCAATTTTGTAAACAAATGTTCAAATGGTCTCCTTTCTTCATATTTGTCTACAGGAAAATATAGCACATCGCTGCTAAAACACCTTAGGTTTTTGTCATGTAACTATACCTATCATAGTAATAGATGATATTAAAGTAAGCATGCATTCGAATTTCTTAGTCAAAAATATTCCCATGTTTACTTTAAAACAAATGCTTTAAAATGGTTCACATGACTTCATATCTGCATTATAACATCACTGATGTACGGAAGCGTATCGTGTTGTGTTTCAACTTATAAACTGTCTTTACTTTTATTGATTTCAATTACATGTGGGGATCACGCTCACCGGTCACACCAGCTGTCTGCTCTTTATCGTAATCGGGAAACAACAAAATCTTCAAAATTTTCAAATATTAATGATAATCAAAGATAAGGCCCATATCCAAAATCATCAGGTAAATTTAGTTTGACATATTGAAATACCTCCCTGGAACCTTTTTCAAATTTGAACATTTGGAGGCTGATTTATTGACATTTGTCGGGAGGGATTCCCCATGGGTCAGGACTCGTGTGCATTAACACAAGGGAAAAACAATCTTTAAGCAAGTCTTTAAAGTGGCTTAAAGGTGGCATAAAGGTATCTTAAAGGACATACGATGTCTACGCCACCTTTAAGTCACCTTTAAGCAAGAGCTTATAGGTCCTTAATATCCAAACTTCCTTAAGCCACCATTAAGCCACCTTTAAGATACCTTTAGGCATCTTAAAGTGGCATTTACGCTGCATTTAAGTTATCTTTTCACCGTCTTTAAGTTCCCTTTAAAGGGAGACAGGACACGTATCACGTGACTTTCATTGCAATGATACTTTGATGTGCTAACTCTATTATGATGTCATAATTGATTTGATTGTATGATGCTATGATGTCATTTATCTATTATGACGTCATACAGGATTTGATAGATCTTTTTCCCGTACTCAACGGCTCTAAAGTAGTCATTTTCAGAACATGAGATGGGGGAAATTTAAAATTTTAGTTTTAGAAATGTAAATGTATAAAATCATAAGCGGTTATTATAATCAGGTATATATTCTGTTAATGATCCGTTCATGTTAATTGATAAATCTAAATAATGCATTACTTTTTTGATAGTTTAAAACAGAAATTGTCACAAAAGGTCATAATTCCAGAATAAGGGGGTATGGGTGATTCCTATTGTAGTATCTCTCTTGAATGGCAAGAAAGTGGCCATGAAAATTTTATAAGTAATAAAGCGCATGCTAAGGTTGATATATGAAATTTTGTTCAAAAATTCATTGACAGTTTTTTTTGTGCCATCACATTTTGTTCAAATTGAGAATCAAAAACTTCAAAATTTGAAGTGCTGATTTGAGCAATATTTTGATAAAATTATGATATTGCTATATAAAAAGGCCAATGTTGTAATTGATTTTGAAATTTGTTTCCATTCTTAAAATTAAAGAATATAATTTGCAAATAAATTCCATCAAATAAAATAATTATTGCAGAAAATTAAAATTGTTAAAAAAATTCATAATGACAGACAAGGGGGATAATTCCTATCAAAATATCTCCCTTGCAAGGTAAGAAAGTAGTCATGGAAATAATACATGTTGTAGTGGACATCTTAATCTAAACGTGCTAAGAAAAGCAAAAAATTCTATTGACAAATAATTTTACACTGCAACGTCCTGTTCCCCCTTAAGTCAACTTTGGTCAAGCTGAACAGTTTCATATTAAATTCATAAATTAAATCAATAAATGCAAAAACTCTTGTGTAGTGGTGGGAGGGGATGATCCAAGTGATGATATACTTTAAAAGAGATTGGGGGGGGGGGTGTTCCAGGCGGTTTTTTTTTGTCAACACACACCACGCATACACTGGTATCTACACCAAATTATTAACACTGCTCCAATGAACACTGATCGCCGTTATTTTTTTTGGGGGGGGGGGGGTCAAAATTATTGTGGCGGCGAGCGGAGTCCCTCTCTCTTACGCATGGAATTATATTAAAGTATGTTTGTTTCCTTTTATAGAGTAATCGGTGAAATAAAGATATCTCTCCCCCCCCCTCTCTCTCTCTCTCTCTCTCTCTCTCTCTCTCTCTCTCGTAATTAATATTTAATATTTGACTAAATTATACTTAGTCGAAAACCAACAATTGTTTGACTGTTAGCACATGATTTTAAATTCATAATTTTCATTAAACCGGATTTAAAATTCATTAATAAATACAAATCTACATCAATTCGATTTTATTTAGAATTTGTTTTCGTATAAGAACACGCATTCACACAAACTTACCACGATAATGGGTTTATTTTTTTTTTTTTTAAAGTTGATCCGGTTATTCAACAAAATAAAAAATAAATGAATAATACATGATTTATTTTTAATAATTTTAATAATCAATTAAAAATAATTATATATTTATTGAAATTTTAATGATTCTAGATCTGCTATACATGCAGTTACATGTAAAAGATGACAAGATTCTCCTTTGTTATAAGGGGCGGGATATTGCTACTTTGTTTGTCCAGACATGGTTTAATTCGTTTGTGTATATCTAATTAAAGTCTTAGTTTGTTCAACTTGAGAAAACCCCTGGAACTAGCACAGAATATTCAAGATATACACAACAGGTGTGTCTTGTACCCAGGTGCACGTCAGGGTTCCTAAACGTTTTGAAATCTTAGTATGTACGTCTATACGATATGTCCATTGAATTAAAGTTTTATTTACATTTGTAATAAATTCTCAAAATATTATTTCCTCAACCTGGGTTTTAAAAATATAACGTCTACAAATCAAAGATACATGTGTATGAGAGTAAAATTTAGAGGCTAATTAATTACAATAATCATAAACGGGAGTTAATTATTTTAACTTATTTATAAAGAGTAATACAATATGTCACATACCAGCCCCAGTACATCATATGTACATGTATATGTATACATCATTTGCAATTGCCACATGCTGAAAATAGTACGTCACTGGTAATTAGTGATATTGTTTGTTATAGAATTGATAGTTTAAAAATCATGTATACAATTAAATGCATTTAAAAAAAAATAGTTTCATCTTCTTCCTTGCATTTCATGGTTATGAATTTGGTGAACGTATATATATCTAACCGATTTAAATTTATTAAACTTAGTACATAATTAGTCTAGTAAGCCGAACAGTTTCCAATCAGGTATAATATATATTTTGTTCACTGAATACCAAGTACCGTAATTCATTCTAAATACATGCATGCATGGAATTAGGTATAATTGATTGTTACAAACTGTATGGAATAAAAATCTTTTCAAGTAAAAAAATAAACAATAGAGTCGGGGCGGAGGTCGAGCTCCAATATAGTGAATTTCCCTGTGCTTTATGTATATCTTTATCAGTCACTATGGGCAGGTATATGTCAATTTGAGAGTTAATGCAATGTTTGTGCTTATTATATATATATATATATATATATATATATATATATATATATATATATATATATATATATATATATATATATATATATTCTTGTAGCACTTTTCATCTGAATAAAGTTAAAGAATAGTTATTAAATACGCGGGTATGATAAGGCAACTGGCAACTCGAGTAAAAATTACACTGATGGATATTACCTCACAATAAACAGCATGATGTCATATTTTACTCAAGAAACCTGTCAATTTTATCTTTATCTCTGGTCTAAATTATGAAAACTGCAAGCGTAAAATGTCACTAGAAGCTCTTTCAACAGAATATATCTTCGATTTCTCTGTATTACGTGTCGTTAACATTGATGACGTCACAAGCATGTTTAATAGAGAAGAGCAATGTCGGGAGACAAATCATCAAAATGCAGAGTAAACAATGCCGAAATAAGACATATTCAATACAGATACCCAATAATAGATGAGTGTCAGTTAGGATATAAGTAGGATAATACAGGCATGGGTATTTTGTTTTATCAGCGAGTGCTATAAGGTAAGAAGATAGACATTTATGTGGCTTGACCGGCCATTTCTCTGTCAGTGTGTACAAAAAAGACAAAAGTGTAACATTACCCCGAATATTATGAAAAATGAATTTGACAAATTTCAAAAGCACATGACCTTAAATACTTGGAAACTGCTGCTAGAATCCTTTGTTTTTGTTGTAAATGAACAATACGTAGTATTTTCAATGAAATTGAAAACGTTGAGGAGATTACCAGTAAATAATGACAATATTTATTTTATGCGATTAACAATAGGATTCTAGGAGAAATATTAATAAACATGATTTTATTGCCGATCGAATTAAATACATTACCGGTACATTAATTCCATAGCCAATGATTTATAGTATATAAACATCCGAATTGATAAGAAGTTACTGTGGCGCACTGAAAGTGAGCTGGTGCTAGTAAAAAAAAGGTCCTTGGATCGATACCCGTCTGGGCGTCTTTTTTATTTTTTTTTACCTTTTTAGCTCACCTCAGCTGAAAGCTCAAGTGAGCTTTTCTGATCACCCGTTGTCCGTCGTCCGTCTGTCCGTCCGTCTGTCCGTCTGTCCGTCCGTCTGTAAACTTTTTACATTTTGAACTTCTTCTCTAAAACCACTTGGCCAAATTCAACCAAATTTGGCAAAAAGTATCCTTATAAGAAGGTGAATATAAATTGCAGAAATGAAAGACTGATCTTTTTTCAAAAACCTCGAAACTGTAAAAAAGGGGGGTGCATTTTTAAAAATCTTCTTCTCAAGAACCACTGAGTCAAATTCAACGTAACTTAGGAAAAATAATCCTTATGGAAAGGAAATTAAAATTATGGGCTAATTCAGTTCCAAATTTGACTAATTTACGTAACTAATAATAAAGAAATAATAGCTGTCAATCAGTTTATAACTTCGGGTTCGGTATTCCATACCTCGAAAACGGAAGTTCTTTGTTCGAAGCAGCCATGATGTGTGTCACTGTGTGGGTTAAACTGACAAAGATGAATTTGCTGGTTGTGCAACACTTTACGTGCGAAGAGAATATTTGAAACATGCAACATAGATTTTTGCCGATTTTGTGAAGTAAATTGAGGTTAAATATTTCTATGCGTTAAAATTTGCACTTACAACATACTATAAAGTACTATACATTTTATTGGTAATTCGGTACGATATCTACGGAATGGTTGATTAATGCAACGTGTTTTGTTAAGATGCTCAGCATTTTCAGTATAAACGGAGATTGTTTTCGCTGCTAAAAATATATAGGTATATATGTGATGAAAAATAAATTGTGATCTTTCTTTTATTGCACGTTTCTTCTGTTTTATTTGTTTACAATTTTCTATTTACTTTCCATATTTGAGTGTCAAGCTTCGAATTATAATCAAGATACAGAGCTTTGCTCACAATTTTCTGTTTGCACACAGAGCTGAGGCCTTGCTTTTGTTCTTTTACATTTTAAATTGCTGAATAAGAAATACCAAGCTTAAAAATCTAAAGTTGAATGTAATAAACTCTTTTGAACAAAAAAAATGACTCAAACCTAGCAGAATTGCGAGCTCTATATCTTGCTAATAATTTTGTGATTGACGCTGAAATTTTGATTGATCACTAGAAATTTCTAGTTAAACGTTAAATACGTGTACAGAAAAATTAAAAGAAGATAAGCTGTAGCTACTTTCTTTGGCCCCCTCCTAATACGATGTATTATATGAAATCTACACCAACCTTGATGGTTTTCTGACACAAATATAAACGATCGCTTTAAAACTTTTTTTTATAGTTTAATGACACATTACTGTCACGGAGATAAATGTAGTATCGTTTTAAGAAAATATTACAACGGAAAATCATTGGTTTGTAGCCATTTGTAAATTGTTGTTTTTGAATAAAGATTAAAATAATGGGTGGACCTTAGTAAAAAAGAGTTATATGCCTGTCAATACATTGCAGTGGTGTCGGAAGCAAATTGAAAATAGGTGGGGGTGGGGCTTGACCTTATCAGAAATCTTGACAAGCAAAAAAAAAAGGATTTTGAGTATGGCTATGTCTAAGCCCCCACCCAACCCGTTCCGACGCCTGTGCATTGATTATAATAGCTCTTTAACATTTCACAAGACACCATTTTTCATTCGAGTGTATTCATTGATCAAGTGAGTAAGGTTTTAAAACATCGCACGAATTCACGCCAGGTAAACAACACTCGTTTATAATGCAGAAGACTAATTAAATTTTTGAATGTTTTTTTTTTAATATGAGCGCATTGAGGTACAATTTTCTTCTTTCACATATAGGATTTTTTAAAATAAAATACAAAAAATCCCGGTAGTAAGAAGTTGAAGAAGAAAATGTACCTATATGCTCTCATATATTTTGATCGCTTTATGAAGTGTAAATGGTATCTCATAAAGGTACGATGTCAAAGATTAAGTGTATGCAAAAATAAGTGTAAAATTTGAATACGGCATTCTTTTTGTTATTCTACCGAGGGGCCATATGGCACAATTTCCTTTGAACACCAACGTAAAGCTATTGTTGCTCAGGTGAGCGATGTGGCCCCATGGGCCTCTTGTTTATTTTTGAGAGCAAAAACGGTTTTTGATGTAAGGTTTGCAGCTACAGGAGATAACTCACAGATTTTCATTGTGACGTAACACCAGCTACTCATTATTTCAGCTATGACGTCAAAATTTATATGACGTCATAATTCTTGTAGGGTTTTTGTTATTTCCCGGGGTTTTGTAGTTTCATTGAAAAAGTAATAGAACACAAACATTTTATCAATTTCCACAAAAACGAAGTTCGAATCGTATAGTTTTGAATAGTGTTTTAGAAACACCAGATTACACATATAGTAAGATTAGTTTTTCCTGAAATCGGTGGATCTATAAAGGTTTCAAATTAGATGGTTTCGTTTACTTAATAGTATTTCAAAATTGAGACTTTGTTGCATTTAATCTTTGTCTAACTAGTTCATTTGAAATTTTAAAAAATAAATCATTATATAAACAGTGACATTATTTTTTTTACATTTTAAGCATAAATAACCCCCATAATAGTCACATATAAAACGTATATATTTTCTCGAAATTATATACATTTCATCAACATGAAAATTTGAAATCATGACCTTTTGTAGTTATAAAACGGGTTCGGCAAAATCATTTGAACTTCATGAGAAATATACTTTAGTACAGTGAACAAAATGGTGTGTAACTTTGGTATAATTCCTTAAGAATGCAAGCCGCAAACCTTACCTTAATAATTTTTCTGTTTTGGGATCATTGAAACTTGCGACAAAATATACATAATTTACTTAACTACCGTACATGTTCATGTAGAATCAATTTCTCTTGTTAAAATCGCTGCATTGTGTGTCTAGACATGCTTTAATTTCTTTGTGTATATCTAATTAAAATCCATTGTTTGTTAAACCTCAGAAAAACCGTGGAACTAACACAGAATATACAGGATATACACAAAATGTGCTTTTTGTCCAGACGACCGACTATGTTTTTTTTTAAATTAAAACTTCGCATGTAGGTTAAATATATTTGTCCATTGATCACAATTGATTAAATTGTCATAAAATTAATACATTTTGTTGGTAAATTAAGCCCAATATTGAATAAAGACTGTAATTATTTTTTAAAATGGCTTAAAGGGGGCTTAAAGGTGGCTTAAAGAAGTTTGGACATTAAGGACCTATAAGTTGTCCTTAAAGGTGGCCTAAAGGTAGCTTAAAGATAGTCTTTAAGCTGCCTTTAAGCACCTTTAAGCCATCTTTACGCTTTCTTTAAGCCCCCTTTAAGCCACCTTTAAGCAGCACATATAGCTTAAAGGTGGCTTAAAGGTCATCTATTAGCTACTTTTAAGCTCTTTTAAGTTATCTTTAAGGAGAACTTAAAGATGGCCATTCATCCTGTGTAACCTCTTGCACCAAACCCACATTGTTTTTGATCAGCTATTCGGACCTCAGTGAATTGAGGAATTTTATTTAATTTAAAACATCTGTTTCTAAATAATTAAGAAAGAATAAAAATAGTATTTACTATGATGGAAGTGTTAAACAATTCTGTATATAAATAGACAAAAGGGATTATTTTGGCAGTGACCAATTTAGTACAAAATTTTTTAGGTGCTTATTACTTGAAGAATGAAAATCTGGGAAAGAAACTTTTAGGAGGTTTCACTATTAAATAACACTAAAGATTTTGTAGTTCTCTGATTAGCAAGTGCTTCTGGTATGCAGCTATCTATATATAGATACACTCTGCAGTGTAATCAGTTTGAAAGTTTGGCCTGCTTCTTTATATCCTTAATTGCTGTCCGTGTGGATATTCAACAAGGTCAACACCAGTCTTTCCTGATATTTTGTAAATTTCGTAGGTTATAAACTTAGCTACAAATCTGCCGGTTATAGCAAATGGAGTTGAAGACCCTTAGAAGTGAAGGATAACAAAATATTGGTATCACAGATCAAGTTATATGAAAGTCTGAAAACCTTACAACATTTACCTGAATTAATTTTTCAATAGTATTTTTTTCATATAAATATATATATGTTAAAATGTTCAAGTACGTTTTGTGGGTTATATTTCAACGACTACAAGTCTGAGTCTTTGACAAGAAAAAGAATATATATTGCATATTAACTTTACATGTACAAATGTCTGGAAGAATGGATACATCACAGTTAATTAATGGTTTATAGCTTATTACTTTACAACTATACGTTGATTTGATGTAAACGTAGTATTTTCAAAATAAGACGTTAATATGATGATCAGCCTGATAGTTCACGCCAAAAAAAAAAATCACTGGCTGAAATTCTGTCATTCAGTCAACTGAATGATAACTGAAAGGCCTGGAAAGGTGACTGATTGCCACAAATATGCCATTCAGTCACCTTTCAGTTCCCATTCAGTCAGATTTCAGTTGACTGAATGGCACAGTTTTTTCCTGTGAATATTGTTGTTTCTAAAATATTTGATTTAAAGCAATCACGTGATCTAGATATATAGTACACAATGCATAGAAACCATATGTCTACTAATATCTAATAAATTCATGATTTTTGTTTCTTTCGTTGTCTACAGCACAGAGAATTCTGATAATCAGTACTAAAACGATTTCAGGAAAGGTTTTTTGGAAAATGGCGATATCTGCCGGGAGTACTAATGTATCCCAACATTTTTATTTTAATAAACCGTTGAATAATGTTAAGGAACGTTTGGTGATTTAAGTTGACACACGCAAATTAACTGCCATGTGTTTCATTCTCGAAAATGATAAGCTGATTTTAAATGTCGCAATTTGTATTTAACATACACATCTTTTCACATCACCTTCGAAACATATAGAAAAAATGAAATGGCCATAATTTTAAAGAAAAGTATAGAAATGTCCTTGTTTTTTTTAGAAACTTTAATTCGACTTGTGGGAGGAAATACTGAATATGAAGGTCGTTTAGAAGTATACAAACTCGGGAAATGGGGAACAGTGTGTGATGACTTAGTGACTGATAACCTGGCTACTGTTGTGTGTCGATCATTAGGTCTTCCTTGGTAATGTGGGATAGAAATTCAATATCAAAAAGCATTCCTTTCATAATCCAATTTCTAGAATAAAAAGCTTGTATTTTTCTTTTCCTTTCTTTTTAATCATTTCACAATAGATCAATGTAGCAAAATTTAAAAATTCCAAGTCTCAATCATTAATGTAATTACCATCTTATTTTCCAAATGGAAATTAGATTCAATAGCATGAACAGTAATTATATATTTATGGATCTCACCCATTCAGGAATACTTCAGAACTGTATGGTAATGCTGTATATGGTCCAGGATCGGGTCCTATATGGCTGGACGACGTTAAATGTGTTGGATCTGAGATAAGTATAGATGAATGTCAGCACCGAAGGTGGGGAACCCATAACTGTAATCACCGGAATGATGTGTCCATCAACTGCAGTCCAATGGGTGAGATAATTTGTGTTTCATGTATTATATTTTGTCATGAAATTAATTTCCCGAATACCTACTTGCTTAAGTCACTGTAGCAATGATATTTTATATTTAACGACATATTTAACAATAATATGTTATTAGCCCTGAAATAAAGATAATGAAGCAGTTTATCATATATATATATATATATATATATATATATATATATATATATATATATATATATATATATATATATATATATGACAAACTGCTTCATTATCTTTATTTCAGGGCCAATAACATATTATTGTTAAATATGTCGTTAAATATAAAATATCATTGCTACAGTGACTATATATATATATATATATATATATATATATATATATATATATATATATATATATATATATATATATATATACTTGCAGCAGTTTTCATTTGAATAAAGTTAAAGAATAGTTATTAAATACGAGGGTATGATAAGGCAACTGGCAACTGTCAGCGATCGATCGAGTAAAAATTCCTCTGATCGATATGACGTCACAATAAGCAGCATGATGTTATATTATCTCAAGATATGTATCAATTTTAACTTTATCTCTGGTCCAAATTATGCAAACTACAGGCGTAAAATGTCACTAGAAGCTCTTTCAACAGAATATATCTTCGATTTCTCTGTATTAAGTATCGTTAACATTGATGATGTCACAAGCATGTTTAATAGAGAAGAGCAATGTCGGGAGACAAATCATCGGAATGCAGTGTAAACATTGCCGAAATAAGACTTATTTAATACAGATACCCAATATTTAGATGAGAGTCAGTTAGGATATAAGTAGGATAATACAGGCATGGATATTTTGTTTTATCAGCGAGTGCTATAAAGTAAGCAGATAGACATTTATGTGGCTTGACCGGCCTTTCCTCTGTCAGTGTGAATGAAATTGAAAAAGTTAGGAGGTTACCGGTAAATAATGACAATATTTATTTCATGCGATTAACAATAGGATTCTAGCAGCAATATTAATAAACATGATCTTATTGCCGATCGAATTATTGTATCATATATACAAATAAACTTCGGGGTGGTGTTACACTTTTTGTTTTTTTTTGTTAATGTACAACAATGATTTATTTTTAACTGTCACGTGATACCATGGTACGGCAGCTTCAAAAATCGACTTGATTCCGAAAATATAAAATCGTGTTGAATAAAGTCACATGATATTAATATTCAGCACTGTTTTCATAAAAATAAACAATTTTTAAAATGACTATAATATCGGCGATCATTAAACTCTGAGTTCCCTTAACCTACCCGCGTAATTAAGAACTGTTTTTAGTTGGTATCTGGTAGCATTTTAACTGATATAATGTCATTAAGATATAGTAGAAATTAAGACCACAGGTTCGCTAAGTTGTTATTGCGCTTAGAACGATATATTTAAAAATCATAGAATTGTTAGTCTTTGCCACCTGATGTGTATAAAGTGACGCACAATACACATGAAAATTGAATAACTTTTCTCATGCATAATCGATCATCCGTGCTAGCTTGCAATATGTAGTTTTATTTGCTTAATTGAAATCAATATCTCTACGAGCTATATCTTTAGGTAAGGTCCACGTTCGAGTCAGGCAACAGTTGTAGCCAGTTGTAGAATAAAGCCGAGCTTGGGTCGTTATTATTAATATTTATTATACAAAAGAAACCTTAAATTTTGTAATTATACGAAAAACACAGAACAGGCACAGATGACAAGACAATTAGACACAGACACACATAAACATTAGACAATGAAATGAAATAAAACAGTAATATTACAATTTAGAATGAACATTAATTTATTACATTAATTCTTACCGGGAAAAACAATCCTAATGCTTTAATTATATTGCTATACCGTATGTATCGTTCTGACCCGTTCAAGTGCTAGGTTGAGAGTGCCAGTCCTGAGTAAGATTTTGGCGGGGAGTAGTGCATGCAGAATTTGTCATGTGACCCTATTGTTCAGTCCTGTCATTGTCCATATTAAAGATTTTAAACTCTCATTCATACACACTCACTCCACACACGTATACTAATCAAACACGTATGCTAGCGCTGTAATAACAAATACATTACTGATTAATTACAACAAGGCGATTTAGATTATGTAAACTTGTCTACAGCAATATAGTGAACATAGCTGCTTAAATACCTTATTCACGAAAGGTTTTTGTCATGTGACTATACCTATCATAGTAATAGATGATATTTAAGTAAGCATGCACTCGAAGATTCACATGTTTTTCTTTAAAACAAATGCTTTAAGAGGGAGTCTACGAGAAAACCATGCAAAAAGCTATTCATGTTAGGTTTTTTATTTTAGTTCCTTTTATCAAAATTATCAATTTTAATGAATTTTAAGCATTTCCTGTGAATTTGGTCAAAATCTGGTAATTGATATGGATTACAGCACCCCCTATGGTTGCCATTAGCAACAATTCCATAAAGTAGTGAAAAACATGAAGAAAATACTAAGTAAAGGATTTGATGTATTTCATTTTAAACAAATTTCAATAAAAATATATTTGACATACATACATATATAAAGAGTGTTTATCATATCCATCACATAAAATTTTAAATTCTGAAAGCACCAAAGAGAGACAACTCTTACAATCTCATAATGTTCTAAAAATAGAATTTCACTGATCTTATTTCATTAAAATTCTAAGAGCTATTACACCTGATACACACTTTAGAAAAAAATAAATTTTGTATTTTCTGGAAGGTTTTTAAATAGAAAATTTTCATTAAAAAGGAATTTTTCGGAAACGAAAAAATCAACAAGCTATGCTTAAAACAAATATACATCATTTTTATCAGCAAATCCATTTTAAACCCTCACAGGAACTACATGTTTCTCTGTTATTTTAAAAAAAAATTAATGTAATATCATTTGATAAGGTAAACATAAAAATCTGTTTTTTGTAATAAATTTACCTGTGCATTATGTTTTGGAAAAAAAAATACAATATCATAGAAAGACCCACAACTGTCTCTCATTATTTTCTTAATATTAAATTGAAAAGTTGTCATTTTTGCTAAAAAAAAATGCTAAGCTTAATTAAATAAACAGTCTTGTATACATATTGTTGATAGATATTATTTGATAAGGTGAACAGTCAATTATTTGCACTTTATATAAAGCTTAAAAAATAAAAAAAAGTATTTTACACAGTATTTCTATTAGAGTAATTAATTGCATCTAAACAGGCATTACAATTCGTTACATTATAAATAAAGCAATATTCATTGAAGATGTATTAACATAGAAAATCAATAATTAAGGCTAGATTGATAAATTATCAAACTTATGATTATAAACATTAATTTTTTTTCATAAAATCACAATTTCAAAGTAATTTCATATTTAATTCAAAACCAGTATTAATGCATACCAACTTGTCTATTTCATTTACATGTAACAAACATTGCTAAGGATGCTTACAAAACTTAATTAATATTGTGTACAAGAATATGTACAAGAAGTACAAAAAATATGAAAATATCTGGTACTTACACATGCATTTAAAATAATTATTATCAAGACACTGTAGTCATTAATTTCAGTTTGTCTTTTTATAATCATACAGGATACCTAACTACCTATACATTCAAGAATGGCAAGGACTAACTTAAATCTGTGTCATAAAATTCCTGTAATTACTGGAGAGTACACAACTCTCTCTGTAGTGGAAAAAAATCAAACAATTTTAAATCATTATTTATCCCACCACCACATTTAAAAACAAGGTATCCAAAGGTAAAACCTATTCTGCAACAATGTTGAATAAAAGAGCAAATTTAAATTATAAAATTCTATATTTTTGAAAGTTATGGAGATTTCATTTAACTCAATATTACAGTATTTCTTCTAGCCTATCATTCATAATATCAATATTTGCGTAACAACAGTACCGGTATATTCCAGTCAAATGCATTTAATCCACAAGTTCATTGGCTATGTCTTGAATAGTATCAAAATGTTCTGCTGCCTGAATAATACAGATGATATTTTCAAGAAGTTCATCCTTCTCATCACCGACCTCTTGCAACTTCAATCGCTTAGCCTGTAAAGTAGAACTTGACAGTTTCTGCTTTTTTGTGACAAAACTGGCAAAAACACCTCTAATTTGCTGATGTGTCAACCACTCACATGGACTAAAAAGTATTTTCCCATCTGAGTCTTTTTCTGATCGCATCTGCTTGCTTACTGTGTATGGGTTTGCCTTTCGACCAGTCTTTTCTCCTTCATCAAAAATCTCAAACAAAAACTTTTTCACAGCACTGGAAAATCTTGCACTTTTCTTCCTTTGTTTCAGTGCATATGCCTGTGTTTCATACAAGACTTCATCAGCCACACTCCAATCATCTGTTTCAATGCTAACACTGGGTTGAGTAGATCTGATTTTGGTACATGCCTGCACCCACATTCTTTTCGAGGTGTCCAGTATGTTGTCAGCCTCTTCATTGTCGTACCCATGATTACCAATAGCTAGGTGGTTTAGCAGTTGACTCTCTTTTCTGAACTCTTTTACACAATCAGGATCACAACATGACAGCAAACGACTTGTAGTTTTCTTTTGTCTTGGTTTGTCAGTGGGTGGTTTGGGATTTGCAACAATCTGTTGTGAAAAAAATAGAAGTATTACATGCATGTTTACTCAAATGATTGTATAAAAATCGCAATATAAAATTAAACAATATGAAACAAATGAAACTTTTAAGATTAAAATCTTACCATAGCTTCTTGAATGTCCACCATGTTTTTTGTAACACTTTCAAGCTTTTCGAATGGAATAAGATGCTCTCCAAAACCGTAAGACTTGAATGCCAAAACACCACTGTCCATAAAGGTGAAGTTGTTGTACTGGCTTATGGGGATCCGAAGCTGACCTGACAGTACAGGCTGGGTGCTCATATCAACATCAATGATGGAAGTGAATGTATTTCGCACTCCCCCACGACTCTCAAGGGCATCTTTCATCTCAAAGACATTTGTGACATTGTTACCTTCATTGATGTAATTTAGGATGTGCATTCTACAACTCCCTGTGCGCGAGTCACACAAATCTTTGCCAGATTGTGCTTCACTAAAATTATACTCTCTGATTGTCACAAATGACTCGTTCCTTAATTTCCAAAGGCATGCCAGAAGAGGGGTACAGTGGTAGCATCCAGCATTATCAGAGCGTAAATATACTTCTCTCAGATGTGGGTGACTTTCATGAAGCATCTGCAAAATGTGGGTAAGAATTTTGGAAACTGTGAACCAACCCTGTGTTCCATTTTGAAGAAGGTGGGCATAAGAAAGAATGTCTAATGGTTCTTCATCTTCTGTACCATTTCTTCGTAAGAGGACACATGATACATGCCAACTGATGCCTTGCTTTCCGAACCATTCACTCTGAGTTTCTCTGAATGTCTGTGGCAAATATTTCATTGCCCAGTCCATGATTATAAATCCTTGATCTTCTCGAAGGTTGTTCAGAATATCTCTCTTACATGCATCCTGATTCACAGTCCTTATGCAATGATTTCGCCAGTTCACTATTTTCTCACATGACAAGTCTACATCATGTTGAATTTCCTCTTTCACATTAGCTTCACAGTGGACACCTTTAAGGCACTGAGCAATTTCAGTGGTGATATTTTTCACTTGGTGACAAGATGAGCAGGTCTCTGAATGTTCATGATCGCAAGGGGAATCAGATAAAGCATATTGCATACAGTGCTCAATGCATGTGCTTTTTGTGATAATGTGTGTCTTGAAATCATTCTTCAGATGCAATTTTACAGCTTGTAATTGATTCTTAAAGTCCTTCACTTTTAACTCATCAAGTCCAAATTCAGATAGTTTTTCCACTGCTTTCTCAAGGATGGAAATTCCTGATTCTCCTTCACTGGCAAGGTTGTCAATACCATGTAAAGATTTCATCTGTGATGCTGCACACACTTTCACTATCTTATATAATGTGGCTCTTGATGGAGGTACAATATCATTGTCCTGGCAATATGCAACATATGCGGTGATGAGTCTTGATGCAATCATTGTACGGATTACTTTAGGTATTTTGACTTCCAATCCTGACGAGAGCTTCAAGTGTTTGGAACCAAAACCCACTGTATGGAGGTACATAGGAGCTGATATGAACTCTATAAAATGCTGAATTCTTCCTTTTGATATTCTGACTCGAACAATCTTTGGTGGAGCAACATAATGCCCAGGCCAGTAGGTAGCTGCATGTTTTCTTGCCATATCAATTTGGTGGATTGTCATACCCTCAATCATTTTCAACAATGCGGCTTTGCTATATTTATTGGCAATGAGGGAAAGAATCTAAGTTCTAGTTGTATGGCCTGCTGCCTTCTTATACGCCTCAACTACCGTGTCTGTCATTGAATCTTGTTGGGATACCACTGAGCTGCTTCTGTAGCTGCAGACTACTTCGTCAACTAGATCTTGACCTTGACCAGGAACTATGATGTCACAAATAAATTCAAAAGCAGCTTTTGCATGACGCACATAGTATGCTCTGGTTGAGTACTGCAAGTCCTGTAGGGGTTGGCTTGCTTGAGAGCGAAGGAACTCCAGGTGGCCATTTGTCAGCATTTGCATGGCATCATTGTACCTCTCCCTTGAAGACTTTTGCATATCTGACCAATTTGATGCAGCAGTGGACTGAGACAAATGCAATGTTTCGCTGTTTGACATATTGATGTCTGTAAAAAAAATAATGACATTTTTATAGAGGGTAAGTTTGAGACAAAAATAAACTAGAGGTACTGTGAGCAAGCTCACAAATGATACCCCTCACTAAAAAAATATAAGAACACAAGTACACATGTATTTCTCATTTGGAAAGTCAGGACAGGCAACCTTTGTGTCAATGTTTTGCTTGTTACTTCTAATAATTTTTCATTACAAAATATGGCCTAGACAGGAATTATGCATTTTTTTAGAATGACCTTGAATGTGCATAAATGACCTAGGGTCAAAATCATGACACACCCTCAAGTCATAAGCAATCTTTTTGTAAGGTATGGACTTCCAACATTTATCAATAAGAAAGGTAAAGAGCAAACACAAATTATGAACTTTTTCTTCTAATGACCTTGGATTTGCATAAAAAACCTTGGATGAACATCATGACACACCTTTATATCATAAGCAATCTTTGTGTGAAGTAGTAAGTTCTACAGTTTCTTTATAAGAAAGATATAGACCGGACAAGAATTACGCATTTTTTCTTCCTGTGACCTTGAACTTCACCAAATACACTTTGGTAAAATTCATAACAAAGCCTCAGGTCATTAACAATCTATGTGTGTAATAAAAACTTTCAATGTTTCTCCATAAGAAAGATATGGACCAGACACGATTGCACACAGACAGACAAAGGGACAAGGTGATTCCTATATACCCCTAAATTTTTTTGTGGGGGGGATAACGACACTAACTCATGGATTTATGTTTAAATTGAACAGCTTATTTCAAAATAATATACATATTGTATATACCGGTATATTACATGTATATATTACATCTTTGAGGGTTTCTTACACATGATTTTTGTTAAACAATATATTGAATGAGCAGAAAACAGTACAGTATATTTTCTGTTCGCATAGAATAAATAAATCTTTTGAGACAAATTTATATGGTTAATGACTAATAAAGACAATATAACAGTAAATAGTCTCGTTCAACCAGACGCTCGTCTGTCTCCGTTAATCTCCGACAAGCAAGAGAGGCTCTCTGCTTGTCGGAGATTAACAGAGACAGACCAGCGTCTGGTTGAACAAAACTATATTGAACTCTGGCGTAGGAATACATACAATGTACGAATATAAAAAAAATATCAATATTGTTTGTACCATTAAAAATCTGACTATTTACAAGGTATCTATAAATAAGTGTCCTTGAAAAACGATGCTTTAGAATACATTACATCGAATTTATCGATTATTTTCAAGAACTAAATGTTGGCAGCGGTGTTAATTTGTGCTTAGGTCCAAACACTGTTTCACTTTCGGTTTGCCCGAGTAACTGCATAGGAGAGTTGATTAAAATCAACTCCCAAAAATTATTTTAAAAATCGAGCATAACAAACAGTGACATAATTGAACAAATCTTAAGTACAAAAAAATAATCGGGTGAAATTACACCACCCTACCCTATATAATCATAAGAGCCCTGCCCTAACACCAAAACCCCTGACCCAGGGGCCATGAAATTCATAATTTTGGAATAGGCACTCTTCCTCATCATAACTATGTACATAATTCATCGAATTAATACACAGGATTGACAGTGGAGAAGATTTTCAAAGAATTACTGCAATCATTTATAGTCCCTACCTAACACCAGAACCCCTGACCCAGGGGCCATGAACAATTTTGTAAAAGTCACTCTTGGTCTTTCTCATCATCACTATGTACTTATAGTTCACCTGCATTATATTCAGGATCAATAAAGAAGATTTTTAAAAAATCAATGCATTTCACTATATAATGCTTAGAGCCCCACCCTAACAACAGAACCCCTGACCCAGGGGCCATGAAATTCACAATTTTGGAAGAGGTATTCTTCCTCATCATAACTATATACTTAGTTCATGGGCTTAATACCTAGGAGCAAAGGAAAAGATTTTCAAAGAATTAATGTATTATAGTTTCATCATTTTTTATTTGAATTTAAAAGGTTTTTCTCTATATATATTACACAACCTGAGGATGCTTCCACTCAAGTAACAGCTTTTCTGTTTAATTGATTTTCAAAACTAAGATATTTCTCCATACATTCCTATGTAAAAATTTGCCCCTCCCTCCCAATTGTGGCCCAACTGTACCCCCGGGGATCATGATTTGAACAAACTTGAATCTACAATACCTGAGGATTCTTCCACACAAGTTACAGCTTTTCTGGCCAATTGGTTCAAGAGAAGAAGATTTTTAAATATATTTCTCTATATATTCCTATGTAAAAATTCGACCCCCAATTGTGGCCCCACTGTACCCCCGGGGATCATGATTTGAACAAACTTGAATCTACAATACCTGAGGATTCTTCCACGCAAGTTACAGCTTCTCTGGCCAATTGGTTCTTGAGAAGAAGATTTTTAAATATATTTCTCTATATATTCCTATGTAAAAATTTGACCCCCAATTGTGGCCCCACCGTACCCCCAGGGATCATGATTGGAACAAACTTGAATCTACACTACCTGAGAATTCTTCCATGCAAGTTACAGCTTCTCTGGCCTATTGGTTCTACAGAAAAAGATTTTTGAAAATACCAACAAATTTTTAATAATTCTTAATCTTTATCTCCCTTTGGAAGAGGGTGTGGCCCTTCATTTTAACAAACTTAAATCCCCTTCACCTAGGAATGCTTTGTGCCAAGTTTGGTTGAAATTGGCCCAGTGGTTCTGGAGAAGATGTCGAAAATGTAAAAAAGTTTACAGACGGACGGACGGACAGACAGACAAACGGACGCCGGACAAAAAGTGATCAGAAAAGCTCACTTGAGCTTTCAGCTCAGGTGAGCTAAAAAGTAGAAGGGGGTCTAACTTATAGTTAAATTGTGTTTGAAATGCAATAATAGCTGGGTAAATACCGGTACGTCATTATAAGCGGAGAAATCCCCCCCCCCCCCGTCTTAGAGACAACCCTGTTAGTTCATTGGCTAAAATACCCAGGATCAGAGGAGAAGATTTTTAAAGAATTAATGCATTTTCATTATATAATCATTAGAGCCCCACCCTAGCGCCAGAACCCCTGACCCGGGGGCCACGCATTTCACAATTTTGGTAGAGAGCTCAATGCTTATTACAATCATGCCAACATTTTGACTGCTTGATGTCCAGGAGTAAAGAAGAAGATTTTTTAAAGATTGCATTAATTTTGATGGTTTTAGCCCCACCCATCAGGCCCCAGAGAGGCAGGGGTCATGAATTTCACAATTTAACTCCCCTTTACCCATAGATGTTATATGCTAATGTTTTTTAGATAAATGATCAAAAATAGTTAGCAAGCTCACTCCCCCATTGTCTGAAAAAGCTACATATAATGGATAGCAGGTTACACATTAACTACACTAAATACTTTAATAAATGGGCATAACTCTCAAATAGTGTATTGAGCATGTGCTGTGCCTAAATAATAGTGAGAGTAACAGTTTGATACATAGTGTACGTGCCTCTGGGTCTTGCACTTTGTATCAAACCCTGACTTCTATTAAGACATGCAACAGCTATTATACCTTTATAACTATTATAGTTCCTGTGAGTTTGTCACTATATATTCGATACTCATCTATCTTTGTAGAGAATACATATAATTTATATAGCATATATATAAGCTCACTATGCCAAAATAGTGCACACCCATGCAGTGTTTCGAAAGAAAATCTGACAGTGCTGACTCTGAGCGTTTTATGGAAATTACCATGTCCAATCACAAAATGAGCTTTGCATCATACAAACATTATAATGTTGAGCCCTGCATTTCCATATCATTTTAAAGAATTATAAACATATTTAAATAAGACAAAAAGAAGTTAAGGAGAAGCTTTAAGAGTACTGTACAACAATCTACTCCAGAAGTGGTGTGATACTAAAAAACTCTTAAGAATTATTAGAAACTTTGAGGTCACAAAATCTTACCAAAATCATTAGCATCAAAACGTACGATTTTTCAACGCTTTATACAACCATTCCCCACGACAAATTAAATTTTTTGATATCATCGACAATTTGTTTCTTCAATAAAAATGTAAGTCGTAAAAATGCTTACCTTGTCATTGGAAATCTAAAACACTATTTTGTTAAAAACCATTCTGATTGCACACACAAGTACTCTGAAGTTGACATTAAAAAGATGCTTGAATTTCTGATAGATAACATCTATGTAGTTTTTGGAAGTCAAGTCTTCCAACAATCTGTTGGAATTTCCATGGGTACCAATTGTGCTCCATTGTTAGCAGACCTATTTTTGTATTCTTATGAAGCAGAATTTATTCAAAAACTTGTACGTGAAAAAAATAAATCAATCGCTGTGGCCTTCAACTCAACATTTAGGTATATCGACGACGTATTATCAATTAACAATTGTTATTTCCATACTTACGTCGACTCGATATATTCCAGTGAACTTGAAATAAAAGATACCACAGAGTCAGCGTCATCTGTTTCATATTTGGATATTATACTAGAAATGGACATTGATGGTAACCTAACAACAAAACTTTATGATAAACGCGATGACTTCAATTTTTCTATAGTCAACTTTCCTTACTTATATAGCAATATACCTTCATCACCTGCATATGGTGTTTTTGTCTCTCAGTTAATTCGATACGCAAGGGTATGCTTTTCGTATGAACAGTTTCGAAGACGAGCCAAGCTACTGACAAACAAGTTGATAAAACAGGACTATCAACAGTCTCGTTTAAAGTCATCTTTTCGTAAGTTCTATGGTCGATACAACGACCTTGTCAGCAAATACAATCTGCCACTGAGTCGCATATTAACTGACGTTTTTCATACTAATTGTTAGACCATAATTAATTACCTAATTGTCTACGGACATTTGCCGTTTTTTTTCCCGATTACGACAAAGAGCACACAGCGGGTGTGACCGGTCAGCAGAGGATGATCCCTCCTCCTAGCTAGGCACCTGATCCTACCTCTATCTTGGAGGTCCGTGTTGCTCTGCTTGAAATTTGTATTTCGTTTTATGAATTTTTGAGATAGTTGACGGTTTGTTATTGTCGTTTTTTCATGTTTACTTATATCTAATAATCTGATGATTTTTGCTTCTTTGGCAGTCTACAGCACAACTAGTTCTCATAAGAATGGCCGATTGGTTTAATCAGTACTAAACAGATTCAGGAAATGTTTTTGGGTTGTTATTGTAAATGCGAAGACGACGAATGTAGCTCCACATTGTTTTAATTAAACGTTGGATAAAAATGTTTAGTAAAGTTTAGTGATTTAAGTTGAAACAACCTAGCTGAGTTTATTTGCAAAGGGAAATCTCTACGGACATTTGTAAAGAAACATACCTGGTATGCTGATATTGATGCCGATCTATAACTTTTTATTTTATTCTGTTTACTCAAAACTTTATTTAAAACATCTAATGTTAACAATAAAGTCAGATATGTGCAAACAGAAGACAAAAAGCTAATTAACTGCATTATATTTCATTCTCGAAAATTATAAGCTGATTTGAAAGGTCGCACTTTGTATATCACACATCTTTTCATATCACCTTTGAAAAATAAAGGAAAAAGGAAATGGCTATACTTTTCTATCGTTTTTAATTGCACCTCTTTCAACACCACTTTTGAAAATTAAAAGAAGAATAAGTCAACATGATTTTCCAGTAACTTTAAAAATGTCCTTGTACTTTCAGACATATCAATATTTATTCGACTTGTGGGAGGAGATACTGAATATGAAGGTCGTTTAGATGTGTTCATTCACGGAAAATGGGGAACAGTGTGTGATGACTTAGTGACTGATAATCTGGCTGCTGTTGTGTGTCGATCATTGGGACTTCCTTGGTAATATTGTCTGATTGATATCTAATATTGAAAACATTCATTTCATAATCAAATTTTTATCACGAGAAGTTCATTTTTTTTCTTATTTTCCTTTCTTTTTAATCATATTACAATAGAACAACTTAGCAAAATTTAAACATTGTAAGTCTTAATCATTAATGTGAATACCTTCTTTACTCAACATGGAAATAAAATTCAATAACATGAACAGTAATTATATATTTATGGATCTCACCCATTCAGGAATACATCAGAAGTGTATGGTAATGCTGTTTATGGTCCAGGATCAGGTCCTATATGGCTGGATGACGTTAAATGTGTTGGATCTGAGATAAGTATAGATGAATGTCAGCACCGAGAGTGGGGAACCCATAACTGTAATCACAGGAAGGATGTGTCCATCAACTGCAGTCCTAATGGTGAGATAATTTGTGTTTCATGTATTATATTTTGTCTTGAAATTAATTTCCCGAATTCGTACTTGCTTAAGTCACTGTAGCTATAATATTTCATATCTAAGGACATATTTAATAATAATAATATGTTAGTAAGCCCTGAAATAAAGATAATGAAGTAGTTTACACACACACACACACACACACACACACACACACACACACACACACACACACACACACACACATATATATATATATATATATATATATATATATATATATATATATATATATATATATATATATATATATCCTTGTAGCAGTTTTCATCTGAATAAAGTTAAAGAATAGTTATTAAATACGCGGGTATGGTAAGGCAGCTGGCAACTCAGCGATCGATCGAGTAAAAATACCTCTGATCGATATGACGTAACAATAAGCAGCATGATGTCATATTTTACTCAAGAAACCTGTCAATTTTAACTTTATCTCTGGTCCAAATTATAAAAAATTGTACATGCGAAAAATGTCACTAGAAGCTCTTTTAACAGAATATATTTTTGATTTCTCTGTATTGCGTATCGTTAACATTGATGATGTCACAAGCATGTTTAATAGAGAATATCAATGTCGGGAGACAAATCATCGGAATGTAGAGTAAACAATGACGAAATAAGACTTATTTAAACCTATTTAATACAGATCCCCAAAATTTAAATGAGTGTCAGTTAGGATATAACCAGGATAATACAGGCATGGATATTTTGTTTTATCAGCGAGTGTTATAAGGTAAGCAGATAGACATTTATGTGGCTTGACCGGCACTTTCTTCTGTCAGTGTGTACAAAAAAGACAAAAGTGTAACACTACCCCGAATATTATGAAAGATGAATTTGGCAAATATCAAAAGCACATAACCTTAAATACTTGAAAAGTGCTGCTAGAATCCTTTGGTTTGTTGTTGTAAATGAACAATACGTAGTATTTTCATTGAAATTGAAAAAAGTTGAGGAGGTTCCCGGTAAATACTGACAATATTTGTTTTATGCGATTAACAATAGGACTCTAGCAGCAATATCAAAAAACATGAACTTATTGCCGATCGAATTATTGTATCATACATACAAATAAACTTCGGGGTAGTGTTACACTTTTTGATTTTTTGTTAAGGTACAACAATGATATATTTTTAACTGTCACGTGATACCATGGCACGGCAGCTTCAAAGATCAACTTGATTCCGAAAAAATTAAAAATATAATATCTTGTTGAATACATTCACTTGATATTAATATTCAGCACTGTTTTCATAAAATAAACAATTTTTAAAATGACCATGTTATCGGTGATCATTAAACTCTGAGTTGCCTTAACGTACCCGTGTAATTAAGAACTGTTTTTAGTTGGTATCTGGTAGCATTTTAACTGATATAATGTCATTAAGATATAGAAGAAATTAAGACCACAGGTTCGCTAAATTGTTATTGCGCTTAGAACGATATATTTAAAAATCATAGAATTGTTAGTCTGTGCCACCTAATGTGTATGAAGTGACTCATAATGCACATGAAAATTAAATAACTTTTCTCATGCTTAATCGATAATCCGTGCTAGCTTGCAATATGTAGTTTTATTAGCTCAATTGAAATCAATAACTTTACGAGCTATATGTTTAGTTAAGGTCCACGTTCGAGTCAGGCAACAGTTGTAGCCAGTTGTAAAATAAAGCCGAGCTTGGGTCGTTATTATTAATATTTATTATACAAAAGAAACCTTAAATTTTGTAATTATACGAAAAACACAGAACAGGCACATATGACAAGACAATTAGACACAGACACACATAAACATTAGACAATGAGATAAAATAAAACAGTAATATAACAATTTAGAATGAACATTATTTTATTACATTAATTCTTACCGGGAAAAACAATCCTAATGCTTTAAGTATATTGCTATATTGTATGTATCGTTCTGACCCGTTCAAGTGCTAGGTTGAGAGTGCCAGTCCTGAGTAAGATTTTGGCGGGGAGTAGTGCATGCAGAATTTGTCATGTGACCCTATTGTCCAGTCTTGTCATTGTCCATATTAAAGATTTTAAACTCTCATTCATACACACTCACTCCACACACGTATACTAATCAAACACGTATGCTAACGCTGTAATTACAATTACATTACTGATCAAATACAACAAGGCGATTTAGATTATGTAAACTTGTCTACAGGAATATAGAGCACATCGCTGCTTAAATACCTTATTCACGAAAGGTTTTTGTCATGTGACTATACCTATCATAGTAATAGATGATATTTAAGTAAGCATGCACTCGAAGATTCTTAGTCAAAAATATTTCCATGTTTTTCTTTAAAACATATGCTTTAAAATATTTCTCATTACTTCATATCTGCATTATAACATCACTGATGTACGGAAGCGTATCGTGTTGTGTTTCAACTTATAAACTGTCTTCTTCTTTTTTTTTGAATTGTCAACATATAAAGTATTGTGACCTCTTACTTATGAAAATGTATTGAATTGTATCTTGTGGTTTCTGTATAATTAAACTCACCCCAAGGATATGTGCAAACTATTGTTTTGTCAACAAATTTTTCTTGATATGACTAAAACCCATTTTTAAATTATTATTTTTAACTCCGTATTTTGTTAAGTCGATATAGCACATATCAAGAAGCTGATCAATTACAAAAAGGTGATTTGAATTATGGTAAGTAATCCCAATAAAATGTAAATTTTTGCATAAATAAAACGACATAATAGTTTATATGTTGATATGACGATAAAAAGTATGACAATTGTTAAGATATAATACAACAAGTGTAGGCTCCGATACGCTTCCCTATCCGTACCAAATCACATTCTTAAATCAACATTTCAAACTTCATAATTTGTGTTCTCGAAAACCCATACAGCAATACATCTGGTAAAATTCCGTAGGGTGGTTTTAATGATAAAGAAATCTGGGTATAATTAGCTGCCAATTATGAAAATGGAGGACATTTCAAAATTTTTGCAACCTTTCACTTCAGAGAAGAAATAACTAAATTTACACTTGAAGCAGCAAAAAGCATAGATCAAATTTCGTAATTTTTGTCATCCAAATTAAACTGCAACGCATCTCTAGATAGTAAAGGCATTATTAATGATGCATAACTATTTTAGAAATCCTCATTTAAGTTTTGAAGTGATCCAGAAATTTAAATTTTCTTCAGATTTGATTGACAGATGAGAAATTGGCTTTTTATGTACATCTCTGCCGGAAATGCCCTATTGCTATAGACTTACAGTAAATGGCGAACAGCTTGTCTTACCTCAAAACTGAAAAACACAAAGTAATAGGGTATCCTAATAATTCTTTTATTTCTATATTATAACTTTGGTAAACATAAAAAAAAGCTAAAACACACATTTGTGTAACGATAAAGAGTCAGTCCTGCAGAGTCACATTGATGGTATCAAGTTCCCTTATCTATCAACACATGGATCCTCCTACATTTGTAGGTCACAGGTTCTAGCAGAATAAAACTGTAAACATAGATCATCCCAATAGTTCAGAAATTATAACAGCAATCCTTTTTCTCAGATCCAAGGTTTTAGTGAAAATTCAACTTTCCTTCGTATGTCTTTTTGTCTAGAATACAGTTCTGTGAAATAGTAATGTTCACATTTTCCCCCTTTTTGAATGAAGTATTATGTCTATTTGGACGTTTTTGATTTTCACCATATCAGACAGCTTATGCTGGGTCTGCATTAACAATGGAGATATTATAAAAACTATTGCTGTTCTGACGAATTGATACAAAATGATCAACAAAAATCCCGATAAATTATCAGTCTTCATCTGTCTCGCCAGCATTGCACTGTATTGGATCAAGTGTGTAATCTTCTAAATTCCAATTTATAACTTAAAAATGTACTATTGTTTCTCGTTGTTCCATTCTTTCTTCCGCCATAATTTGGATGACAGAAGTGTTTTGAAGGGAATTTTATTAGGCCAGGGATAAACCAAAATGAAACTTGAGCTTGTAATGTACTACAGTGAATTACAGTTTGTAAAGTTAACATCTGATTTGATAAATTGTATATGAAGTACAAGTGGTGATAACGAACAGTGATCAAATTCTAAAGTCCAAAACCAAAATACAAAAGAAGAGCAGAGCAAAAATGGACCTCTAATAAAATTAGAGGAAGAATCAGGTGCCATGGAGGAATGAGCATTCTATACAGACCAGTTAAAACCGCCGTGTAATCTTTGTCGTAATCGGGAAAATGAAAAATTTCAATTTAGTATGTCATAAAGAACTTAGATACACATTTTTTCGGTTGTAGCGAATGGAGTTGAAGACCCTTAGAAGTGAAGGATAACAGGGAACATATTGGGAAAATATTATCGAATGAACTTCGCAGGCGAGGGAGTTCTGAAGGTGACGTCACTGAATTCTGAATATAGCTGTAGACGGCACATGTAGACTGACATTGACATTTTGATATAAATCAGAAACAAGAACAGTAATTACTTTATAATAATTGCAATTAGTATAAGTATTTGTTATCGTAGCTAGAGGAATGCTGTATAATCTATATTTAAGCAGGTTGTTACGATCTTCTTAGTTTGGGTTACTCTCCAATAAACATGTGATATGTGTTTTGAGACATATACATGTAATTATATGACCCCACCACCAACACCACCACCACCAAAAAAATATGTTTTATTAACCAAAGCGTCGAAACAAAGTAAACAATAAATATATTTGCTTTTTAATAATATTATGCAGGAACTGAAAGTATGAGCGCTGCGTTTTCTCATCATCAAGATTTAATGCGACTCTTTTTACCACGCGAATAAAGACAACATTCACATCAAATCATGTTAATGAGAAAATGCGTTCTCAAGCAGTTAGTTCATGCATGATATTATTCAGTATCGTAGTTACATATAGATTACATTGTAGTTGAAAGGGTGGGTGATCATCCAATAAAGGTGCTTTGAGATCGTGTTATATCAATTTGGGGGTAGAATGCTCATGTCTACCACCCCTAACTACGATTACCAATGCAGATATTTTGATGTTTGACATTAAAAGAAATATCTGAATTTTAGAGTTTAAATTCCTTTATTGTGGATTGAATTTCATGGAGCCAATATTCGTAGATTGGTATTTAAAAAAAAATAGGTTAATGGTAACCTTTTGTGGAATTACTTGTATTATAAATAAGAGATATATATTTTCACTATGATTAATAATTCGTTAAGAATTTAAATTCATGGATGACAAAAATAAGCATTAACGAAATCCATGAAAATTGAGCATACACGAATTCTAATGATTCCATAAATGTCATTCTACATGTGTATACTACAACTAGAATGAGGTAACGCACCACCAGAACTTCCGCCCCCGTGAAAGTCTTTCGATCACAATATTTTCGCAAGATGTTCCCAAGAAATGTAAACATTTATGTCGATATACATATAATGTATATATTTTCATTGTTCTTTCTCGATATGACTAAAACCCATTTTTAAATTTTTAGGTCACCTGAGTAAACTCAGGTGACCTATTGCTATCTGTTTTCGTCCGTCGTCGTGCGTCGTGCGTTAACAATTTACATTTTTAACTTCTTCTTAAAAACTACGAGGCCAATTGTTTCCATTTTTGGTGTGAAGCATCTCTATGGTAAGAGGAATGTAAATTGTGAAATTGGTGGCTCTACCACCCCAAGGGTGCCACAAGTGGTGCCAAATATGCAAAAAACAGCCAAATTTTCAAAAATCTTCTTTTCTACTCCCACACATGTGAGGAAAAAACTGATTGCATAGTTATGATGTCCATGAAGCCCTCTACCAAAATTGTGAAATTCATGGCCCCTGGGTCAGGGGTTAAGGCTCTAGGGTGGGGTACAATATGATTATATAGTAAAAATGTATTAAATCTTAGAAAAGCTTCTTCTCTACTCCCATAGATATTTGTTAAAAACTAAATGCATGGTTATGATGTCCATGAAACCCTCAACAAAAACTGTGAAATTTATGGCCCCTGGGTCAGGGGTTCAGGCCCTAGGGTGGGGCCAATATGGCCATATAGTAAAAATGTATTAAATCTTAGAAAATCTTCTTCTCTACTCCTGTATATATTTGTGAAAAACTAAAGGCATGGATATGATGATATGATGTCCTTGTGTTAAGTGGCATCAAATAGTATGTAGGTCATGAGCCCCGGGGATGGTCCTGTCCCACCTCAAACAGGAAGTGCCAGAATATCTTGAAAACTGTTAATATCCCCACCCCTAAACCATATACATTCTTGTTCCCTGTGTTAAGGGCCATCAAATGGTATGAAGGTCATGGGCCCTTGGGCTGGTCCTGACCCCCTCTCAAACAGGAAGTGCACAAATATTTTGAAAACGGTTAATATCCCCACCCCTAAACCATATATATTCTTGTTCCTTGTGTTAAGGGCCATCAAATGGTATGTAGGTCATGGGCCCCGGGGATGGTCCTGACCCCCCTCAAACAGGAAGTGCACAAATAACTTGAAAACGATTAAGAACCCCACCCCTAAACCATATATTTTCTTGTTCCTTGAGTCAAGGGGCATCAAATGGTATGTAGGTCATGGGCCCCGGGGATGGTCCTGACCCCCTCTCAAACAGGAAGTGCACAAATAACTTGAAAACGGTTGAGATCCCCACCCCTAAACCATATATATTCTTGTTCCTTGTGTCAACGGGCATCATATGGTATGTAGGTCATGGGCCCTGGAGGTGGTCCTGACCCCCCTCAAACAGGTAGTGCCCGAATATCTTGAAAACGGTTTAATAGTCCTTTTTGAAAGATTTCAGTCAGGGAGGTGGTCGTCATTACAAATTAAAAATTTTTCTATTCCAGAATAAAACTTAATTAAATGCATATATGAGACTCCTTGACAAGTTTGTGTATGGTTATGCTACTTAGGTGACCGTCAAGGCCTAGTGGCCTCTTGTTATTTTTAACTTCGAATTTTGTAAAGTCGATATAGGAGATAGCAAGAAAACTGGTCAATTACTGTAAGGTGATTTAAGTTATCTTACCTCAACTCAATACAAAGCAAAATGTTTGCATAAATAAAACGACATAATAGTTTATATGTTGATAAGACGGTAAAAATATGACAATTTACAAGCTATAACACAACAAGTGAAGGCCCCGATACGCTTCCGTAGATATGTGCAAAAAAGACAAAAACTAACTAACTGCATTATAATTAAAAGTTGTATATAATAAATTCATGTGTAATGAAATGCATTATGTTTTATTCTCGAAATTTATATACTGATTTTTTTGTCGCACATTGTATTTAACATACATATCTTTTCACATTACCTTTGAAACATACAGAAAAAAAATAGATTTAATTTTCCAGAAAAGTTTAGAAATGTCCTTGTACTTTTAGACACTTTAATTCGACTTGTGGGAGGTGATACTGAATATGAAGGTCGTTTAGAAGTATACAAATTTGGAAAATGGGGAACAGTGTGTGATGACTCAGTGACTGATAAACTGGCTACTGTTGTGTGTCGATCATTGGGAGTTCCTTGGTAATGTTTTCTGATAGAATCTAATATTGAAAAACATTTATTTTAAAATTAAATTAAATCTTAGTCTTAATAATTAAATTGAAAATATATTTTTTTACCAAGCGGAAATTAAGTTCAAGAACTTAAACAGCAATTAATTGTTATGTAATCAAACATTCAGGAATGCATCAGAAGTGTATGGAAATGCTGTTTATGGTGAAGGATCAGGCCCTATATGGCTGGACGATGTTAACTGTGACGAATCTGAGATAAGTATAGATGAATGTCAACACCGAGAGTGGGGAACCCATAACTGTAATCACAGGAAGGATGTGTCCATCAACTGCAGGCCTAATGGTGAGCTAAATTGTGTCATATTTTCTTTTCTTAAAATAAACTACAATAAAGAAGTGCTTAACCTCAATAAAGCTCTGAAATATCATACTAAGGGACATATTGAATAATATGTGTCGGTATCTTTTAATATATTGATATTCAACTTAACGGATTTATAGAAAAAACCTGGTTGTTTATGATGTATATGCTTGGCAGTAGCGTACGGAAGCGTATCGGGGCCTACACTTGTTGTGTTATAACTATATCTATAGTTATACTTTTTATCGTCTTATCAACATATAAACTTTTATGTCGTTTTAATTATGGAAATATTTCGCATTGTAGTGAGGTTAGCTGACATAATTTAAATCACCTTATTATTATGATCAGTTTTCTTGCTATCTGCAATATCGATTTAACAAAATAAGGAATTAAAAATAATAATTTAAGAGTGAGTATTAGTTATATCGACAAAGAAATGTTGACATAGAACAACGTAAATGTATACATTATAGGTATATAGACATAAATATGTTTTTATTTCTTGGAAACATATGGCATAAATATTGTTATCGAATGAATTTCGCGGGGCGGGAGTTCTGATGGTTCGTCACCTCACTCTGAATCTAGCTGTAGGATACACATGTAGAATGACATTTGTGGAATCAATGGAATTTGTGTATGCTCAATTTTCATGGATTTCGTCATCCATGAATTTAAATCCACAACGAATTATGAGTAATAGTGTTAATATAATTTATTTATTATTTATAATACAAGTAATTCCACGAAATGTTACCCATAACCTTTTTTAAAAAATAGCAATCTACGAATATTGGCTCCATGAAAATCAATCCACAATAAAGGAATAAAAACTCTAAAATTCAGATATTTCTTTTAATGTCAAACATTCAAATATTTGCATTTGTAATCGTAGTTAGCAGTGGTAGACATGAGCAGTCCTACCCCCAAATTATGGTCATGATTCAATTATCACGTTGTTACAACGGTCTCCCATCAACGAGGCTGCAAACTATTTCTCTAAACTGTCTTCGTCTTCAAACGATCGATCTCGAAGCAATTTGTTTGGATGATCACCCACACCCTCAATTTCAATGTAATCTTCACATAACTACGATACTACGATACTATCATGCTTGAACTAACTGCATGAGCGTTGTATTTTCTCATTACCATGATTTAATGTGAGTGTTTTCTTTATTCGTGTAGTAAAAAGACTCGCATCAAATCATGATGATGAGAAAACGCAACGCTCATGCTATCAGTTCATGAATAATAATAATCAAAAGCAAATACAATTATTGTATATTTTGTTTCGATGCTTTGGTAAATGTTTTTTGGTGGTGGTGATGGAAGAGGTGGTAATTTAATACGTGTAAGTAAAGGGGCTCATGTAGTTGAAATGTTCAATTACATGTATCTGTCTCAAAACTCATATCACATGTTATTGGAGAGTAACCCAAACATAGAATATCATAACGAACTGCTTAAATAAAGGTCATACAGCAGTCCTCTAACTACGATAACAAATACTTATACTAATTGCAATTATTATAAAGTGTTTACTGCTCTTTTTTTCTGATTTATATCAAACTGTCAATGTCAGTCTACATGTGCCGTCTACAGCTATATTCGGATTTCAGTGGCGTAACCTTCAGAACTCCCGCAATATGTTCCCTAAAAACGAAAGCATATTGATATCGACATTGCTATAAAGCATTTATTTAATTGTTCTTTGTCTGAATTTCTATCTCAATATAATTAGTTCACATTCATAAATCAACATTTCATACTTCATTTTTTTTTAAAGTCGATAACACAGATAGCAATAAAACTGGTAAAAATCAATAAGGTGATTTAAATTATATAGAAATCACAAGATACAATTCAATTTATTTGCATAAATAAGAGGTCACAATACTTTATATTTTGACAATACAATAAAAAGAAGGATAATTTATAAGTTGAAACACAATAAGTGTAGACCCCGATACGCTTCCGTAGTAGCGTTCATCTGAGTAGAGTAAAATTACAGTTATTAAACACTTAAAAACTCTATTTTTTTAAGTATCTTGTAGCCAGTTAACAATTTATTATTTAAAAAACGAAATAAATTGAAGCCACACGGTTAGAAAGACCCCGCGGTTTGTTGTTTTGTTATTGCATTAAAAAAATGTTATATATCAAAGAACTGCTAATTTGTGCTACCTGGTGTATATGAGGTAACTTACAATACACATGTAAATTGAGTACCTTTTCTAATGCATAATTCGTCATCCGTACTAGGATGCAACGTTTAATTTTGCTGCTCAATTGAAATCAATAGCTCAACGAGCATTGTTTTCATGATTCAAATATTTGCGAAAAACTGCTTGCAATCTTTGAATAATATCATATTCAAACATTCTCTAATAATAAATAAAACAAAGTTATTAAAAATGCAAATGTTCGTATTACTTATCATTGTCTAATATCTGTTTTCTATGACGTCATTAAATGGGAAACTTTCCTCAATTTTGTAAACAAATGTTCAAATGGTCTTCTTTCTTCATATTTGTCTACAGGAAAATATAGCACATCGCTGCCAAAACACCTTAGGTTTTTGTCATGTGACTATACCTATCATAGTAATAGATGATATTAAAGTAAGCATGCATTCGAATTTCTTAGTCAAAAATATTCCCATGTTTACTTTAAAACAAATGCTTTAAAATGGTTCACATGACTTCATATCTGCATTATAACATCACTGATGTACGGAAGCGTATCGTGTTGTGTTTCAACTTATAAACTGTCTTTACTTTTATTGATTTCATACACGAATTCCGAATTTCAATGATAGCACAATTGTCAGTCTACCTCTTTTTCATAGAGCTAGATTCAGAGTGAGGTGACGTACCATCAGAACTTCCGACCCTGCGAAAGTATTTCGATAACAATATTTAAGCAATATGTTCCAAAAAAAAAATGAAAACATATTTATGTCGATATACCTATAAAGTATAGATTTTCATTGTTCTATGTCAACATTTCTTTCTCGATATGACTAAAGCCAATTTTAGATTATTATTTTTAACTCCGTATTTCGGTATAGCAGATAGCAAAAAAACTTATCAATTACAACATTTACATCAATTACATGTGGGGATAACGCTCAGCGGTCACATCAGCTGTCTGCTCTTTATCGTAATCGGGAAACAACAAAATCTTCAAAATTTTCAAATATTAATGATAATCAAAGATAAGGCCCATATCCAAAATCATCAGGTAAATTTAGTTTGACATATTGAAATACCTCCCTGGAACCTCTTTCAAATTTGAACATTTGGAGGCTGATTTATTGACATTTGTCGGGAGGGATTCCCCATGGGTCAGGACTCGTGTGCATTAACACAGGGGGAAAACAATCTTTAAGCAAGTCCTTAAAGTGGCTTAAAGGTGGCATAAAGGTATCTTAAAGGACATACGATGTCTACGCCACCTTTAAGTCACCTTTAAGCAAGAGCTTATAGGTCCTTAATATCCAAACTTCTTTAAGCCACCATTAAGCCACCTTTAAGATACCTTTAGGCATCTTTAAGTGGCATTTACGCTGCATTTAAGTTATCTTTTCACCGTCTTTAAGTTCCCTTTAAAGGGAGACAGGACACGTATCACGTGACTTTCATTGCAATGATACTTTGATGTGCTAACTCTATTATGATGTCATAATTGATTTGATTGTATGATGCTATGATGTCATTTATCTATTATGACGTCATACAGGATTTGATAGATCTTTTTCCCGTACTCAACGGCTCTAAAGTAGTCATTTTCAGAACATGAGATGGGGGAAAGAAGAAGGTACAATTTCCTTCAATATTTGCCCTAAAATTCAAAAGTTGTTTAAATCTCATAGAAATACACATATGCCATCTTGAACATGTGTGTATATAAAGTACTAAGTTATACACTTTTATCTTGTTTCAAAAAAAAATTATGACTTCAACATTTTGGTATATTTCTAAGCTTCGGTCAAGAATGATGAAAAATGGCACATTTTCTCATAGTTTTTTAAAGAGGAAAATGTGTCCGCAGCCGTCGCCCACAATGAAATTAATATATTTTATGTGTTATCATATAATTAAGTTATGTTGTGAGTTTCATCGTGGGCGACAGCTGCGGACATATATTTCTATTCAAAAAACTAAGAAGAAACTGGTGTCTTCTGCTGATTTTTATGAAAATTACGGGAAAATGCACAGTTTGTGACGTCACAATTAACCTTGTGAACGTCTTATCAGGTAACTATTTATAGATTCTTAATTTATGGGTATTCTTGTGTAAATAAACATTACATTTCAATTTCCTGTGATATTTTTAAAAATCACTCTAAAACAGGGCCAAATAGGACTGAAACTGTACCTTGTTCTTTAAAATTTTAGTTTTAGAAATGTAAATGTATAAAATCATAAGCGGTTATTATAATCAGGTATATATTCTGATAATGATCCGTT